>JBBBDQ010001012.1:537500-1002500 GCA_037127315.1 Ascarosepion bandense
GGATATTGACAGAAAATAAACAATCTAACTAAAGTAATTTTATTTGATTTACTCAACAAATGCTTTAACAAGAAAAAAATACTTGTTACAAAATAAATTTAATATTTAGTATAACAGCCTTTCGCTTTGAAATAATAAAATAACTGCGACAATTTACCAATTACACCTAGTATATATATATTGTCTTCCGCAGACAGATCTGTTTCGCTGTATCACAGCTCATCAGTACGGTTAGACTCCTGTTGCTACCTAACCCAGGCTCGAAACCCGACCGAATTGGCGTCAGTCGGCGACTCTACCTCTGGGTCTTTTTTAGCGCATATGATATAACATAACTGCTGCTGTGGTAACGGAGCAAAAGTACACAGAGTATTGGTTTTAATGCTGTCACGACAAACAAAGTAGCTTATAACGTTTTTACGAGCTTTTGTTCTTTATAATAATATGTGGAAGGAAAGTGGGTAGAATGTGGTCATCTTAGTAGAAGTAAAATACGGAACAAGAAGGTAGGTTCAGAACAGTGCATTAGTATAACAAGATACATGATATTCAAAGGAAGTGTTATTAATAAATAATATAGAAATCAGTAATTCCGAATGTATTGTAACGCCCCTTATTGCTTGACTATTAGCTGTCGGCAATTGCCGTACTAGGTACTCTTAAACTAAAGTCAGCTGCCTTCATTAACTGATGTAAACATGTCTTCGTTAGCTACTCTTGTTAACTGCTCTACGGAAGACACGCAGGTAATCACATATAAAAAGAGGAAGAACCCATTTCTCGTAGGCGGTCACCATAACAGTTTTCATCAAGCACAACATTTGCCCAGGTTTGACAATGACAATAGGCCTGAGATATTGAATTTGCATCGTTTTCTTCTTCAGAAATCAATTGAGAATTTCAATTTCAGGAAAAACGCTCGTGGTAGCTGCTAGTACTCCCGAAACAAGAAGATCCTCCGAAAATTCCGTTAACAGAAAAGATCATGGATAAAATCTGTGGCTTTAGAAGGGGCACTATTTGAAGGAGATTAAATGTAGAATTAATAATTCTTGCATTTTTTATAGCAGCCGCCCCTATACTTTTTGAATATATATATATATATATATATATATATATATATATATATAGGCTGTTCAAAAAGAGAGAGTAGATTTTTTAAAAATTTAATACAAAAATGCATAGAAACAGAGACAAAGTCACTACTTTGAAGGAGATTAAATGTAGAATTGATAATTCTTGCGTTTTTTTTATAGCAGCAGCTCTTATATTTTTTTAACACACACACACAAACATATATATATATATATATATATATATATAAAGGCTGTTCAAAAAGAAGGAGTAGATTTCAAAAGATTTAATACAAAAATGCTAAGAAACAGAGAAAAATTCATTACAGTGCTAGATAGGAAAATTACAATTATTAAAATTAATAAAAATATTTTTCAATCATGTTTAGGGATACTAAAATCTAGCAGGTATAAAAATTTAAATAATTGCAAAGTGTTTTAACGGAAGTCGAATAGTGCGACACTG
This sequence comes from Ascarosepion bandense, assembly GCA_037127315.1. Taxonomy (NCBI): domain Eukaryota; kingdom Metazoa; phylum Mollusca; class Cephalopoda; order Sepiida; family Sepiidae; genus Ascarosepion; species Ascarosepion bandense. Next base: position 539,040 of record JBBBDQ010001012.1, read on the forward strand.
AGATCCGAAGTCGAAGTCGAAGGATTTATCCCAGAAGCTGAGCAAAGAATTTTAACAGGAAAATTTCGCTAACAAAGAAGAGAGTACTGGAATGCTATATGATATCTATTTTACAGTATGGCAGCGAATGCTGGACAATATCAACAAAGATGAACTACGAACTTGAAGCAACAGAAATTCGGTTCTACAGAAAAAGGTTGCGGATATCATGGATCGAACATGTGAGCAATGATGAAGTTCTGGAAAGGTTGGAAACGAAAATTAAGCGAATACTGATGATCAGGAATAGACAGCTAAAGATCAAGGGACATGTGATGAGAAAGGAGGGCTTGGAGAATCTGATAGTCACAGGTCAGATAGAGGAAAAGAGAGACAGGCGAAAGCAGTGGATATTTGAAGGGCCTGAGCAGGTTGATGGCAGAGTGGGGTGTCAGTGGGGTAATAGGAGAAAGAGTGATGAGCCACCCAGGATAGGGAGACGTGGAAGGCAGATAGAAGAAGAAATGCCTCTTTGAAAAATTGTTATAACTTTTGCCAAAACTTAAAATGGCGATACAAAAAGAAAAGTCGATTTGAGTCATACAGTTTGCAAAGTGCAACCTTAAAATAATAAATTTAAACCTTGTTTTCTAATGATTTTATGAACCTTGTTATGGCAATGATTTTATGTGATATTTCTGAAAGATTTCCCTCAATGTATGTCATTTTTAAAACTTTACGATAAGACATAGTGTCATTTTGCTATAATGATCTATATTTGAGAATTTTATAAAAAAAAGTACGGTTCTTTATATATATATATATTTGCCTAAAAATGTTTTTTTTCGTAATTTTACTCAAAAAAAGTATTGTTGGTAATTTTTTATAATATATTTGTTAGTACTTTGACTCCAAAAATGTACTGTTGGTAATTTTTTTGAAAATGTATTTTTAGTAGTTTTACTTAAGTAACTTGGTAAGTTCTTAATAAAAATGCGTTTTTGATAATTTAACTAAAAAAACGTATTGTTGATAATTTTTTATAAACATGTATTTTTGGTAATTTTATTCAAAAGCTCTTGTTCATTATTCTTTTATTAAAATGTATTTTTGATCATTTTACAAAAAATATTGTTTGTAATGTTTTATAAAAGTGTATTTTTGGTAATTTTATTTTAAAATATTATTGGTAATTTGTTTAAAAATATATTTTGGGAAATTTTATTTAAAATGTATTTTTGGTAATTTTTTATGAACGTATTTTTGGTAATTTTCCTGAAAAGAATTATTGGTCATTTGGAAATTTCACACAAAAAGTATTGTTGGTAATTTTTAAAAAATGTATTTTTGGTAATTTTACTCAATAAATATTGATAAGTTTTTATAAAAATGTATTTTGATAATTCTCTACAAAAACATATTTTTCGGAGTATTTTATAATAACGTATTGCTGTCATATTTCCTAAAAAAAATTCAAAACGAATTATTGTTTCTTATCTAATTTTCGGAGTTTTCTAGATAGTCGGTAGGTACCATGGCAGACCACGAGTCAGTGAGATGGGATAGGTTGGAGGTAGAAGAGGAAGTGAGAAAGCAGCAACACAACGCCGATCTGAGAGGGATATTTGGAGGACGCCAGATATCCACGTTTGAAGGGAACCTAACGGAATTAAAGGATTGGCTGTTGTCATCCAAATTCCACGTAGGTTTCGGACTTTCAGGCCATGAAGCCGTATACGTGGCATGGAATGCCGAAAAAGGGAAAACCTCCGAGTTTTTAAGGCAGCTCTTACAGGGAGATCCGCAGATACAATAAAGAGGTAGAACAGAGGTAGAAGAGAGGAACACGAGGGAGTTTGTCGACGAAGGTAGAACAGCAGAAGCCTTGAGGAGATTCCTGAATCTAATAACTTAGTTGAAGGATGAGAGCCTCGAAGTGTTGGATGAGAGACCCGAAGTGCTGGAAAAAGGTATAGATTTTATGACCCCATGCCGGGTAGATGCGGCTTGGTTGCTGGACCTGTGTGCTTCACGGTCACAGAAATATGCATTGTCCGACGAAGCGGGGATACCCCCCGCCCCCGACTTAAATGACATCAACACTGTGGAAGGTGTGGTGAAAAGGGGCCATTGAGCTAGATGGTTTGGGCTTGACAGGGGCCCACCATATCAAATCAAAAAAGATCCTGAACAATGGGAGAAGGATCACCATAGTAGTAATAGGAAGGGTGGCTCGTATCAGAACGACTAGAATGAGGTACTGGGCATGTGGCTGTGATAGTCATTTTCCAGCAAATTGCCCCATATGGAGGTGCTGGTATTGTGAAAGACCAGATCACCTGAAGAGAAGCTCTCCTCGGTGACGGAGAACGAGCGAATTGAGTAGGATCTGCTTTCGGTAACCCATGTGGATGACCCTAAAGATGTGCTACTGCCAGTGCCCCTGGCCGATTGGCGTGAGAGCCAAAGTATTAGGAGATGAAAGAAGACAGGTAGGGTGTTACACGTATTAGTGGAAGGAGAAATAATTCATTGTGATATATTAGTGAGAGGATCAGTAGTAAGAACTGTAATGGAAAAAGAGTCACAAGCCTCGATGTCGAATCAAGATGATTATGAGCGCTTGAGATATAAAGGGAAATTGTAGGAGGCAGATATTGAAATTACTCTAACAACAGGGATCATGATGAAGATAAAGGGGATAGTGAATCTCCCGGTGGAAGTGGAGGGGACGAGCAGCGTCCAGAGGATTTATGTAGACTCAGGTTTGTGTGAAGAGGCGATTTTGGGACAAAGACTGGCTTCATCGACAATAGTTTAATCACCCTGCTTTGGTGGTTAAGGATAGAAGAGTACTATTGTTTTCGGCAAAACTCATCCCAGTACCAAGGAAAGTAGTTAGTTATGACGGTGAATAATGCAAGGAGGCATGGAAACCTAATATTACAGAATAGTGGAGCAAACCGGACAGATATCATTTGTCGTCTGGGATCAAATGAATCGACGTACGAGAAGGGTCCATGTCAATAATGTGCTGCTGTCACTTCTGGTCGGGTGCCCCTGCTATTCACCACGGGGTTCTTGACAAAATCCAACGGAGAATCTGTAATGTGATCGATCCCGACTTGGCAGCTCGGCTGCAGTTGCTCTCTCACCGACGTGATGTGGCTTCCCTCTGTCTCTTCTACAAATACTTTCACGGCTGCCGTTCCAAAGAACTTAACTCACTCGTGCCCCTTGTGTATGAATTTACTCGAGCTAATAGACTAACAACTAGGTCCCACCCATTTACAGTGAAACCGAAAAAATGCAACCGCAATTTCTACTCTAACAGCTATTTTTCACGCACATCCTACGTGTGGAATTCCCTTCCGTATACTTGCTTCCCCTATAGCTACAATCTCCAAGAATTTAAATGTCAATAGTCATTTCCCACCTCACTGACTTTCTCTCAAGCTCTTTTCTCCCTTCACTCCACCCCAATGATACAAGTATTCTTATCTTTCTATTACCCTCTTCCTGACACCCCCTATAACCTGCCCTTCTTTCTCATCATTTTCCCCCTATGTAACCCCTTGCGCACCCGTGGCAGTAAAACTGCCTTGCTTAAGATGAAATGATTAAAAAAAACAGCTGAATGGAGAATAGATGAGCCTATGAAAAAGAGATCCAAAACGAGGAAAGCAACCCTAGTGAAGCCAGATGATATGACAACAGACGAAGATTCTGGAGATGAATAAAACATAGAGATAAGAAAAATCAGCAAATGAGAACTCGACATAACCAGCTGGAAGTAGCAACCTCTGTGCCACTGCGAAGCAACCCCACTCTACTCAAACATCCCCGACGGGAAGAAAAACTAGCTACTAAAAGAAAACTAACTTCAGTAAAAAACGACCAAAGCAGTGGAAAGAATGTCAAAGTGAGTTGAAGAAAGAAAATGAAATACCGCTCTCTCAACTTCAAGAATAACTGAGCGAAAAGAATATTACCTCAACCAGAAGCAGAGAAGTCTAATGACGAATTTCTGGGTTGTAGTTTGGAACTCTCCGATTCGGTAGTGGAATCAACTGAGTGCAAGGAACGGGAAGTATCACCTGAGTGGGATAACGAATGTATGATATTCTAACGTCTTGAGATAATCGTTCAATTCAAAAAACTACTGGAAGAAAGGGTGAAGAGACCAGGTGTATGTCGGGAGTTACCCCTCAAGAGAAGATTGAAAAAAATAACTCTGGGTGTTCTGTCCATGTACCTACTCGCATATTACCAGGCTGAAGAGAAATTTGTAGAAAAAGATTTAATAATGAATTTGGCTGGCGAAAACTTAAATTACAGCACACGGCTATGAGATCCGGTAATGAATAAATACCCAAAGGTCAAGAGAGAGCCAATACAGGAGTTATAAGAGTCAATCGATAAAATTAATATGGATCATTTAAAAAACAATTAAATACTTTTGAAAAAGAAGATATGAATTGGAAGAAAAATAATGTGATTTTGGTAAACTGGTTAGTAAGGAGCAGTATGTTATTAGTCGTTGTTTCGATTGTAGAGGTTGTGTGGAAAATAAGGAAATACAGAAAGAAATGGAATAACGAGTTATAAGCGAGCGTACAACAGACTAAAAAAGGAATACTGGCGATCCATATTTAAACACAACAAAACCGACAGAAGAGGACGAGATCCAACTGAACCTGACGACAGGAGACCAAGAAGAATAGACTTCTGTCAAGAAGTCACTGAAACCTTCCTTTGAAAAGAGGAGGTTGGCAACAAAAAAAAATAAGCCCTAAGTGACAAATACATAACCATACCAACACACATCTGAAAAAAAAGGAAGACGAAAGGACTTGTTGTTGGTCCTGCTAAAAGGGGTGAGAACCCTATTTTCTTAATAACGAGACTATTGCCGCATGAAAAAAAAAAAAGTAAAAATTGCATTCTATTGCATGAAAGTAAAGAAAAGAGTAGTTTGACATTATTGCATGAAATTAAAAGAAGAGAACATGTTTACATTATTACATCGAATTCAAACAAAGGAAATTTTTGCATTTGCATAGGATTAGACGATGGACATTTCTCTCATGCTTAGAAGTTGTTTTCTTCTTAGTATTGCTTAAAAATAATACTTCAATGCATGATTGCATAGAAATCTTGTGAGGGTGTAAAGCAAGGGTCGGCAACCAAGGACTCTATTTTTAACATGAGTGATTAGGCTTTCGAATTCAACAAAACGCCTGCTGTTATCTTCCTGTGATCCACCCAACCGAATTCGAATAGTATGATCGCAAAAACACGAACAAAACCCAATCACCTCCATTTCTGAGTAAAAAAATTAAAATAAATAAAAGTAAAACAAAAACTGAGAGCCGTTCGATTTGTATTTGTACGTTTAATACAACCTATTTTTTTATCTCAAGTATCAGTGTTGTTGTTCATTATTTTGTGTGGATCCTCACCTGGAATCCACAACAATTATTAATCCATTTTCATCATAACTTGATTTATGCTGTGACCACACTAACTACCAAGTCTGTGGATCGACCTAAGGCAGGTTGTGGTATGTTGTTATAGGTACATTTAATGTTTTTCTATCTTCCATATCATCCACTAGCTTTACATAGACGAAGATCTCCCTAAGTGTGTGGGCTGCACTAAACAAAACAGTTTTTTTTATCTTATAAAATGGGGTTTCCAGGGAGTCATTCAATGTGTTGTTCTGTTCCATTAGTTATTTTTCCAAGCGCATCTAATATTACTGGTACTATTTTTCTATTTCAATTTCCAGGTTTTTATATTTTGATATTTTTTTTAAGTTTTCAATTTCCAGGTTTTATATTTTGATAACTATTTCAATTGTTTCTTTATTATTATTATTATTATTATTATTGTCATTTTTCATCATATTTCGATTTCTGCTTTGGTCTCACTACCAACCAAGTCTGCGGGGAGACCTAAGGCAGGTCGTGGCGTGTTGTTATGGCTCCATTTCATGTTTTTCTATCTTCCCTATCATCCCTAACATTACATAGATAAAGTTTTCCTTAGTGTGTGGGCTGTACTTAATAAGACAATTTTTTGTATGTCTCTTAAGCTGGGGTTTCCAGGGATTCTTTCAATGTGTTGTTTTGTTCCATTTTTTATCATTCCAAGTGCACCTACTATCACTGGCACAACTTTTATTTTCAATTTCCACATTTTTTCTATTTCAATTTCCAGGTCTTTATATTATGACAGTTTTTCAAATTCCTTGATTGCTATGTTACAATCCGCTGGGCAAGCCATATCAATTAATAGACAAGTTTTCTCCTTCTAGTTTTTAACAATAATGTCTGGCCTGTTTGCTTCAATTTTTCTGTCTGTGTAGATGGTGTAATCCCATAGAATGGTTACATCTTCTATTTCTGTAACCGGTGTAATATTATTATTATTATTATTATTATTATTATTATTATTATTATTATTATTAAATAATACTGAAATTTACCACATTGTAGACGTTAGATATGAAAAAGTTGTGGCCAACTTTTCAGATAGACAAAGGGATCTTTTAATCAGGCTTTGCATTGTTTTTACCAGGGGTGCCGTTAATATCATCTGGGTCGCTAAGGAATAAACGTTACTGATAGCATTCGGACCTGGCATTGTTGATGAAGTGCTCGTCCAGGATTTGCATGGTCGAAAGTTCAAAACATGTCAGACTTCTCGATATCCAAGAAAGTAGGGGAGAGACAAACAGTGAAGGGATAATCAATCGACGCGAGCCGACAGGCCTATCTTCCCGTGACATTATCCTACCCTCTCACTATTGGCCAATATTGCACATTTATCACAGGCACCCACTTTGCGGAAGAGGCTTGCAGAGGTCGGATGGCTAACCCATCATTTTTAAATAGATAGTAATGGCCAAAATTGAGTCAAAAGAAAATAACAATAACAATAGACTCAGGGGGCCAGAGAAAATATCCGCTGTGTAACAAAACGATGCTAAGCGCAAAAACAAAAAAAAAACAAAAACAAAAACAAATGCAGTTTCAGGAAATTATTGATTAACTGTGGCTTAGAGGATAATGTATGATTAGAACATTGTCGGTTCATAATTATATAAAAGAATATATATATATATATATATATATATATATATATATATTCTGCTGTTATTATAAATAACGTGTTTTTTTATTTTCGTATACGCTCTCACAACCTGATTGACCACTCTGGAAGAATGGTAGACTGTGGAAAAACAGTAGTTACTCTAACATCTACGCATCGCTCATTCAGTAATGAATTAGAGCTCTCTAACAACTAGCATATGATACATCATGCGCTAAAGGTCTGCCTTCTTCTACCAAGCGCCGTACCTCAGAGGTGAAATCACCAACTGACAGTTGGGTTTCAATTTTGAGTAAAAGCAATCGGATATCTAACCGTACTGATGAGATGTGATACAGCGAAACAGATCTGTCTGCGGAAGACAATATATATATATATATATATATATATATATATATATATACTAGATAAATATAACCCTGAATTTATCGTTGAACACGTCTCGAATAACCCAACGAGTATAAACGCGGACGGGAAAAATGGAAACAAAAAAAAGAAATGAACTAACCAACTTGCCAACTTGTCCTGACGATCCATTTGGTGAAACCTTGGTAGGTCCGTTGGCTCTAGGTCAGCTACTTACTTACTTATATATATATATATATATATATATATATATATATATATATATATATATATATGCAAGAGCCAACAAACCTACCTAGGTTTCCCCCTTCGGCTCGTCAGGGTAAACTGTATGTATGCATTAATATATATATATAAGTCCAAAGCTTATATATATATAAGTCCAAAGCTTTATAGCGGCGGACAGTAACGGAGTTAGATTCTGCCGGTTATTCGTGGTCCTAAAAAATTACTTGTGTAAGATTTTAAGATTTGGATACGTACAGAGTCGATTTTATTATTATTTTATGCTCTGGATTTACCCATCGAGCACTCTTTACCAGTTAGTAATGGAGCAAATAGCTTTAGAAATTTTTCTCGTGTATATATATATATATATATATATATATATATATATATATATAGGTGTCCAGCCTGTAAACGGTGAGGATAATCTAACATGATTACTTCAATATCAAATATTAAGTGGTAAATCCATATAGAGAGTTCGATGGGTGTTAACCAGAGCGATATGAAATTTATAAAGGAAAGCTCGACATGTCATTTTGATTGGTTATAAACTATAGCCCATTTCAATGAGTTTTATTAGTTCATTTCATTCCTTTTCATTCTTTTCTCGGAATGAGTCTTTTCTTAAAATGAAGAGAGGATAACAATAAGAATAAGAATAATAAACACAAAATTACAAACAAAAATAACAATAAAATGAAGAGGAAAGTGGAGAAAGAAGGAAAGAAGAAAAGAAAGAAATAAAAAAAAGGAAAGAGAGTCCTGTTCCAAGTATTGGCGTCCGATCTGTCTGGAGCAGTTCAGGCCGTCTTGAAGAGGTTGAACGATGAAAGAAACCCACTTCCCTTGGCTGTTGGAGTCTGTTTGATCCTATATATATATATGTATAAATTTATTTCACTCCTGTCACGCTCAGGGTTTTTGGTGTATCACTATAAATATTTTTGACACCACGGATCTATATGTATGTCTATATTATTTGACTATGACCAATATCAATTTCCTCATTATATATATATATATATATATATATATATATATATATATATATATATATGAGTGTGTGTGTGTGCCCGCGCGTGTGTGTGTCTGTGTATTTAAGCAGGAAGTTTTCTTTTAGAGATGTCAGAAAAATAAATTGCTATCATTGTGCTATTTTTAATAAAATCCGTTCATACTCACGGATAATCTTTCGCGTATTATAATTGAAAGATGTCAGAAATGAGCTGTAAACGTTGGCGGAATTTATTATTATTAATCTCTCGATGTTCCTAATACTTCACCACAGAAGATGATCTCGGTAGTAGTCGTCGGAAACACCCAGAAATGAATAATAAAATCATCTGTCAAAGTTACAGCTCATTTCTGACATCTTTCAAATACAATACTTCAAACATTATCCATGGGTATGAAAGAATTTTATTAAAAATAAGCAAACACAATGTTTCAATTTATTCAATCTGATATATATATATATATATATATATATATATATATATATATATTGTGTAGTTAGGCAGTAATACCAATTTTATCCAACGAACACGTATATACATGCTTTAATTATCATGACCCTCCGATTTACACCTAAACAGACCAACGTTTCTATACAAACATAAACTATTACACAATCACTATTCAAAATGTTCTTCATTCATACATTTTACAAATTATAAATTATACAAGCGACACATACCTGACTAAAAAGAATAAACTCGAACTCAAATACCAATACATTCTCTTTCTGTGTATTTTCATTTTTCTTTCGGTCTATAAAAGAGCATTAATAACAGTGAAAAACAATAGATTAAGATATAGTTGCTATTTTATTTTTTATTTTATTTAATCATATATATATATATATATATATATATATATATATACAGTAATTTGCAAAATTATTAGGATAAAAACAATTTTATCTTTAATGAGGCATCAAAGTAAAGTTTAAAATCACCTCTGTCCTAATACTTTTGCACAATACCGGTAGTGTGCAAAAGTATTATGACAGATATATATATATATATATATATATATATATATATATATATATATATATATATGCTTTTGATCTAAATCTTAAGATCAAATACAAAAGGGTTAGACAAATAACAAATACTGTTACTTTAATCGAAATATATTTACGAAACATTTACATTTAACTATTAAACTAGAAAATATAGTTCATCAACAATCAATTAAAAATCTAAGCTTTTACTTTATTAATTTAAGCAAAATATTTTAGTTGGTCATAAATATAAAAACTCGTAAAAAATAGAGAAGAATTAAGTTACAATGAAAATTTAATTTTCATTATATCCTCCATTGTTGTGAATTACTTTGGAAATTTGCTTTGACAGACTCATTATTAACTTCTGCATGAGGGTGCTTGGGATGCTCACCCTGGATGCATAAATTGCAGCATGAAGAGAATCCAGATTCAAATTGCGAGACATGTTTATAAACATCCTTTGCCATCCATCCCCAAACATTTTCAATTAGGTTTAGATCTGGAGAACACGGTGGATAGCTCAAAAGCTGAATGTTTTTTTTTTACAATAAAATATCTCCTTTGACTTTCGGCAAGAGCTTTCATATTTGGTAATACCGTTTAATAAGTGGTAGTACAGAGAATGAATTGAGCCGGCGTAGGCTCGATATTGCCTATCCAATGAACTGAGCCGAAGCTGCGTCGCTATTGTCTCTCTATACGTTAGCGTCACAGTATATATATATATATGGTTAATACTAAGAGAAATACATTTCACAATTAAATATATGTTTTTAAAAGTACCCAATACGAAAGTTGACCATAGATATATAGTTATTATTATCATCGTCATTATTATTATTATTGCATACTGCAACTTGATAGTTATAAAGTTTTGATGTTTAATACACCATCATCAACATTAAACGCCGAAACTATATAGCTATCAAGTACCATTATTGTATAATAATAACAATAATATATATATATATACCAAAAAAATATATATATACAAAAAATACACAACGGTCTTTATTATTGTACAGCGTATTCTTATGATTTCGACCAGAATTTCCCTTAAGGGTTCTTGTAAAATATGGTTAATTAAACGTTTTATATGCCACTTGGATTTGATAAGTAACATGTAAGTCCTCTTCAAAGAGGTGGTAGCGTGTCTTATATATATATATATATATATATATATATATATCATTTAACTAATTGTAATGCATAACTGATCATTTCTTTTTACATTTTCCACATCATTATGAGGGCCCCAAAATAACTAGGCCAAAAAAATCTACTGATCAAATATTTATATGAGATCGGCAGTTTGGAAAATCGAGGAAAACCTCGATAAATTCTCGATAAGTTTTGGTGAGCCTGGCGAAGAGAAATTAATTTATGTTCCCAGCGAGAACGAACGCACGTTGATCGGCATATGAGGAAGGCTATCGATTGTTGAAGTCGCGGCGAAATAAGATTAACACTTGCCCGACACAAGTTGTCGAAAACGAAAGGCCAGAAGGAAGAAACGAAATGAAATAAAGTGAAATCAAGCGGCGAAAAACGCGCCTATTTCCTTTAAAATTACAGACTACAGTAATCGATTTAAAACCAACACGTTAATCAAACTGTATCCATTTAAACGAAACAAAAATTCAATGATTTCGCATTTGCGCCAAACAAAGAGCCTGGTATGTTAGATCATGTGTCACATCTTCTGGCGTCCATCGATAATCAATAACGTTAGTTGAGTGCAGACTGGCTAGTTATATTTATTTATGCTGGTGGGAAACGATATCGAGTGGGATTTTGTTTTAAATTTTAAAAAAAGCCAAGTAAATAAAACTAACACAGTACTGATAACAACCTTTTACTTCTCTTGCGTGGGGTCTTAGAGTAATATACTTATTACAAGCGGAACCCGTGGGATATCCACGGAAGGATAATAATGATTTCTGTGGAAAAAATTTACTTTCTCATACTACAAATGATAGTTACGTCTCCAAACATAAAGGTATTGGATAATAAAATAACATTAATACAGAGTGTAATTTTATTAAAATAACTATAAAAGTAATGTCCATAAAAGCTGTAATCTTATATGACTAGCGGAACCCGTAGAATTTCTACGGAAGGATAATTATGACTTCCTGAAAAAATTTTACTTTGTCATACTACAAATGATAGTAACATCTTCAAACATGAAGGTACTGGATAACAAAATAACCATAACACAGAGTGTAATTTTATTAAAATATCTATAAAAGAAATGTCCATAGAAGCTATTTTACTGTAATCTTATATTATATTGAGCTGCGTATGCACAGACCATAACCGAAATACTGTACGCTATTTTGTTAGAGATTTTGAAAAATATTTTCTTTTATAAAAAATCATGGCTCCTGTGTCCATTGTAAACAGAAAAGACCAACTGAGTAATGGCCAACGTTGTAGAGGCCAGAAATTTCGTTATTAGGTCACGGGATATGATAAAAAATCTACCTATTTTTACTATAGTGTACAGTACACACACACATGTACACACACAAAATTACGGCTACACTCACCAGCTTAAATTGCTACTGCTACGGTAATGCTATAAGCTTTCTCCTCCTATTATCTCACTCTTTACTACCATTTCGTTTGGCAAAGGTTAAAAAAAGGCCGAGGAGAGTAGGGTTTAGAGTAGAGTAGAGAGGAAAAAAGCTTGTGTAGAGAGTAAGTGTGTTATTTTTCTTCAGTGGCGTAACGGACGGAGGAACGAAGTAACTAACTAAGTAACTATCTAAAGAAGAAACAAGCAGAATTTTTATATGATTACTGTAACCGTTTCCCTGAATTGATTCATTTTGTGCCATATCTGGCCGGGTGATCGTTCTATTCTTCTCGAGTTTTCGACAAAATCCAAAGGAAGATCGGCAATGAAATCGAGTCCAATATAGCAGCTCAATTTTAGTCATTTTCTCACAGACATGATGTAGCTTCAATCTGTCTTTTCTACAAATATGATCACGGCTTCGGCTCTGACGAGCTTCTATCTCTGGGGCTCCGATCACATTAATTTACCCGTGCTACTAGATTGGCAACTAGGCCTTTACCGTCAAAATATTCAAATGTAACAGCCACTTCTACTCTGGTTGTTTCTTCTCTCGCACTTCCTGCCTATGGAATTCTCTTCCATATACTTACTTCCCTGATAGCTACAATCTCCAAAGGTCTAAGTGCAAAGTCTATTGCCGTCTCCTGTTCATTTGATTCCAAAGTATTTCCTGTCCTTTCTTCGAAATCACCGGTATCTTGTTCCCTGTTTCTTTTGTTTTGTCTTTTTATTCACTGTAAACCTCCATACCAATGGTAGTGAAACGATTGTAAAAATGTTAAAACAAATAAATATACGGGTTTGAGTTGCTCGTCCTGTATGTTTAATTTTTTGTTATTCTCTTAACCCTTATTTTCCAAGGCCCTGGGCAGCATCTGGCAGCAATACCTCTGATTGGGAGGTTGTGAGTATCATTTCTTATTGCTGTTGTCCCAAAGTCTACCTAACCGGGAGTGGTAGCACCTCTTAGGCTTCCAGCTATGGGCAAATAGTTAACCCCCAAACTGGAGTCAAAAGAGTATGAAAGTATAAAATTACACTTTTATAGAAATATATACATAAAAATAGATTTTTATAGAAAAATATACATTTTTAAAGAAAAAAATGTTACCAACAATACATTTTTGAAGAAAAAAAGATATTACCATGACACATTTTTGAATACAAAACTAAAAACCATTTTCAGTTTTCTAAAATAAAAAGAAAATAAAAGAAAAAATTAATTAAAATCTGACTAAATCAACCTTCTCACTATAACCGAACATAAAAAATATCTTAAAATCCCAAATTTTTGGCATTAAATAACCCACAGAGGTTAATATGCCGTTAAACAAAACTCAAACTCAAACAAACTCATTCTACAATGACTCCAATAAATCCATAATTATTTTTCAATTTTTTCCCTTAAAGTAATTAGAACGACTTTTTGTTGCATTTTTTTTTATTTTCTATCATCTGCATGAGAGAAAATAAATTTAGAACAAAAATATTTTGGTGAGTGATTTCTCCTCTCTTACAAAGTGAATCCATTGGAGCCATGGTTGAAAATTTTATTTAAATAAAAAATATCGACTATTTTTAACAAGTCCCATTCATTTATAGGAAGATGTTAATGAAAGCGATAATGTCAGCATTACTTTTTTAGAATCAGGTGATGATATGAATAATGAAGAAAACTGACAGAAATTCTTCTTCAAACCCTTCAATAATGAATGAAAAGTATTATTCGAAGGGTAAGTCTGAAACTCCATCCTACAATGTTTCACAGCAAAAATCTAAACCTTATTTTGCAAGGTCTCAAAGAGTTAATGGAGATGCTCGGCAGCCTTGACATATTTGGGAAAAACTTCAGAGTAATCAAGAATCATTACTGGCAGCAAGCCGATTGTATACAGGCAGGTAACAAATTCAGCAGATATACAAAGATAGAAAAGAGCGTAAGACAAGGATATGTCTTTTCACCGGATCTGTTCAACTTGTACAGAGAGAATATTTTGAAGACCCTAGAACTTATAAATGGATTCGTCATCGGAGGTCACAATTTAAACAATCTATGGTACGCAGATGATACAGTGCTGATAGCAGACACAAACAAGAAACTACAAACCTCTTACAGAAGGTAACTGAAGAGTGTGGCAAGAAAGGACTACAAATAAACTGCAAAAAAAAACAAAAAAACAAATTCATGGTCATCAGTAAATAAGGCAGCCCAATATGCCAACTACAGGTCGGGGATACTAAAATAAAGCAGGTACAAAAATTTAAATACCCAGGAAGTGTTAGAACAGAAGACGGAAAGTGCGACACAGAGATCCGAAGGCAAATTGGCATGGCGAAATAAGCATTCCAGAAGTTGAGTAAAGTATTAAGAATCAGCACAATTTTGCTAGAAACAAAGAAGACAGTACTGGATTGCTATGTGATGTCGGTTCTTCAATATGGCAGGGAGTAGTGGACAATATCATCCAAGATGAAAGAAAAACTTGAAGCAACTAAAATGTGGTTCTACAGAAGGATTATGCGAATTTTACGGATCGAGCATGTGAGCAATGATGAGGTTTTGGAAATGTTGGAAATGAAAAGAAAATTAATACTGAGCGTCTTGAATAGACAGTTAAAGTTCCTGGGACATGCAATGAGGAAAGAGGGCTTGGAGAGCCTGATACTAACAGGCCAGCTAGAGAGAAAAAGAGACAGGGGAAAGCCGTGGATAACATATTTGATGGACCTAATGAATTTGATCATGGAACGAGAGTTGCATGGTGTAACAGGAGAAGGCATGCTAAGAGCCACCAGGGATAGGGAGACGTGGAAAGCCATGATCGCCTACGTCTTGAAAGGACAGGGAAAATAGAAGAAGAAAAGATGATTCAGATTTTTCACCATTTATGTTTTTTCCAAAAGCTAAATCTCCTGGAAATAATCTAAAAATGGACGACGAATGTCGAAGTAATTCTGGTTTCGCAACTATTGATACAACTACCAACTCTGTTGAGCAATTCACTGCCCAGGAACTATCCAGTGAGAGAATGAAAAATATGATCCTTATGCGGGTCTAAAACAGATAAAAAAACACAAACTGTCTGTCAATCAATTTTAATGTGTTTGGGATATAATCCAGAGATCGATTGGTACATTAATTTGAATTAAGTTTATAATTTCAAATAAATGCAAAGATGTATTGTAATTTTTATATTTTATTGAATAAGCTTTGATTAAAATTGTTCTTCCGTTGTCCGTCTAAAGTTACAGATGCCTAATATCAAAATAGGCAAAAAGGTTGAATAGTTCTAAAAATAGTTGGAATGTGTCCATTGGACCAAGGTGGTATTGATTTGAAGTTATCTATTTTGTAGACAGAGGGTAAGCATTAAGATAAATAAGAAGCCAGAAGCGAAAAATCCTAGAAAAAAAAAACAGCCAAGTCCATGGAAATCTCCGTGTTAAAAGCGGTAGCGGCACGTAGCGGTTATATACGATTTTGGTCTGACAACAAAATAGAGATGCAGGCTCAATTCTTGGAGAAAGGCATACCTTTTCTATTTGGGGGATTTCTTGATCTAGGCCGGTTCATATTGTTTTAAAGAAAAGAAAACGAAAACGAGGTTAACAGTTTCAACTAATAAGAAGTCAGTCAGTTAAGTGCCATACGTGATACACGCTTAGGCGATCATGTCCCGAAAGAGACATGACTGACTGGGCAGGAGATTATCCCGCAGTAGGTTGCCATTGCTTTCTGCGGTAGACTGGTTGCCGACCAAGGCTATAGAACCCAATCTGTCCTGCTATTTAACCCATAACTGGAAGGAAGAGAAGGATTAATACCTTTCCCAAGGGTATTTGCGCGTAAGTTAAATACAAGGGATTGAACTGGAATTCGAACTCGGCTCTCCGGTTTCTCGTTCCGAGTCGATATCCACTGTACCACAACGCACATCCTAATAATAAGAAGTAATGCAACATAAAAACAAAATCCATTACAAAATACTATAACTTATGAATCAATAAATTTTATAAAATTTTTTCGGGGTGGGGGTTTTTAGGTTCATCACGCCAAAACAAGTCAAAATGACCATATAAAAATGTATACGAAAAGCTATTATTGTATCTCATCACAGCAACGTTTTTCTTTTTTTTACAATCATATCGCCCCAACCAAGGCATTTTACTGCCATTATTGTGCAGGGGGTTACATAAGGGGAAAGTTAGGGGAAAGAATGACAGGTTATAGGGTGTTTCAGGAAGTGATTAAGAAAAGGATGCGAATACTGGTGAGAGTGGAATGGACGAGAAAGGAGCATGTGAGAGAGGAGGCAAGTTAGCAAGATAGAAGATGACTATTGAGTTTACACTTAAACTCCTGTATATTGTAACTGTCGGGGAAACAAGTAAACAGAAGGGAATTCCCCAGGCGGAAAGTGAGAGAAAAGAAGCTTGTGGATTAGAACCTTTGTTTACATTTTATTGTTTTTTTACAGTAAAAGTGTGGGACCTAGTTTCTAATCTTGTAGCTCGAGTAAATTCATGCATAAAGGGAACAAGAGAGCTAAGTTCATCGGAGCAGAAGCGGTGAAAGTCCTTGTAGAAGAGACACATAGAAGCCACATTGCGCCGGTGAGAAAGTGACTGTATCTGAGCTGCCAGTTAGGGATCGATCACATTACAGATTCTCCGTTGATATTTCGTCAAGGACCTCTAGATGGATATCAGCGGCGCCTGACCAGATATAGCAGCAATTTTCAATGCACGGGCGGATGCCAAGTCGGGATCGATCATATTACAGGTTCTTCCTTGGATTTTGTCAAGGACCCCTAGCAGTATTCAATGCAAGGACGAACAGTAGATTTGTTCAAAATATCCGTTACTTGCTTCATATCACATGTACCCGTTGAATCATTCCTAGGCGGACACTTTCAAATATTCCCACACAGTTTTGCAGACACACATAGCACGCTGATAAAGAGTCTGTGTATTATTAATATCTGCTGCGTAAGCCAATTGTTTTAGTTATCCCTACAGATCAAAATTGGGGTTGGCGGAATGTGCAGGTCATGGAACCGATCCTCTCCTACCTATCCATTTTTCATAGTAAATGCCAGAAAGTGCATGGGAAACAGTGTGAGAAAAATGTGCTGACGCCCTATTATGCATGAACGAAATACGTCTTCGTTTCAGTAGACTTCGTAAAGGTCTGGAAAGATGTTTGAGATGAATTCCTTGAAGGCAGCTCATGTGAGACGTGATGAGAAGAAAATGGACTAACGAGACATCACCTCCTATTCCAGGAAAACATTAACCATAAACTGATGCTGATGTCGAGCCTGTATTTTACCATAGTGATTCTGACCTGCTCACAAATGTTGGT
The DNA here is from genome assembly GCA_037127315.1 of Ascarosepion bandense. Taxonomy (NCBI): domain Eukaryota; kingdom Metazoa; phylum Mollusca; class Cephalopoda; order Sepiida; family Sepiidae; genus Ascarosepion; species Ascarosepion bandense. Next base: position 556,689 of record JBBBDQ010001012.1, read on the forward strand.
TGCGTAAACTTGTTATTCAATCTCTTCTAAATGTTCCTTTGTTGATCTCAGTGAGACTAGCGTGATCCATACTGATGGGAGGGAGAAAAAATTGTCTATGGTGGTTAAAGGATATCAGCTTCGTTTTGGAAGCATTAAAGTTTACGAGCCATTTTTTACACCAGTCTACCACTGACCGGATGTCCTTTTTGAGAGCAGCAGCAACCCTCGTTCTGTCATCCACCTGATCAGGTCCTTCAAATAATTGATTCGCTGCTTTCCCGTGTCTCTTTCTCCCTCCATCTAGACTATTAATATCAGGTTCTTTAAACTCTCCTTCCTCATTGCATGTCCCAGGAACTTTAACTGTCTCTTCCTGATGCTCAGTATTAATTTATTTTTTTGTTTCCATCCTTTCCAAACCTACATAATTGCTCACATACTCTGTCCATGATATTCGCAGCATCCTTCTGTAGAAACACATTTCAATTGCTTCAAGTTTTTCCTTCATCTTCGATAATATTGTCCAGAATTCACTGTCATATTGAAAAACTGACATCACATTGAAATCCAGTACTCTTTTCTTTGTTTCTAGCGAAATTGGCATGTTTGTTAATACATTATTCAACTTCTGGAATGCTTCCTTCGCCATGCCAATTCGCGATCGGATCTCTGTGTCGCACCATCCATCATCTGTTATAACACTTCCCAGATATTTAAATTTTTGTACCTGCTTGATTTTAGTATCTCTCGCCTGTATTTGGCATTTTGGCTGCCTTTTTTGCTGATGACTTTTACGTTTTTTTTTGCAGTTTATTTGTATTCCATTCTTTTCACTCTCTTCAGCTATTTTTCTGTAGGAAGTCTTGTAGTTTCCTTTTCCTGTCTTCTATAAGCACTGTATTATCTGCGAACCTAATGTTGTTTAATTTGTGGCCTCCGATGACAAATTTTGGCATAACTTCTAGGGTTATCAAAATAGTCTCGCTGTACAAGTTGAACAGATCCGGTTAAAGGACACATCCTTGTCTTACGCCCCTTTCAATTCGTTACCTGGCTGTATAAAAGCGGTTTGCTGCCAGTAAATATCCTTCATTACTCTTAGATCTTTCCCAAATATTTCAAGGCTGCCAAGCATCTCCATCAATTCTTTGTGGCCTATTTTGTCAAACCCCTTTAGCACAATCAAAAAGCACAGGTATAAGTACTTCTTCATTTGTACATCCCATTCAGAGAGCATCCTAATCATAAATATGGCGTTCCTTGTTCCAGTGTCTTTGACGAAATCACACTCTTCTTGTTCTATCCATGACCTGATTCTGTTTTTTGCTCCATTCCTCAGTATACGGACGATCAGTTTTATAGGTCCTAAAAAGTCATGCACTGATGTCTTCAAGGAGACATGACCCAGTGACTAAAGCTGAGTTCGAATTCCAGCTGAATTCCTTGCATTCTCATACGCGCAAATACCCTTGGTAAAGGTATCAATCCGCCGTTTTTCCTCCGACTATAGGTTAAATAGCAGAGCAAGAAATCAATCACAAATAGTAATGGCAACCTACTACGGGAAAACTTCTGCCCGGTCATTCATATCTCTTTCGAGACGTGATCTTCCAAGTGTGTATCACGTATGGCAGTTGAATGACTGATTTGGATAAAAGAATTGAATAGCAGGACAGACTCTCTTTAGCTATCTTCTGTAGGAGGTTTTGTACTTTTTTTCTATGTCTGCTATCATCTTATCATCTGCGTATCTTAGGTTGTTTAAATTGTGGCCTCCGATGACGAATCCAGGCCTAACTTCTCGGGTCTTCAAAATATTCTCGCTGTACAAGTTGAACAGATCCGGTGAAAGGACACATCTTTGTCTTACGCCCCTTTCTATCTTTGTATATCTACTGCATTCGTTACCTATCCGTATGCAGGTGGTTTGCTGCCAGTAGAGATTCTTGATTAATCTTATGTCTTTCATAAACATGTAGAGGCTACTGAGCATCTTCATCAATTCTTTGTGGCGTATTTATCGAATGCTTTTTGCATGATCGAAAAACACGAGGTAAAACGTGCACAAATCTGAATTGCCCGAGCCAAAATGTTGGACATATCTTGGGTTTGCTAAGCTTTCAAAAGTGGATTTACTTTTCGGTTCTCTCAAAGGATAATTAAAATATTATGTAGAACCAGATTTGAGTGGTCATTTGAGAAGATATGAATGCAATTTCCACGATTTATCTTCATTGATTCACTTTTTCGCGCCTTATCGTACACTTGCAAATTGTGTCTTGTTAGCGCGAATATGTAATAGGTATAGAAAATAATTTATTCATGTTGCGATCCAGGCACATTCATACGAAGATCAGACTGAGGTTTACATCTCTACGAGATATAAGTGAGTGATTTCGATAGAAAGATCGATAGATTAGAAGCTGAAATATCTATCAAAATATATATGTATATACAAATTATCAGAGATAGATAAATAGCTAATAATTGAATTAGATAGATACATAGAAAGATAGATATGAATAGAGTGACATATATATATATATAGATATATATATGTCTATAGATAGAAAATGTAGAGACTGACAAGTAGATATGAATAGACTGAGCTAGATATATAGATAAGTGAGAAAATTATACACACACACACACACACACACACACACACACACATATATATATATATATATAAACATAGTCATCCGCAGACAGATCTGTTTCGCAGCTTATCAGTACGGTTAGACATCCGATTGCTTTAAACCCAGAATTGAAACCCGACCGAATTGGCCTGAGTCGGCGATTCTACCTCAGGGCTATGGGAGGTAGTTAGTGGGGGGGGGGTGGGGGGGGGGGGATTCAGACTTTTAGCGTATCATGTATCATACGCCAGTGGCCAGAGTGCTATATATATATATATATATATATAGAGAGAGAGAGAGAGAGAGATAATGTAGAAACTGACAGATAGATAAATAAATAGATAGATCAGAAGCTGAAATATTTATCCATCTATTTATTTATGTATCTATCTCAGTTTCTTTGCATGCATCTATCTATCTATCTATCTATCTATCTATCTATCTCAGTCTTTTCATATCTATTTATCTATCTATCTTAATATATATGCTTATATATTATCAGATATAGATAAATCGATTTAAATAGAATTACATAGATAGATAGATAGATAGATCAGAAACTGAAATATCTATCTATCTATCTATCTATCTATCTATCTATCTCAGTCGTTTCATATATATTTATCTATCTTAGTATATAAGCATATATATTTTCAGTGATTGATAATTTTAATAGATAGATAGATAGATAGATAGATAGATCAGAAACTGAAATATCTATCTATCTATCTATCTATCTATCTATCTATCTATCTATCTATCTAAGTCGTTTCATATATATTTATCTATCTTAGTATATAAGCATATATATTCTCAGTGATTGATAATTTTAATAGATAGATAGATAGATAGATAGATAGATAGATAGATCAGAAACTGAAATATCTATCCATCTATCTATCTATCTATCTATCTATCTATCTATCTATCTACCTCAGTCGTTTCATATATATTTATCTATCTTAGTATATAAGCATATATATTCTCAGTGATAGATAATTTTAATAGATAGATAGATAGATAGATAGATAGATAGATAGATAGATAGATAGATAGATACAGATATCTGGTATTTATAGATTTTTGGCGAGAGAGAGAGAAAGCTGAATCTAAAATTGATAGACAAAAAGACAGACGGAGAAATAACGATATATGAAAATATAGGTAAATTCATTTCACACGTAAATAACTGTCTCCATCTCTTACTTCCTTTGATAAATCTTCCAAAGTTTTATGCCTATGCCGTTTTTTTATCTTTCTTTTTCCTCATGCGACACTTTTATTATTTCCCTTTGCTCGCTCGTCAAATCCTTGCGTAATTGAAAGGTCTCCGCTAACCGCCTTTTTCCCAAGAGAGGCCCAGCTTAAAAATCCAATCCAAACAAAATATTTACTTTTTATTTTTATTTCTATTTCACTGAGAGGGAAGTGAACAGATAAAAACTAGAGCAATTCAAACCACTCGTCATGTGACCAACGAACAGCGAATCAGCAACGCTTGTAACGATGAATCTGAAAAAGAAGAAAAAAAGATATAAAATAAAATGTCGTAATTTGATTGAATGCTCGGAAGAATATTTCTAAGAATCATTGTGATTGGTTGACATTGACAGGGAGAAATAAGAATTTGGTGAGAAATAGAGTTTTGTCAAAATATCTATTTACGAAAAACAAAAATGAAAAGAAAAAAACTGTCTGTTAAGTACCTTTAGAAAATAATAGAATGTGTTTTCACTAAAGGCTAGTTAATCAATGCCTTTAAGTCTGTTGCTATTCCCTGGAGGTGAATTGGTTCAAGGAATGACATTTTAATCTAAAGTATTATACCGGTTCTCTCTTTTGAAAGATTTATCGAAACTGCCTCCCAAAAAATTGAATGATATTCTTTTTCCCTCTAGATCTCATATTTTGTAGTACTGTGTAAGACCAGTTCAATTTTTTTTTATTAAGCAGTTATAATTCCGTATTCTGAAAAAGTATGGATGAATGGATAACGTCTCGATTTAAGAAATCGGAGGGACAGGTTCGAATACCACCTACGTGTAAACAACATTGGCAATGTGCTTTGTGGTGCAGTGGATATCAGCTCGGAATGAGAAATCGGGGAGCTGAGTTCGAATTCTAGTTGAACTCGTTTCATTCTCTTACGCACAAACAGCCTTGGGAAAGGTATTAATCCATCTCTTCTCCCTTCAGTTATGGAACAGAAAGATTGACTTCTCTCACTTTTTTTTTCTTTTGGCAACTAGTCTGCTGTAATATTTATTGTTAATCTACTACAGGAAAATATTCTGCCCAGTCAGTCATGTCTCTTTCAAAACATGATCGCCTATACATGTATTACGTATGGTATTTAACTGACTGACTCACGCTTTAGAAAGTTATGAATCAATCACCCTATCTCCGTATCGATGGGTTGAATAGTCAGATATACTGGGTCATATGATTCAGGTTGCAACCATGAATCACTGACCCTATCTCCTCAGCGATGGGTTGAATAGTCAGATATACTTGGTCATATGATTTAGGTTGGCAACCAATTTATGGCAGAAAGAATTGGCGGACTACTGCTAAATATTTTCAATCTAGTCAGTTTTGAATCAAATGAGACATGATTGCTCAAGCGTGTGTCTCATATAACACTAAACGAAATGAAAAATATTTTTTTATGCATGAGAGAATATGTGAATGTAGAAGTGAGAAATAAGCAAAACAAAACAATTTTTTATGTATAAGAGAGTAGGAGAGTGAACAAGTGAGAACGGAATGTAACAAACAAAATTTCTCCCGGATCTTTTCAACCTGTACAGAGAAGCAATTATGAGAGGAATAACAGCCTTGCCAGGATTTGTCATTGGCCGCCATAATCTCAACAATATCCGATAGGCGGATGACACGTTGCGGATGGCAGACACGGAAAGGAAAATGCAGGACCTTCTACAGAAGTTAGCAAAAGAAAGTGAGAAGAAAGGACTGAGTATAAACCTCAGGAAAACTGAATGAATGGTCATCAGCAAAAAGAGGAGACCAATATGTTAACTGCACACTCTCATACATAAAGTTTGTATTGTTGTGTTTCGTTGTCACTTGTCCTTATTTTTCTTCATGTGCCTTGTTCATTCAAGACATAGGCGATCATGGACTTCCATTTGGCTCTGTTTCTTGACGCTCTCAAAAATTTGTCTCTTGACATCTCTTCCAAGCCCTGCTCCGTCAACCATTTGCTCAGACCTAACAAGTACGTCTCGCGCTGCTTTCCCCTGTCTCTTATTCCATTTATACGACCTGTGAGTATTAAGTTCTATAGGCCCTCCTTCGTCATTATGTGTCCCAGGAACCTTATTTGTCTCTTCCTGATATTTATTATCAGCTTTCTTTTTGTTTGAATCCTTTGCAACACCTCATAGTTGCACACGTGCTCTGTCCAGGCTATCCTCAACATCCTTCGGTAAAACCACATTTCTGCTGCCTCAAGACTCTCCTTCGTCTTTGATGATATCTCCCAGTATTCACTTCCATACAGAAGGACAGATATCACATAGCAACCCCACACACTTTTCTTTTTTTTTAACGAGATTTTCCATTTTTTCAGTACTCTGGTTAGCTTATGAAAAGCATCTTTGGCCATGCAAATGCGTCCATCTTCTGTCAAAACACTTCCCAAGTATTTGGATTTTTTACTTGTTTAATTTTAGATTCTCCGACATGGAGTTGACGTATTTGTCTCCTCTTTTTGCTGGTGACCATGCATTCAGTTTTCTTGAGGTTTATGCTCTACCCTTTCTTTTCACTTTCTTTTGCTAACTTCTGTTTTCCTTTCCGTGTCTGCCATCAGCAACGTGTCATCCGCCTATCGGATATTGTTGAGATTATGGCGGACAATGACCAATCCTGGCAAGGCTTTTATTCCTCTCATAATTGCTTCTCTGTACAGGTTGAAAAGATTCGGGAGAAATTTGGTTTGTTACATTTCGTTCTCACTTGTTCACTCACCTACTCTTTTATATATAAAAAAAATTAGTTTGTTTTGCTTTTTTCTTACTTCTACATTCACATATCCTCTCATGCATAAAGATTTATGTTTCATTTCGCTTCGTTTTCACATGTTTGATCCCACATACATCAAATTTGGTTTGTTTTGCTTTGTTGTCACTTGATTACTCACACACTCTTTCAAACATAAAGATTTGGATTTTTAATTTTCGTTCGCACTTGTTTACTCACACACTCTCTCATACATTTCGTTTGTTTCGTTTCGTTTTCATGTATTCGATCACATACTCACTCATGAAAGTTTTGGTTTGTTTCATCTCGTTCTCACTTCTTAAACTTACACTGTCTCTCATACATAATATTGGTTTTGTTTCGTTTCGTTCACACTTGGTCACTCACACTCTCACATATATAAAATTTCTTTGTTCCGTTTCGTTGCCACTTATTCACTCACATATTCTCACATAAAAATGTTATGTTTTGTTTTGTTCTCATGTGTTCACTCACACACACTCTCATACATAAAACCAACCACATACATATAAAATTATTAAAAACAATGTTTCTTGAATTATAAAATTTCGAGGACAGTAATGTTTTAAGCATTTTAAACCTTTGGTTATTTTTACTAAAAACGATCATACGTGTAAACATTTTGAAACTGAAGATGTTTTTAAGTATTCATAAAATATTTTCTCTAAAGGAAAATGTCTTCATTTACAAAAGAATAAACTTGAAATAAGTCACATGCAGTGATACGTTTTAATCACATTATCATCAGGGGGAATATTATGCCAAAACCTCTTTTTTTATTATTATTAAAAATATTTTTTAATATATGAGACTTTCCCTAGCTTTTCTAAGGTTACTGAGGATATTATGGACCTTGCGCGTGAGCAACGATGAGGTGTCGGAATGAATGTAAATGAGAAGAACTCACATTCTTAAATTCAGCAAAGACATTTGAGGTTCCTTGGACACTTACTTAGTAAAAAACGTCTGAAGAATCTTATACTAACAGGACGGATAGAAGAAAAAGATGCGGAAAAAGCAGAGCAAGTCATATTTGATTAACTTGAGCAAATGCATAGTAGTGCGGGTTTGTTTAGGGATACCAGGAGGAAAGATATTGTGACAGGAATAAGTAGAAGTCCACGATCGCCAACCTTCTGAAGAGACGCCGCACATGAAGAAGGATGCTTAAGCATAAATCTCAATAGAAACAAAGAAAAGAGTGCTGGATTGCTACGTGATGTCAGTTCTTCAATACGGCAGCGAATGCTGGACAATATCATCGGAAATGAGGACAAAACTGGAAGCAGCGGAAATGTGGTTCTACAGAAGGATGCTGAGGATATCGTGGACTGAGCATGCGAGCAACGATGTGGTGTTAGAAAGAAGGGCAACAAAAAGGAAATTGATACTGATCATCAGGAAGAGACAACTGAAGTTCCTGGGACAGGCAATGAGGAAGGAGAGCCTGGAGAACCTGATACTGACTGGCCAAATAGAAGAAAAGAGACAGAGGGGAAGGCAGCGGATAACATATTTGCAGGGCCTGATCAGGTGGTTGACGGAACGGGGGTTAACAGGAGTAACGGGAGCAAACATACTAGAAGCCACAAGGGATAGGGAGACGTGGAGAGCCATGATCGCCTACGTCCTGAAAGGACAGGGCACATAGATGAATAAGTGAAAGTAGTGGATGTACCTACTATGAGAAATTATCTTAAGATATTTTAGTAGTGTAGCTCGACTTTTGATGAATAATAGATCATGCTCCAGCTGTTATATATCGACAAACAACAAACACACATATATATAAAAATATAAAGTTATATTTTTATTAATGACGATGAACCGTGTAGCATAGGGAACAGAGAATTGAGAGAGCGCGCTTCTAATGGGTTGACGGGAGTGTAGTCTTATCTGTTGTGTCTCTCTCTTCACCGGCCGATCTCTGTTCCTCTACTGGCGAATCCGTGTGCCGAGGTCTTTTTATAATCTTCCAGAACCGGGACTTTTTCTTCCGGTTTTGCCTCACCCACGCACGCCCACGTAATTCTCAGAGACACCTGTCCTGTTTGCCTCTGTAGTTATTTCCGCTGCTGCCGGAAATAAGGTCAAACGACATCCGTTCCTTTCAACGACCGGAAACACCCTCGCTTGCATCAGCCTTCCTCGAGTGGGGCCAGATTGTTATATTACACAGCTGAGGTTCCTTGGACACGTACTTAGAAAAGAACGTCTGAAGAATCTTATATAAACAGGACGAATAGAAGAAAAAGAGGCGGAAAAAGCAGAGCAAGTCGTATTTGATTAAATTGAGCAAATGCATAGTAGTGCCGGTTGGGTTAGGGATACCAGGAGGAAAGATTAAGAGCGAGAAGAGACAGAAAGCAATTAGAAGTCCACGATCGCCAAACTTCTGAAGAGACACCACACAAAAAGAAGAATAATCAAGCATAAATGTCTTCTGTAGTGAAAATAGTAGATGTAACTGCTATAAAAAATTAACTTAAAATATTCTAGTAGTATAGCCCGCCTTTTGATGAACAATAGATCATGCAGCCCACTGCTTGAACAATCTTGCTATGCCTTAAGAGGAACAAACTAGATATCTGTTAAAATTTCCGTGATGAGGACTATTGCCCTCGTCTCTTTCATTCATCAGTTATTTGTCGATCGGGTGCAGAGTGTTCACGTTTCATTGAGCATATCCACCATTCTTATTTATGGGGTTACAGTGTTAGAGAAAACAGGGTTGAGGGAATGTCAATGAAAGGATTAAAATTAAATTTCAAGGAGATAAAAGATAGCAATTGACGTTGCAATTCAACTTTTAGAGATTGTAGTTATCAGAGAAGCAAGTAAACAGAAAAGAATCCAAAACGAAATATCCTATACAAATCTACGTCACGCTCGTTCAATGTATTGAGTAGAAGAGGTTGTTTTATTTAACTATTTCAATGGCAAATTGTTGAGAGCTAGATGCCAATCTAGTCAATCAGTTCAGTGCCATACGTGATACACGATTTGGGGGATCATCTCTCGAAAGAGACGTGACTGACAAGGCAGAAGATTATCCCGCAGTAGGTTGCCATTTCTTTCTGCGGTAGACTGGTTGTCAACCAAGGCTATATAACCCAATCTGTCCTATTGTTTGACACATAACTGGAGAGAAGAGACGGATTAATACCTTTCCCAAGAGTATTTGCACGTAAATAAATGCAACGAATTCGACTGGAATTCGAACTCGGCTCCCCGATTTGGCGCTCCGAGTCGATATCCACTGCACCACAACCCACATCCGCCAATCTAATAGTATGCGTAAATTCATGTGGTCAGGAAACCAGAGGAAAAAAAGCGAGTCGCAGCAGTTGGCATGGAAATAGTTGTAGAAAAGCTAGAAGGAAATCACATTTTGTCGGTGAGAATGTGACTGAAATCGAGATGCATATCTGAGAAAATTTACGCGTAACTTATTAGGTCTAGAGTATAAAAATACAGTATGGTAAAGGTTATTACATAAAGAAGAGAAATGAGAAAAAGTTCTAAGCAGTTGCAACATGTCCATTTCAAGACAGAAGTCAAGGTTAGTGTCCTCAAGAGACCGGCAGTATTTTACGTCTCCCTAGCAAGTACACTACCGGCCGTAATTATTAGGCAACCCCAGTTTTTAAAAAGAAATAACATATTTCATACTATTTTTAGTATTCATTGCCAAGTGGATAATTCTAAATGAAAATAGAATGGGTCATTTGTTATGATTACTTTGCAAAATTTTACAAGGCAAGGAAGCAAAGATGAACTCACCCGAATCACCCTAAATTTTCTTCATTCTTTCATTAATAAAACTGCAATATAGATAATTATCAAATATTTATAAATTCATTTGTTGCACATATTATTGTGCAGTATTAATAAAAGAATCATTCTATTTTCATTTACAATTATTTACTTGGCAGTAAATACTAAAAATAGTATGAAATATATAAATTTTTAAATTACTGGGGTGGCCTAATAAGCATGGCCGGTAGTGTAGCTTAGTTATGATATTCATCTAGTCTCCTCACTAAAACGTGATGTCGTGTACCATAGAGAATATGCACGAGCCAAGTGTCAAAATATACCCAACCAATGCATACGTGATAACAGGGTATTAAGCTAGTCTTAGCATATCTAAACTTGTCTTGGTTGGTGTACATTTAACCTGGTGATACTAATCCAATGGGAAACTAAGTCAGTCAGTTAAGTGCCATACGTGATACACGCTTGGGCGATCATGTCTCAAAAGAGACATGACTGACTGGGCAGAAGATTATCCCGCAGTAGGTTGCCATTACTTTCTGCGGTAGATTGGTTGCCGACCAAGGATATAGAACCCAATCTGTCATGTTATTTAACCCAAAACTGAAGAGAAGAGACAGATTAATACCGTTGCCATGAGTATTTGCGCGTAAGTGAATGCAAGAAATTCAACTGGAATTTGAACTCAGCTCCCCGATTTCTCGTTTCAAGTCGATATCCACTGCACCACAACGCACCGCGGGGTCGCTTCTTTAACAAACGCCAGCAGTCGCTAATGGCAAGTCGACAGGTGCGTAGCGACGTCGTTTTAGCTATCGGAGGTGATGACTAAAGAAAAAAAAGTGGGGAGACTACAATAAAAATGTGACGCTAGCTTTGCAAGATCTTGGTTTGATTAGAGTTCATGTGTCGAGTGTACCAGATAAGGGTCTGTCGTGTCAAAATGACTTTTTGCTTGTTTGTTTTTTCTTCCGAATATCCATGCTTCAAAATCAGATCGTATATTCGATCATCCCCAAAGATGTTGATGATGATGGAATAATGGCTGGTTCCGTGTACCACTCAGAAAAATACCTCGCCTCACCCCTCCTCTTTTTTTTTATGAGTGATATCACATCTCACGTGGTGTACCGTAGTTGCATATATTCTGATATTTTTTAATCCTCACTTTTCAGACCTTGAGTTCAAAAGATTTTACACGTCCTTGTGGGTGATGAAATGTTCCACTTTGCATCCCCTTTAGTTAGCTTCTTGCTATTCGATTGCTGAATTCATGACAATTCCTCCTGGCAAGCTTTTTTATCATTCCAACGTAAGCAAGGCAATAAAGTCACTAAGATGCAAGATATTACTGAATGGGAGAGAATACAAAAGAAAAATACATGAAAAACAACAAAACGACAGGAATTAATACTATAGAAATCTATGGGCCTCCCATTTAAATATATGAATTGACCGGAAAGAAATACTCATTGGTTTCAAAAGGCTCAAACTGCACAGCCAGGACTCGCCTTTCAATGTACACTAATCGACTCATCCTGATTTTCTTCGTAGTTCATTAGAAAGACACCCGAATGATATTTCCCACTAGTTAACTTCTTAAACTTTTCAAGTTAAAAATCAGCCATTATCTTTCTTACGTTTTCTTCCGCTGCTAAGAGAGTCTGTTCTCTGTGTAGGGCCAGGGACTTTTCCTGTTGAAACAAACCTGCACATATACCAATCTACCATCCACCCGTGCATTGAATATTGCTACCATATCTAGTCGGGTGCTCCTGCTATCTACTTCGGTGTCCTCGACCAAATCCAACGGAGAATCTGTAATGTGATCGATCCCGACTTGGCAGCTATGATACAGTCGCTTTCTCACCGACGCAGTGTGGCTTCCCTGTGTCTCTTCTACAAATACTTTCATGGCTTCTTCTCCGATGAACTTAGCTCACTGGTATCCCCTATATATGAATTTCCTCGAGCCACAAGATTAGCAACTAGGTCTCACACTTTTACTGTGAAACCGATAAAATGTAAACGTAAATTATACTCCATCAGCTTCTTTTCTCGCACTTCCCACCTATGGAATTCCCTTCCGCATACTTGCTTTCCAGACAGCTACAATCTCCAAGAATTTTAATGTACAGTCAATAGTTATCTCCTGTCTCACTAACATCCTTTCTCTCTCTCTATCATGCTTTTTTCTCCGTTCACCCCACTCTCATCAGTATTCTCTTCATTCTCATACTCTCTTCCTGATACCCACTGTAATCTGTCACTCTTTCTCATAACATTCCTCCTATGTAAACCACTGCACAACAGTCGCAGTAAAATGTCTTGCTTGGGGCCACACGATTATAAAAATAAATATGTTTCTCGTGTATCCATCTTGTACAAAATCACAACTTTTTACGGGAACTTTATCCGTTAAGTGATTCTTTTGCCTAATATTTTGAAACAGTAGTAATTAAATAAATATAAGTTACTACAAGAACTCTGGAATAAAAAATGGACAGATGTAATGTCAAAAAAAAGCCCGACTTCCCTCTTAGAAAATAGGCTCAGCTAAGGGATGTTTACATAACCCTCTCACTGGTCCCTAAGATAATTTCAAAACTCGACCCCCAAAAGGCAATCGGAGGCGACGGAATCCCGGTCATTGCCTTGAAGAATTGTGCCCCTGAACTCTCCTCTTTCCTATCTAAACTTTATAATTACTGTATCTTTGCTTCCTGTTTTCCTGCCTGCTGGAAGTTCTCTTCTATTGTTCCTGTATTTAAGAACTCAGAAGAACACTCGAACACCTCTAATTATCGTACCCATTCACCTTTAAGTGTTCGAGGGTATCATCCATGCTGATGTAGTTCAACATCTCACCGCCCATAAATTATTCTCGAGCAGACAGTAAGGCTTCCGATTTGCCAAGTCTACTGCAGTTTTGTTAACGACCATCACTGAGGATGTAAGGCACTCCCTCGATAAAAACGGCAAAGCTCGAGCAGTTGCGCCGGATATCTCCAAAGCATTTGGACTATAGTATCACTGAACGCTTGCTTTGTTTGAGCCAAACGTTTCTAAAATGTCGCATGATGAATTTCGTCATGAACAGACACGCCTCTACGTTCTATTACACGAATGCAGGCGTCCCCCAGGGCTCCATCCTAAGCCAGATGCACTTTCTGATTTTTTGTCAACGGTCTCCCTGAAGTCATCAAATCCCAAGTCAGCATTTTCGTTAACCTCACGGCTGATCTTGAGAAGAAATTCTAATCTAGGTACCTCCACTGAGTCCAGTCAATTCTTCTATACTTAAATTTAAATTTTAAAAATAAATAAGTTATCTTCAAGCTTTAAAATTAGCTTTAATTGAAAGCCAATAGATTAAATTTAATAATTTTAGTAAGCAAAAAACATACTGGTGTATTTTTAACCGAAATTATATTGATTTAAATCTAAAATTGTAAAATTTTATTATTTGTTTTTAAAATACCGCCATTGTTGATTGATTGGCACATTTACACAAACAGTAGCCAAATTTCTGTTTTTAAAAATCTTGAAAAAATAAAATTTACTGCGCTGGCACATTATTTAAGTCAAATTTTAATATTAAAACTTACCTTTATCTGTTTTCAATCAATTAATAATTGCTTACTCCCAGAAATTTACAATAAAAAAAAATTAAATACGGTAGTCACTTTTTTGTTATGTAAGTCATAGAGGTGTTAACAGATAACTGCTACCGGATGTTGACAGACACGCAATGTCTGATGACCAATCGTGATAATTTTTTTTTATTTTTTTTGGTGGTGGGTGGTTAACTAAATAGTGAAATTAAAAATTTAACATAATAATTTCAGCACTTATATAATATTTTATAGAATTTTAGCTTAGATTTATAGCTAGACATTTGAATATGCTTTCTGAATAAATAAAAATTTTAGAAACGTAGAGAATAAAATATCGTAAGAATGAAAGTGCGTTCTTCTGTTTTGCTATGTAAGGAGAACGCTTGTTAACTTATGAGATCATTTTGACCCATATGGAACACAGTACTTTATAAGATTTGAACATCGTACTTTATAACTTTGAACGTATTTGCACAAATAATTAATTGTTTTTTTTTCTTTGTAAAGATAGTTTTGGTGAAAATCTTTTATTAATTTTTTTTTGTTTTATAGGCAGTATAATCATCAATTCTTAACTAAAAGGAAAAAATGATACAGTTCTTTAAAAGATTTTTAAAATACTTTTAAAACTATACATTATTTATAATAAAAAAAAATGAAAACAATTCTTTTATAATTTTATTAGTAATCAAAAAAAAAATTTTTCAGACTATAATGTCCTTAATTTTTATTATTTATTCCAGCAATTAAAAGCTTATCAAATTAAATTATATCAAAGTTTTATTGCATTTTTTATATTTCTCTTCGGAGCAGATTTTGGTATCCTAAATCATAAATTTAAATAAAAAAAATACATGATTTATATTTCCTGATGAGTTCTGCGTTTAACTAATAAAAGAAAAGATTCCAGAAAATTAAAATTTATTAAAATTTCATGAATTTACTTGAAGTGGGGGTAACAGACTTAAAAAAAATTGTTTTCATCGAAATTTTAAGAAGGTAATAATTTCAGAAATAATTTTATTCATTTGTTAATGAGTACTGAAAGTTTCATTAGAATCCGACAAATATTTGATTTTTGCGAGAATTTCCAAATTAATGTGTTTGTCAATGAAACATTGAGTTACGAAAAAAAAATTACGTAATCAATTATAAAATAGACGTAATATTTTTAACCACGCTCACTCCAAATCAAAAACAAAATTTTCTGACAAAATTTCAAAAATGTTAAAAGGGATTAAAAAATTTTATAAAATAATTAAAATTTACTTTGATCTTTCCTCTTCATAATATTATAAACGTTTTGGATAGAAAAAGTTCCTTTATTAAGTTTTTAACCTTTTTAAACTTTTTTATGCTGGATTTTTGTTACTTAATGGAGGTACCTACTCTAATCTGTGTTGAACTGGAGTAAGAAATGTCTCGTAAACCTTAATGCTTACAAAATGAAGCTGCACTACGTCAATGACCAAAGGCAGTCTTTCCTGCCCACCATTAACATGGATCTAGCTAGTCTCCGCGAAAGCAACACACTGCGCTCTCTCTCTCTCTCTCTCTCTCTCTCTCTCTCTCTCTCAAGTGGAAAGACTACATTGAATCAGTAGCTAAATCTAATGCTAGGAAGGCTGAGTCACTGTGTCGGGCAAGGAAATTTTCAGTTCATCTTGCATATATACGAATCATCCATCCGTCCATGCAATAAATAATGTTGTCATATCTGGTCACGCGCCCTTGCTATTCATCTCGGGGTTCTCGACATGCTCCAGAAGATAAACTGCAATGTAATCGATCCCGACATGGCAGCTCGACTCCAGCCACATTCTCCCTGACGAGATTTGGTTTCACCCCATCTCTTCTACCGTTATTTTCTTAAATTCATAATGTTGTGCTCACAAGTATTATATTATGACATAAATTTTTACTTATTTTGCATTTTTACTGTCTAACAAAGAATCTAACAAATCTTGTTTATTAAGTAGCGTTTTATAATTTTGCATTATTTTTTTAAAGCTTTTACTTATAGAATACTGTCAAAATAATTCATATTTTGCTTGTAGTAATTCATATTTATAACTCTGTTTTGAGTTTATTTCCATTTAATATATCTCATACAAAAGATATCACATTTATTTTAATTTATTCTTGAAGTTGTAAAAGTTTGAAGTCAGTTTGTAAGCAAAGAATTGCTGAAATTAGGTATTTAGATATTTTCAATCTTTAAAAAGTAAATTTTCGGAAATTTGTAAAAATCTATGAATGTGCGTTGTAGTGCAGTGGATATTGGCTAGGAACTAGAAATTGGGGAGCCGAGTTTAAATTCCAGTTGAGCATCTTGCATTCACTTACAGGCAAATACCATTGGGAAAAGTATTAATCAGTCTCTTCCCTCCAGTTATGGGTTAAATAACAGGACAGAATGGGCTTTATAACCTTGGCTGGCAACAAGTCTACCGCAAAAAGTAAAGGCAAACTAATAATCTTCTGCCTAATCAGTCATGTCTTTTTCAAGACTTGATCATCCAAGCGTGTATCACGTTTGACGGTTGATGACCATGAATATAATTTTTGGTGTCAGTACTTATCACATGAAAGAGTAGCTTTCACGCATATTGCAATGTCGATTTTTTGAAAATGCGAAAAATCAGTCTTTTCTAATCGCACATAACTTGCATCTATAATAAACTAGCAGTATAGACCGGCGTTGCTCGGGTGTAATGAAAGCTTTAAAACTAATCCATGGTCCTGGAACTCAGACTCAGTCTAAAGAATATTTGTGTGAAGTTTGTTGAGAATCGGATAAAAATTGTGGCTTTGTATAAAGGACATACAGACAGACAAAAAGACAGACACACGCACAAAAATCTTGCCTTATATATATATATATATTATCAATTTTCTGCACTATCTTAAGGACGGCAACCTTGAAACTTCTGCATATCGTTTCTTATGTCTTTTTCTATGAGTGTTTCAAATTTGATTAAAATCGGACCACTCCTTCTATAACCCGATTTTTTCGATTATCGATTTTCGATATTTTTCCTGGGTACCTCGACACAAAATCTAGCTAAGAACACTCGCAGACGCTTACAGTAAAACTGTGTAAAGTTTCAAGAAAATTGGTTCAGCCGTTTCGGAGTCTATAGGTAACGGACACACACACACACAGACATATACACACACAGAGACAAAGTTCGATTTATAAATAAGTTTAGATATCCAGAACATGGAAATATAAATGCTAAAACAATTCAGATACATAGGCATAATGATCGGATATAACCAGCTAGCAGTATAGCCCGGCGTTGCTCGGGTGTAATGAAAGCTTTAAAACTAATCCATGGTCTTGGACGTTGGCACGAAAGATTAAAAAGCAATAGTTGTTTCCAGTTAAAGCGAAACCGTAGACTGAAAGAAAAATAAATGGAAGTAAATCAAATTTTGATTTCCTGGTATCGATATCAAATAAGTTTCTTTCGTCGTAAACTGAATTTTGAAGGCTAAATAAGACCTCTGAGTAAATGGTATCATGGCTGAGACTAAGAACTACATTTATATCTACTTAGAGCCAAACCCGAAGTAAAAACTAAAACAAAAGGACTGAAAAAATATAAGCAGATAAACAGAAACACACACAAACATCTTGCCTTTTCATATATATTATCGGTTTTCTGCACTATTTTAAGAACTGCAACATTGAAATTTCTGAATATCGTTTCTTATGTCTTCGTCTATGAGTATATCAAATTTGATTAAAATCGGACCACTCCTTCTATAACCCGATTTTTTCGATTATCGATTTTCGATATTTATCGGGGGTACCTCGACACAAAACCTAGCTAAGAACACTCGCAGACGTTTATAGTACAAGTGTAAATTTTCAAGAAAATCGGTTCAGCCGTTTCGGAGTCTATAGGTAACGGACACACACAGACACACGCGCACACACACACACACAAAGTTCTATTTATAAATAAGTTTACATTTGCTTTATGAGCAAAAGAAATTGAACATAGAATAATATGCGTTAGAGATAGTTTCTCTCAACGCCGCATATTGCTTCAAAACCAAAACATGAAGTCTCAAGACATATATTAAAACAACCTTACAAGACCACAAATTTTCTATGGATTAGATGTATGGCGGCAAACCATTTCTGAAATATCAAAACTGTCAGCTATATACAGTCATTCAGTTAAGTGCTATACATAATAAAAGCTTTGGCGATCATGTCTCAAAAGAGACATGACTGACTGGGCAGAAGATTATCCCGCAGTAGGTTGCCCTTACATTCTGATGTAGACTGGTTGCCAGCCAAGAATATAGAACATAATCTGTCATGTTATTTAACTTATAATTGGAGGGAAGAGACGGATTAATACTTTGCGAGTAAGTGAATGCAAGGAATTCAACTGGAATTCAAACTGGGTTCTCCGATTTCTGGTTCCGAGTCAATATCCACTGCACCACAAGTTGCCATTTCTTTCTGGATTAGACTGGTTGCCAATCAAGGCTATCGAACCCAATCTGTCATGCTATTCAGCCTTTAGCTCTAAGTAGAAATGATGGATTTATATATTTTCCTAGGGCATTTGCGCGTAAGGGATTGCAACGAATTCAACTAGAATTCGAACTTCGCCCTCCGATTTCTCATACAGAGCCTTTATCCGTTGCGCCACCTGAAGAAAGCTGGAGCGTCCAAAGACTGAAACGTTGTGAATAGGAAAAAATAATTGGGACCACAGCTCAAATGATGTAAATCTTATAACCGTGGTATAAAATTCAGTCATTTTCGTCTAACTATACTTTGCGATGTTATCATAATTTGGTTAGATTCGAGGTGGTTTCTTTCCCTGATATTCGGATCTGTATGCCACACAAGACAATTGGAAGCTTGCCAAAAATTTTCGAATCGTCAAAATGAATTGGAAAACCGGAGGAAGAGTTGAGATTCTATCGGCCACGGCGTTGCCGGAGTCTGAAAATCGGTGGGGTAATTATTTCGAAAAACAGCTATTATGAAAGCGTAACGCTGACATGAACAAAGGAAGTGAAAAGCAAAATAAGATGGATCGTTATTATTATTGTTGTTGTTATTATTTAATTATAAAGTAATTCTTTGAATATTGACCTGACCTGTCTTTCGTAGAGACTTTATCACAATTTCTAGACATATTTATCATTAGTGTCCAATATGGCCAAGCTTAAACAATCCCAATGAAGCAGAAAATATTTTACCAAACAAGGCCGACTACGAGCGTCTTAATATACATATATACACACATTAAATTAATAAATATTGTACCTTTTATAATATACTAACATCATAGCCCGGTGTTGCCCGTGCAACTCAGAAGGTTTTGATTTCTTCAGCGGATGAAACAAATACATTTAAATTCGCTGCAGACACTTAAAATATAATATATATATATATATAAAAGGAAATCTTTGAGTGCGTATGTGACTGTTCCCTATGCACGCCTATATTTTTTAATATTTTTTTTTTGTTTCAAAATTACGGGGAAAAATAATCACATTTTTTTTGGTTGAGCAAATGAATTTTAAAACGTCGGAATAAAAATTATAATTAAAGGCACTTTTTTTTTTAAAATAAAAAAATATTTTAGTTGCATTTGACACGTGTGATTTGATTTCTGTGACGTAGATCTGAGATCTTAGATGTTTTGCGGAAATAAAACGTCAGAATAAAAATTAAATATAAAGTCTCATAAATTTCGTAAAAATAGTAAGTGTTGTGACTTAAACAAAGCATGGTGTAACTTCAGGAATGTGTGACGTATGTTTTTTTTTTATATAAATACGAAGATGCGACTTCATAAGTTATCTAAACTTATTTATAAATGGAACTTTGTCTGCGTGTGTGTGTGTCTGTGTGTGTGCGTGTCCGTCATCTATAGACTCCGAAACGGCTGAACCGATTTTCTTGAAAATTTACACAGTTGTACTATCATCGTCTGCGAGTGTTCTTAGCTAGGTTTTGTGCCGAGGTACCCCCGATAAATATCAAAAATCGATAATCGATAATCGAAAAAATCGGGTTATAGAAGGAGTGGTCCGATTTTAATCAAATTTGATACACTCATAGACAAAGACATAAGAAACGATATTTAAAAGTTTCAATAGTGCAGAAAATCGATTATATATATATATATATATAAAAGGCAAGATGCTTGTGTGTGTGTCTGTTTATCTGCCTGTATGTCTGCATTTTTTCAGCCCTTTTATTTTAGTTTTTGCTTCGGGTTTGGCTCTAAGTAGGTATAATTGTAGTTCTTAGTCTCAGCCATGATACCATTTACTCATAGGACTTATTTAGCCTTCAAAATTTAGTTTACGACGAAAAAAACTTATTTTATATCGATACCAGGAAATCAAAATTTGACTTACATCCATTCATTTTTCTTTCAGTCTACGGTTTCGCTTTAACTGGAAACAACTATTGCTTTTTAGTCTTTCGTGCCAACGTCCAAACAGTCTGAGCTCCAGGAACATGGATTAGTTTTAAAGCTTTTATTACACCCGAGCAACTGCGGGTTATACTGCTAGTATGTATATATTTCTTATTCATTGTTGCTTTTGTTTTATTATAATTGCTTCCATGACTATAAATCTGGTATTCCTGTTTGATTCTCTTAGTATTTTGTTATTTTTTCTGACTAAGTGTGTCTCGTGTTATGATCCTTATGCTTTTGAATGCGTTCTCTTATTGTACTTTGATCTGATAGGTGGTAGGTGAGTTTCCCTGTTAATGTAGTTGTTGTAACTTTTTGTTTTTTTATCTATGTAATTATTTAATTATTTTATTTATAGAGAAACATCCCTCGAGTAGGAAAGTATATTTATACACAGAACTAGTCCTCTATAGATTTTGGGATATATTTTTCTTTTTAGTTTTTTTCTAAAGTTGTGTAATAATTAAAGAATGTGGCGCATTTATTTTTAATCGACTAGTTTTATACATCCATGAATGTAAGATTTTATTTTATTGCCGTTTGGTCTGCTGTAATTGTGATACATTTGATTTGAGTAGCAGAATATTGGGACTAGAAAGAAAATTTACTGGAACCAAAAAAGATTACTGGGCTGCTATATAATGTATGTCTTTCTAAACGGCAGCAAAAGCTAAAAATCTCTTCAAAGATAAAGAAATACATGAAGGAACCGAATTGTAGTTTCACAGAAGGATGCTGAAGATATTATGGACCGAACATGGGAGCAAATCAGTTAAGTGCCATACGTGATACACGCTTGGGCGATCATGTCTCGAAAGAGACATGACTGACTGGGCAGAAGATTATCCCGCAGTAGGTTGCCATTTCTTTCGCGGGAATTTGGTTGCCGACCAAGGCTATAGAACCCAATCTGTCCTATTATTTAACCCATAACTGGAGGGAAGAGACGGATTAATACCTTTCCCAAGGGTATTTGCGCGTAAGTGAAAGCAGTGAATTCAGCTGGAATTCGAACTCGGCTCCCCGATTTCTCGTTCCAAGCCGATATCCACTGCGCCACAACACACATCCCCATGGGAGAAAATACGATGTTTTAAAATGAATAGAAACAAAAAAATCTTTTACTTAATATAAAGGAGAGACAGTTTCAGTTTCTAGGATATTATTGAAGAAGGAGGGCTTGGAGAATCTGATACTCACGGGTCAGACTGATATTGAAAGACATACTTAATGGCCTTCGAGTACTTCGTTGTGGTTTTATGGGTAGCAAGCTTGTCCCTCTAAAACCTGTTACAACAGCTTGGCGTTCGTTCCTTAGTGG
Source organism: Ascarosepion bandense (assembly GCA_037127315.1). Lineage (NCBI taxonomy): Eukaryota > Metazoa > Mollusca > Cephalopoda > Sepiida > Sepiidae > Ascarosepion > Ascarosepion bandense. The sequence goes on from JBBBDQ010001012.1 coordinate 578,521, forward strand.
GTGATGCACGCTTTCGGCTGTGTGCCACATCTAAGCAGCGCTTAGAAAATCACTTTGCTTGACGAGCTTGAGAAAGCGGGTGGCAGAGCAGGGTTTGGGAGAAATAACAAGAGCTACAAGGGATGGCGGCTATGGAAGGTCATGATTGCCTACAACTTGTTGTGGATTCCGTCTTCTGATGCGGTAGTCTCTGGGTAAATTCGGTATCTTCCGGTAACTTACGTATCAGTTCAGGTACTCTCTCTCTCTCTCTCTCTCTCTCTCTGGAGGGGTATATGTATACTCAGTCGGGTCGCGTCCATTATCATATACAAAAAGGGGAGATCCCACAATACACCCGAAGGGACACTACGTATAGAAGTAAATAATTTATTATTCTAAATTTGTATATTTTTACATTGTTTGGACTGTTGTCCTCATTTTTTGCCATATTCAAGAAGTTTCGATTGTTGTCACTCCGTTCTTTTTGAGGTGATTGAAATTTCGAACCGATCCCAGTAAGCTGACCCAAACGGTTGTGTCTTCAATATATGGCTACAGCAGTGATGAACAAAAACTAGAATTAAAAAGAAAGATTCCGGACGTAACATAACACGTGGAACGAGAACTGGCAGCTCGACTCAAGCCACTTTCTCACCAGCGGGGTGTGGCTTCCCTCTGTCTCCGATGAACTTAGGTCACTGGTGCTTGTTCTTCAAGAATTGACTCGTGCAGCCAACAAGGTCCCACCCTTTTACAGCTAGATCCATCAAAAGCAGGCGACAATTCTTCTTTTCTCGCACCTCCCGCCCGTGAAACTCCCTTCCATTAACCTGCTTTTCTGACGGCTACAACCTCCAGGAATGTAAATTTAATGTCAATTCCCATCTCTTATCCACTTGACTCCAGTCCTTCCTACTATCACCTCTTTTCCTTTCTCTCTATCTTCGCAACTGTCTTCACTCCTGTGTTCTCATCTTTCTCTTGCCCTTTCTCTAAAACTGTTTCTTCTTTTTCTCTCCTCTCCTTCTGCTTAAACTTTTACTCTCTTATGTAGCCCCCTTTGCATCAGTGGTGATACCGTCTTGCTTGGGGTGAAAAGATTAATATATATATATATATATATATATATATATATATATATATATATGTCACTGATGAAAATCATGTTTTCGGTTCGTAATTCCAACCAGCATAGACCAGTAGAAACGTTATGAAGATAGAAAAAGAAGTGAGTATATCATTCCGAATAGTATAAATAATATAAGTACTACCTCATCTCAGACGTAAAGACTAATACTGTATTTTTGTTTAATTAGAAGTCAATTATAAAATATTCTACAAGCTCTGCGCTAGTTTAAACCGTCCCTAGTTTTCTCGTGAAACTTTTCGAAATTTAAGTATTATCTATACTGCAAAGATATAAAAAGGGTATGCGTTGCAGTACAGCGGATCACGTATTTTACTTAATGACTGACGAGGACAAAAGTAGTAAATAGCAGGACAGTTTGGGTTATATAGCCTTGGCTGGCAACCAGTGTATAACAATGTAATAGTAAGCTATTCTGAGAAATTCTTCTGTCCAGTCAGTCATGTCTCTTTCGAGACATGGTCGCTAAACCCTGTATCACGTATGGCACTTAACCGACTGACATGGACAAAATAGTCAATAGGAGGACAGTTTGTGTTCTATAGCCTTGGCTGGTAATCAGTATATAGCAGAAATTAATGGCAAGCCATTCCGGGAAAATCTTCTGCCCAGTCAGTCATGTATCTTTTGAGAGACGATCGCCCAAGCATATATCACGTATGGCAATTAACTGACTGACATGGACAAAGTAGTAAATAGCAGGACCGTTTGGGTTCTATAGCCTTGGCTGGCAATCAGTCGATAGCAGAAATTAATGGCAAGCCATTCCGGGAAAATCTTCTGCCCAGTCAGTCATGTATCTTTCTAGACACGATCGCCAAAGCATATATCACGTATGGCACTTAACTGACTGACATGGACAAAGTAGTAAATAGCAGGACAGTTTCGGTTCTATAGCCTTGGCTGGCAATCAGTCTATAGCAGAAATTAATGGCAAGCCATTCCGGGAAAATCTTTTGCCCAGTCAGTCATGTATCTTTCGAGATACGATTGCCCAAGCATATATCACGTATGGCACTTAACTGACTGACTACAAAGAAACATTAATATTGAAGCTGTATAATTATTATTAAAAATGATCGATTCCATCGTGGATACTATTTTCAATTGCTTTCTTCTCGATGTATTTGTTAATGAATGAACGAAAAAATAATCTGGAAATTCTAAAGAGGGAAGAAATTTTTGATAATGCCTCTAACGAAACTGGCTATTTGATTATCGAAATTACAAATTGGCTTTCAAATCGGGAGTTAATTAACTGAATTTGAATCGAGATTTATTTGCCTTTCGAGAATTTTTAGATTTGAATTATGCAACGATGAAGCGAGCTTATCGTGAAATATAAGAAAGCGTTTGGATTAATTCTGCCAAACTGATATTTTACTCCGACTGGGCTGGTTGAATGATTTCAAATAAATTATATTAACGTTGCTTGATAATTCAATGCACGTAAAGTCAGATTAGCGAGGGAAAATCAAACACATTTCTTTTTAATCCTAGAATTTATGCGTTTTCTCAATATCTCATTCTCTGATGAAACTTTAATAAAATCCAAACATGTTAGGTTGATAAAACTTTTCAATATTTTCTTTAACTTATGGTTCTGTTGGGTTCCGATGTATATTCGATCACACTCCATCTTGTCTGGGCACGGAAACTACTTCAAACATATATCGACAGTGTATCCAGGTGTACAAAAAGTCGTTACATCGAGAGGAAAAGAAAAAAATTTACCCAACTGAACTGCTAAAAAAGCATTTATAATGTACTTAAAATTACTACATGTATTTTTCCCCAAATATAGATCGTGCCAATATAGCTGACTGATTTTAAATATATATTAAGTTTGAGCGTCCAATAATTTTTTCCACTTATTTTCAGATTTAACAACTTCTGGCTTTGGCAATTTTAAACTTGGAAATATTATTATTCGAACAACGTGTTATAATTATCGACGCCTCTTACAAAAATGGACGTTCAAACAGAAACGCATTTGGTATTTGCCTATATTTCTGAGATGAGGTAGTATTTACAGTATTTAAATTATTCGGACTATTGTCCTCATCTTTGTTGCCATTTGTACGACGTTTAATAATAGATCATTCTATTTGTCTATATTTCTGGGATGAGGTAGTATTTACAGTATTTACATTAATTGGATTATTGTCCTCATTTTTGTTGCCATTTGTACGACGTTTAATAATAGATCATTCTATTTGTCTATATTTCTGAGATGAGGTAGTATTTACAGTATTTACATTATTCGAACTATTGTCTTCATATTTGTTGCCATTTGTACGACGTTTAGTAATAGATCATTCTATTTGCCTATATTTCTGAGATGAGTTAGTATTTACAGCATTTACATTATTCGGACTTATGTCCTCGTTTTTGTTACCATTTGTACGACGTTTCGGCTGTTGTACGCTCCGGCTTTCTTCAGGTGCTAGGAATTTCGAACCAAACCCTTTATTACAGTCACTGGGTTATATGATCTTAATTTATTGCGTAGTAGAGCCTCTTCTGCTAATCATGAGTTATCTTCCTCTAACCCTGCATGTTACTTTGTTCACCACTGCTGTTGCCTGGTATTGCACTCACAACTCTTTGGGCCAAGTCACAGGAAGTAACCAACGTCTATATCCACTGGGCCATGTGTCCTTAAGTGGTGAACTAGTAACTTACCGGGTTAGAAGGAGATAACTCATGACTACCATAAGAGGCTCTCTCGGTTCGAAATTCTTAGCACCTGAAGAAGGTGGAAGCGTACACTGGCATAAACGTCGTACAAATGGCAACAAAGATGAGGACAATAGTCTGAATAATGTAAATACAGAAATACATTTATTGAATTGTTCCCAGGTCGTATCATCTCTCGAAACTGACCTCAGTTGGCCACCACGATCTTGTGACTTGACACCTTTAGGTCTCTCTCATCTCAAAAATAAGACCTATGCAAACAAGCCAATAACAATTGAACAGCTGAGATAATAAGGCATACTGGTGAGATCGAAGAGCAACTATGCAAAGAAATCATCAAAAATGTTGACCATCTACTGAATTCTTGGCGGGCATTTGGGCAATATTATTTTTCAGGCATAATTGTCATGATTTAAATAACATGATCCAAAAATTAAATTAATAAAATTTCACCAATAACAATGTTTCGATTACAGCTAGTATCGATCCGTCTTAATAGAACACCCTATACATCAACAACCAATTCCTTACAGACGCAAGACTGAAATCTCCTAAATCCCATACACCTCCCTAAATCCCTTATACCTCTTATAAATTAATAAAATTTCATGAATAACAATGTTTCAATTACATCTAGCATGGATCCGTCTTAATAGAACACCCTATACATCAACAACCAATTCCTTACAGACGCAAGACTGAAATCTCCTAAATCCCATACACCTCCCTAAATCCCTTATACCTCTTATCCTTTTTAGTGACATACCCTGTTTCTTCTCTCAGTTTAAACCCAATTACGCTTTGTTCATTATTATGTATCTATTTTTGTTTTAATTTATCCAGTGACGCGAACTCTTTGTCGGTGTTATTGAAATAGTACAGCAGATTGATTTTTTTAACTTTTTAGAAAATGATATTGCACTCAGTGTGAAAGTTTGGGTTTGATCTGGTAAGGACAGACACTAAAATTACAATTAAAGTTTTTTGCATTTTTTGAGCGTTTAATTTCAAAATAGTCGGAAAACATGTAAGAATGTAATTAAAGTTTTTGCTTACAAACAGACTTCAAAGTTTTACTACATCAAGAATAAATTCACACATAATTAACAACTTTTGTATTAAATATATTGAATGAAAAATATAAATCAAAATTCTAATTCTGAATATGCACAATCAAAATATTCATTTATATATATATATTTTTTTTACTGTATTCGATAATTAAAACCCGTAATGAAATTGCAAAATATTACAAAATATCATCCCAATGAATGAGAATTATTATATCATTTGTTAGGTCATAATTAATCAAAAGAAATATAGATGAAAATATTTATAACACCATAACTATTCTAGGCACAAATTGTAAACACTTTATACAGTAAAGACAATTAAATGCAGCCATTACCTCTACTCTATTAGATTCTTTTCTCGCACTTCCCGCCTGTGGAACATCCTTCTGTATATTTTCCTCCCTGATAGTTACAATCACCAAAAGTTAAAATGCAACGTCAATTGACATCTCTTATCCCCTTGACTCCAATCCTTTTATTAGCCTTTCTCAAACACCCCTGCAACTTGTTCTACATTTTTATTCTACTCTTACGCAACTCTCTTCACACCGATATACCCATCATTCTCTTATCTATTCTCCGACACCCGCTGTGTCTTGTTCGTCTACATTTTCACTCTACTCTCATGTTACTCACTCCACAACCGTAATCCCACCATTTTCTTATTCTTTTCCTAACACCTCATGTAGCTTGTTCTTCTCCATTTTCGTACTACTCTCACGCAACTCTCTTCACTTAGATCCAAACTTCTCTTATCAGTTTCCCAATACCTGCTGTATCTTGCTCTTCTTCCTTTTCGTACTACTCTTACGCAACTCTCTTCACACCAATATACCCTGCCTTCGCTTATCACTTTCCCAATACCTGCTGTATCTTGTTCTTCTTCATTTTCGTACTACTCTTACGCAACTCTCTTCACACCAATATACGCAGCCTTCTCTTATCACTTTCCTAATACCTCCTGTATCTTGTTCTTCTCCCTTTTCGTACTACTCTTACGCAACTCTCTTCACACCAATATACCCAGCCTTCTCTTATCACTTTCCTAATACCTCCTGTATCTTGTTCTTCTCTCTTTTCGTACTAGTCTCACGCAACTCTTTTCACACCAATATACCCAGCCTTCTCTTATCACTTTCCTAATACCTCCTGTATCTTGTTCTTCTCCCTTTTCGTACTAGTCTCACGCAACTCTTTTCACACCAATATACCCAGCCTTCTCTTATCACTTTCCTAATACCTCCTGTATCTTGTTCTTCTCCCTTTTCGTACTAGTCTCACGCAACTCTTTTCACACCAATATACCCAGCCTTCTCTTATCACTTTCCTGATACCTCCTGTATCTTGTTCTTCTCCCTTTTCGTACTAGTCTCACGCAACTCTTTTCACACCAATATACCCAGCCTTCTCTTATCACTTTCCTAATACCTCCTGTATCTTGTTCTTCTCCCTTTTCGTACTAGTCTCACGCAACTCTTTTCACACCAATATACCCAGCCTTCTCTTATCACTTTCCTAATACCTCCTGTATCTTGTTCTTCTCCCTTTCGTATTACTCTCACGTAACTCTCTTCACACCAATATACCCAGCCTTCTCTTATCACTTTCCTAATACCTCCTGTATCTTGTTCTTCTCCCTTTTCGTACTAGTCTCACGCAACTCTCTTCACACCAATATACCCAGCCTTCTTTTATCACTTTCCCAATACCTGCTGTATCTTGTTCTTCTTCATTTTCGTACTACTCTTACGCAACTCTCTTCACACCAATATACCCAGCCTTCTCTTATCACTTTCCTAATACCTCCTTTATCTTATTTTCTCCATTTTCTTTCTACTCTAACGCAACTCTCTTCACACCATCTTTCTCTTAATTTTTCCTATCTTTCTCTTACCCTTTCCCCAACACTCCCTGCATCTTGTTCTTCTATTTTTTCACCATATTTTCACGCAACTCTCTTTACACCAGCAGTCCAATCCTTCTTTTAACCAGTCTTTGTCACCTCCGGTAATTGGTTTCTCTTTCTCGTCGCTATCCCCATGTGTAACCTTTCCCTTTCATCTTATCTATCCCCCTGCGCACTAGTGGCAGTATTGCCTTGCTTAGGCTGAAACGACTTAAAAAAAGACTCATTATTTTAAATTTGCATTGTTTATTGAAATCACACTAAAACTAATATACTGTATATTTCATTTTTTTTAAAATATTATATCAAACTATTTTTCTCACCTTTGTTGATATAAACGTTATTATAGACACAACGTTTCGACCAAGTACTGTCTGGTCATCATCAGGTGTTATAATTTGTATTTATTTCTGAGATTAGTAATTTTCAGTATCTTGATATTATTTCAAACTATTGTTCTTAGCTTAGATGATATAGATGCTATTAAAGACCCAACGTTTTGACCAAGTACCCTTTGGTAATTATCATAATATAATATTTTTCAGTATAATTTCCCTTTGAAGCAAATGGAGGTCTTATTTGATAGCACAATACTTTAGAAAAAAATGTGCTTGTGCCATTCATCTTGCTCATATAAAATTTGTTTAAACTTCATAAATTCATAAATTTTATAAAGCTTTCACTAATCACCGCAATTAAATTACCACAGCAGAATTTAAAATCTAAACTTAATTTTCAAGCTGATTTTCTTCAACAACGGTAAAGATAGGGAAAGAAATATTTCGAATTTTATTTATCATTTTAAAGTACATCTTTCAAATTGAGTTCAATATCACACATTCAAAATAGGCATCCACTACTGAATCAGTGTATATAGTTATACGTCGATGTTATGATATTTATAAGTGCTCATTCGAACTTAATCTCGTGAGATCTTGATTCCCGTTATCTCGGATATATCCCATATATATAGGGATACAGCAATCCTAATGATGATTAGTTAGTTAATCTTAACGGCACACGATATACAGATGACAAAGATTTGTTAGCAGACACATTAAAGCGACTAGAGAAAATTCAACACAATATAATAAAGAAAACAGAAAATAAAGAACGAAGAATCAATTGTAAGAGAACAGAGTAAGTTTTGGAGATATCTAATGGGAGAAAATGTGCAATACACACGGCAAAATGCGGTATATTTTGAATTAGTTTGATATTCTTTTATGAAGATTATCGAAAAGATTATAAACATTCGACAATTTGAAATCATTTGTTTGAACATTAATTTTGATTGATACTCGTATTTAAATAGATATTCTGTTCATAATCAAACAGTATATATATATATAGGAAAGAATATTAATAAAAAGTTTTGAATTTAAAAATGTACTTTTTTGAACAGTATTTGTTTATTTTTATTATATTTTATATTTCAGACCGTCCTCGGTCCTTCATCAGAAACAAGTGATTTTTAAATTTGAATTAGAAACGTATTTCACGATAGCGTCCGAATATTTTTTTGTTTACATCACGTGGTGTCTTTGTTCACAATATGCAGCACGTCCGTAGAGAAAGTCTGTTTGTTTTAGATAAGAATTTCGTGGAATATCTGAAAAAAAATTTTACCTATTGAAATATTTGTAAAGATTCAACACACCTAAGTCCCTATTAAAAAATATTCGGACGCTATCGTGAAATACGTTTCTAATTCAAATTTAAAAATCACTTGTTTCTGATGAAGGACCCAGGACGGTCTGAAATATAAAATATAATAAAAATAAACAAATACTGTTCAAAAAAGTACATTTTTAAATTCAAAACTTTTTATTAATATTCTTTCCTATACATATTAAGACAGTATACGTGGATGATCATCACTATATATATATATATATATATATATATATATATATATATATTAAAATAGGATTAATTCAAGGATGTTGGATGACCATTTCGATATGAAAATCCCCACGGGGGATAACACATCAAATCAGCAACAAAAAAATCTTTTTTTTTTTTTTTTGTTGCTGAGGTGATGTGTTATCCCCCGTGGGGATTTTCATATCGAAATGGTCATCCAACATCCTTGAATTAATCCTATTTTAATTTATATTTGCTCTGTAATATTTTATTTCATGGAGCTCTCTTCCTGTATAATTTTTTAATATTAAAATAAAATGTTTAATATTAATTAGGATCGGGTTTTTGGAATTTAACTTCCTGCTTTTTCCGCAGGAAATATATATATATATTTCTACAGGCCCGGTTATTTACAATACATTTTTTGTTACGCAGATGTGTCATTCAGCAGGATTCGAAACTGCGATCTCTATCAACATGGGGGGGGGGCACCAATTGATCTGACGCGTCTTAAACCTCCCAACCACGAATGACCAACAGTCTAAACGAAGTCAAATCAATATATATAGAACACAATTTTCGATTCACGTAAATAACCATATCTGTACTGAAATGCATCGTAATGTCAAAAATGACATGCCAGATCGATTGATGGCTTCTCCTATGTTGGTAGTGTCTCAGGTTTGAATCCTGCCAAATGAAACACATTTTCGTAACAAAAATTTATCGTAAATAATCAGGCCAGTAGAAATAAATATATATACATGTTCGATTATAAACAAAACATCTACTTAAATACGAGTATCAATAAAAAGATAATGTTCAAACAAATAAATTCATATTCTTTTATACAAAACTCTTAAGCAAAATTCATATCGCTTCATAAATAGAAGTTATCAGACATTCTTAGCCTTGTTTACTTACTGTAAGTTTAGTTGAAATTTAAAGAGTTTAATTGAAAAATAAGTTATTTTTACTTACTAGAGAGAAATATATCTCCAATGCATTTCCAAGGTAATCAGTGCCTACTCATGTTGCAACACCAAGAATTAATTATTCTGAAAGAGCTTCATTATTTCCTCAGTCAATTAAGTGTCATTCATGATACACGTTTTGGGCTATCATGTCTCTTTCGTTGCAGGACTAACTAGGCAGAAGATTGTCTCGCAGTAGTTTGCCATTTCTTGCTACGGTAGACTGTTGCCAACCTAGACTATAGAATCCAATCATTCCGGCTATTAAATTCATAGTTGGTGAGGAGAAGAGACGAATATATACGTTTTCCAGAGGGGTTTGCGTGTAATTGAACGCGTCAAATTCAACTAAAATTTGGTTTCGGCTCGGCTTGGGTCGGCTCGGCTTGGGTCGGCTCGGTTTGGGTCGGCTCGGTTTGGGTCGGCTCGGCTAGGCTTGGCTCGGCTCGGCTCGGTTTGGGTCGGCTCGGCTTGGCTCGGCTCGGTTTGGGTCGGCTCGGCTAGGCTTGGCTCGGTTCGGCTCGGTTTGGGTCGGCTCGGCTAGGCTAGGCTTGGCTCGGCTCGGCTCGGCTTGGCTCGGCTCGGCTTGGCTCGGCTCGGTTTGGGTCGGCTCGGCTAGGCTTGGCTCGGCTCGGCTCGGTTTGGGTCGGCTCGACTCTCTGATTTCGCATTCTGAACCGATATCCAGTACACCACACTTCACATCCAGTTTTATTATTACAAGTAATAAAATAACTCGCCTAGTGCTTTTGATATATACTTATAGACTAGCAGTATAACCCGGTGTTGCTCGGGAGTATTGAAAGCTTTAAAACTAATCCATGTTCCTGGTGCTCAGACACTTTGGACGTTGGCACGAAAGACTACAAAGTAATAGTTGTTTCCAGTTAAAGCGAAACCGTAGACTGAAAGAAAAATGAATGAATGTAAGTCAAATTTTGATTTCCTGTTATCGATATCAAATAAGTTTTTTCGTTGTAAACTGAATTTTGAAGGCTAAATAAGTCCTCTGATTAAATGGTATCATGGTTGAGACTAAAAACTACAATTATACCTACTTAGAGCCAAACACAAAGCAAGAACTAAAATAAAATGGCTGAAAAAAATACAGACATACAGGCAGATAAACAGAAACACACACACACACACACACACAATCATCTTGCTTTTATGTATATATTATCGATTTTCTGCACGATTGTAAGAACTGCAACCTTGAGACTTCTGAATATAGTTTCTTATGTCTTTGTCTATGAGTGTGTCAAATTTGATTAAAATCGGACCACTCCTACTATAACCCGATTTTTTCGATTATCGATTTTCGATATTTATCGCGGGTACCTCGACACAAAACCTAGCTAAGAACACTCGCAGACATTTATAGTACAACTGTGTAAATTTTCAAGGAAATTGGTTCAGCCGTTTCGGAGTCTAACGGACACACACACATATAACGGACACACACACACACACACACACACACACACACACACACACACACACACACAAAGTTCCATTTATAAATAAGTTTAGATTCTGGATAAAATACAAATAATATGCAACGTTTTTTATCCTAACCTGGCATTTCGGCTTAAGTCATTTTCTCTCCATTGTGATGTAACTTCTCGATGTCTTTTCTATAAATAATTTCCCGAATGTCCTTTTGGTTAACTCTCCTAGACTTTATAGATTTAAGCGCAGTAGTAAATTGATGGCAAGGTTTTTTCTTTTTACAATTGAAATGGCTACATATAAATAGATGTTCTATGCTAACAGTTTATTCTATCGCATTTCTCTCTTGTAGACTAATATTCCGGCTTCTTGCATCTCAGTCAAGTTTGATTTACCAAAACTTAAATGTACTGTGAAGTATTATCTTCGGTTTTTCTTCTTAATTACTGTTCTTTTCCATAAATATTTCATGTTAATTGTTCTGTTAAACTCTATGCCAAATACAGGTGGGGGAAAACAGAATCAAACAAGTACAATAATTTAAGTACCTAGGAAGTGTTCTAACAGAAGATGAAAAGTGCGACACCGAGATCCGAAGACGAATTGGCATGGCAAAGGACGCGTTCCAGAAGATGAGCAAAATACTAACACACAGGAAAATCTCAGTAGAAACGAAGAAAAGAGTGCTAGACTGCTACGTGATGTCAGTTCTTCAATACGGCAGTGAATGCTGGAAAATATATCCTCGAAAATGAGAACAAAATTGGAAGCGGCCGAAATGTGGTTCTACAGAAGGATGCTACGGATATCGTGGACTGAGCATACAAGCAACGACGAGGTGTTGGAAAGAATGGCTACAAAAAGGAAGTTGATGCTGAGCATCAGGAAGAGACAACTGAAGTTCCTGGGACATGCAATGAGGAAGGAGAGCCTGGAGAAACTGATACTGACTGGTCAGATAGAAGGAAGGAGGGACAGAGGAAGGCAGCGGATAACATATTTGCAGGACCTGATCAGGTGGATGACGGAACGGGGGTTGCCAGGAGCAACAGGAGCAAACATATTAAGAGCCACAAGGGATAGGGAGACGTGGAGAGCCATGATCGCCTACGTCCTGAAGGGACAGGGCACATAGAAGAAGAAGAACATAAGCAAGGCAATAAAGCCAATAAGATATAAGATGTTATAGACTGTAAAAGAATATGAGAAAAAAATCATTATTAAAAAGAGAGAAGAATAAACAATAAAGGGACAGGGCACATAGAAGAAGAAGAAGAAGAAGAGGAAGAGGAAGAAGAAGACGAAGAAGAAGAAGACGAAGACGAAGAAGAAGAAGAAGACGAAGAAGAAGAAGACGAAGACGAAGAAGAAGAGGAAGAAGAAGAAGAAGACGACGAAGATGACGAAGAAGAAGACGAAGAAGAAGAAGAAGACGAAGAAGAAGAAGAAGAGGAAGAAGAAGAAGAAGAAGACGAAGAAGAAGAAGAGGAAGAGGAAGAAGAAGAAGACGAAGAAGAAGAAGAAACAGAAGACGAAGAAGAAGAAGAAGAAGACGAAGACGAAGAAGAAGAAGTCGAAGAAGAAGAAGAAGAAGAAGAGGAAGAGGAAGAAGAAGAAGAAGAAGAAGAAGAAGAAGAAGAAGAAGAAGAAGGAAGAGGAAGAAGAAGAAGAAGAAGAAGAAGAAGAAGAAGACGAAGAAGAAGAAGAAGAAGACGAAGAAGAAGAAGAAGAGGAAGAGGAAGAAGAAGAAGACGAAGAAGAAGAAGAAGAAGACGAAGAAGAAGACGAAGAAGAAGAAGAAGAAGACGAAGAAGACGAAGACGAAGAAGAAGACGAAGATGACGAAGACGAAGAAGAAGAAGACGAAGAAGAAGAAGAAGACGAAGAAGAAGAAGAAGACGAAGAAGAAGAAGAAGACGAAGAAGAAGAAGAAGAAGAAGACGAAGAAGAAGAAGAAGACGAAGAAGAAGAAGAAGAAGACGAAGAAGAAGACGAAGAAGAAGAAGAAGAAGACGAAGAAGAAGAAGAAGAAGACGAAGATGAAGAAGACGAAGAAGAAGAAGAAGAAGAAGAAGAAGACGAAGATGACGAAGAAGAAGACGAAGAAGAAGAAGAAGAAGAAGAAGAAGACGAAGAAGAAGAAGAGGAAGAGGAAGAGGGAGAAGAAGAAGAAGAAGACGAAGAAGAAGAAGAAGAAGAGGACGAAGAAGACGAAGAAGAAGACGAAGAAGAAGAAGAAGAAGAAGACGAAGAAGAAGAAGAAGAAGACGAAGAAGAAGAAGAGGAAGAGGAAGAGGGAGAAGAAGAAGAAGAAGACGAAGAAGAAGAAGAAGAAGAGGACGAAGAAGACGAAGAAGAAGACGAAGAAGAAGAAGAAGAAGAAGAAGACGAAGAAGAAGAAGAAGAAGAAGAAGAAGAAGAAGAAGAAATCTCATATACAGTACCTAGACTTTATGCATTTAAGCGCATTACTAGTTGGTGACATGGCCTCGTCATTTTACATTTGAAATAGATGCATGTAACCGTATGTCCTGTACTAGCATTTTCTTCTATCACACTTTTCTCTTGTGGAACATTATTCCGATTTTTTGCATTTACAGGCTCGTTTGTTATTCATAAACTTAAATAACAATCCTTATCTTCTGTTTTCTTAATTATTGTTCTTTTATTGTTATCTTGAAGTGGGACAAGAAATTAAGAATTAAAATCAACCTTCTTTTCACTGTTACAAAATTTCACAGTGACGTGTGAAATCCTGGTTTTTCCAAATAGAAAAAGAATTGGCCATGTGCTTAAAGAAAAAGTCGAAATCAGATTTCCCAAGTAGTTCTTAAATTGATTTTGACCAATGGGAGCTTCTTGCAAAATGTAAAGCCTTAGCGAGCAAGTGCAAAAATCTGAATACTATAAAAGTCCCCAGCCAGCGTCAATAAGAGATCCAGATGAGAGCAGCGAAAAACGCCGCTGAATTGTAAGGAGAGAAACTTCAAGTCAACCCAGACATTCGGACATTCGTCTTTTTTCTATTTTCTTCTCGCGTGCTGATATATTTTACTTCTTCTTCTCCACCCAAAGACATTCCTACCGAATACATACATACATAGATACGTACGTACGCATATACTCTTTCAACAATTACTACTATGAACATTTTCTACAACTCTTGATGCCTTTAACTCAATACATCTTTCTCATTAAACATTAATTTCTACGAATTTTTGTTATTTTCTCCTTTTAATAAATTTCTATTTTAAAATGATATTGTATAATTTTATTCTTACACTATTCCACAGTTTCACACAGTTTCACACATTCCAACCTACCGACAACCAACCTTCTGATAATTCTAATGAAAACCTTCTGATGATAATTCTGCATAAAAATTGTAAGCTGTAGGGAGTTTGGTTATGTTTGACACAAGGCCAAATCAAATAAATATTAACCCCTCCCCATAGCTGCACAGGTGACCCCGGACGTTTGAAAAGAACAAGCAGCCCTTATAGCTACAATTTCTCTTTAAGTGTTTTTATCTTTCTTTTTCTAGTTCTCTGTAAACTCTTAGTGGTTTTGTTGTATTGCTTGAGGTGATACGATTAAAATGAAACAATCTCTTCAAGTATCTTGTTAGACGTTGCAGGAAACAATTTTGAATTGTCAACAAACAGTCTAGAACAACTTTCTGGCTCCCAGATTTGATACAAAAAGCCAGGACAGAATATCTAGGGAGATATATGTTTTGGAACTGAAAAAAATGCATTCGTTTGATATCTAAACATGATTTAAGTGGTTAATTTAAATTTCGTCGAGTTATCTCCACTTTGATTCTAATTCTAAAGTTTTTCTTTCTTTTTTGCCCATGAATGTGCCTTGTGGTATAGTGGATATCGGCTCGGAAAGAGAAACCGGGAAGCCGAGTTCGAATTCCAGTTGAATCCATTGTATTCACTTACGCGCAAATACCCTTGGGAAAGGTATTAATCCGTCTATTCCTTCAAGTTATGGGTTATATAGCCTTGGTCGGCAACCAATCTACCGCAGAAAGCAATGGCAATCTCCTGCGGGATAATCTTCTGCTCAGTCAGTCATGCCTCTTTCGAGACATGATCGCCCAAGCGTGTATCACGTATGGCAATTACTGACTGATCTTACCATATTTTTATTCATTCGCCTTCAGTTCGTTTTATTTCTCTCTCCCTCTCTCTCTCTCTCTCTCTCTCTCTATCTATCTCTCTGTGTTTCTCTCTCTCTCTCTCGATCACTGACTTTGCTGATCACTCTTATCTTCCTTTTATATCGGTCTAAACATAGCGACCATTATTCCACTGCCAAAACTCTTAAAACTTTATTACTCGCCATTATTTTCCTTTGTGTCTTTTTGAAAACTTTTTCCTCTTTTAAAATCATCTTAACTCATTTAGTCGCTTTTAATTCGACATTTAATACCCGCCTGATTAATTCTTATGAATATTCTGAAGTCCAATTTGTACGGCTGGCCGCCATTTTGAATATTGCCCAGATCGCTAATGATACATCCATGGCATTACTTACGCTTTATAAAACCGCTTCATAAATGTAATAACTGTCAAAAATCAACTCTCATATTTCACTGCTAAACATAATCTCCGCAAAGAGCTTTAACATATGGCTGGTTATTCTGTTTCACATTTTCGCTTGCATTGTAATTACTGATTCAATAAATATCACGCAAGCCTTTATAGTTCTGGGTGTGACGATAAACTACATCCGGCAGGAAGGTCTCTGTTAATGAGATTGGAGAGTTTCAGGAGCATAATTCGTAATTTTTTGCTTCCTAGCTCTAACGTGATTCGGGGTGGTAGTACCTGCTAAATTCCCAGCCATGTGCAAATATTGAACCCACAAACAAAACAATATGAAAATACAAAAAAAAAAATACCACCTGTTTCATTTCACGCCCACCTTGAGATGGCCGTCGCCGCCGCCGGCGGTTGCATTGAAAAATAATATAGTATGTAACTCTGTTGCTGAATAAACTGCCGGGTCTCTGCATATACAACTTTAGTTTTTATTGCCTATTTCGTTTTCTTTTTTCAAGTGTCGGACTATACATATTTATGTTCATGCTAATTTTTTTATGAACTCTTCTCTGTGGTACTTAGATTTTTACATTCAAGCGCAGTGAAAGATTGGCGCATAGGTCTCATGTTTTTACAGTTAAAATAGCTAGATGTAACTGTATGTTCTATGCTAACAGATTAGTATTTAGCACGTCTCACTTGTGGAGCACTCTTCCGGCTTCAAGCATCCCAGTCAAGTTGTATTTTCAAAATTTTAAATGCACTGACTGTCGTTATCTTTTTTCTTACTTATTGTTCTTTTTATAAATTCTTTCGTGTTAACTGTTCTGATGAACGCGCCTGGTGTTCATCGCAGTGTTTTCGACAGTCTCCAAAGGAGATAGGTAACTACTTGGCGGCTCGACTTCAGCTACTTTCTCACCGACAGGATGTGGCTTCACTCTGTTCTATAAATATTTTCATTGCTTCAGCTGCGACGAATTTAAGTCACTGGTGCCCCTACCACATGAGTTTACTTGTGCAACCAAACTGGCAACTGGGTCCCACCCATTCACAGTTAGATCAATCAAATGCAGCCGACAATTCGACTGCATCAGCTTCTTTTCTGGCACTGCCCGCCAGTGGAACTCTCATCCATATTATTGCTTTTCTGACGGCTACAACCTCCAGGAATTTAAATGCAACGTCAATACCCATCTCTTAATCACTTGACTCTAGTTCGTCCTACATCACCATGTATATCTTTTACTTTTATCTCTACCTTTGCAATTGTCATCACACCTGTATTTTCATTCTTCTCTTGCTCCTTTATTTGACAGCCCTGTAACTGGATCGTCTTTCTCTTTACTCTCCTCCTATCTAATATTTTTATCTTATGTAGCCTCCTACACATCAGTGGCGTTACCGCCTTGATTGGGGTGAAACGATAAAAAAAAGTATAACTTCAACAAAGCTACAATATAAAACACACGTATCACCTCATTTTTGTGATTACGTCCACACAAGCGTGCATATACACAAATGCTAAGCATTGTCTACCATGTATTCAAATGTGAAAGCAGAGTAAGATATTTTATTACTACCAAACTACCAAGAAAATTAAATTTCGGTATTAAATGACCCATAATCAATTGATATGCCGTTAAACCAACAAGTCTATCTATCTATCTATCTATCTATAAAATATAAAACCGTCGTGGTACCATATCATAGCAGTGGTTATATCGAGAACAACATGAACTTCGTCAGTCTTATTTATTTTTCCTTATCATAGGTTGGCTGACTGGTGTTTAAAGAATCCAGTACGCTGCTATTTAACCCATAGCTGCAAATTGTTGAGAATGAAGCTTTTTCGGGGCTTCATCCTCAACAATTCTCAACTAAACAAACTATCAAGAAAATTAACTTTCATTATTAAATGACCTATAATCAGTTGATATGCCGTTAAACGAACATATCTATCTATCTATCTATTTATCTATCTATTTTTTCAGTTTGTTCACTATCTATATATCTCTATCTATCTATCTCTTTCAGTTTGTTCACTATCTATCTATCTATCTATCTATCTATCTATCTATCTATCTATTTCTTTCAGTTTGTTCACTATCTATCTATCTATCTTCGTACCATATCGTAGCAGTGGTTATATCGAAAACAACATGGACTTCGTCAGTCTTATTTTTATTTTTCTCCTTATCATGGATTGGCTGCGACTGGTGTTTAAAAAATCCAGTACGCTGCTATTTAACCCATAGCTGCAAACTGTTGCGAATGAAGCCCTTTTGAAAATTCGTTACCTCGAAATGAAAGAGAATCGGTTTGAATTTGAACCCTTCGAGTAGATTCCAATTTCTGGGACGACAACTGTTAACGCTACATGCATATAAACGCTTATTCAAACCTAGAGTCCCGTTCATTTATTGTCTGAATCTCAAATCGGTAGGTTTACGGCCAAATGTCGTTTCATCACTATTTCTCGTACGATCAATGAATTTAAGTAACATCTAGCCTGGGCAATATTTAATAGGTGGCTTTTGGGAATATCAAGTGCTGTAAATTTAGATGTTTAATTTGTATAATCGATAACGACTCGGAATTGGAAACTGGAGAGCCGGGTTCCAATTCCACAGTCGGTTTCATTGTATCTACTTACGCGTAGATACCCTCGAGAAAAGCATGAAACCTTTTTCTCCCTAAACTAAGGGCTAATTAAATGAACTTGTATCAGTAAAATCATTATCCGCAAAAAATTGCTTGCAATACAAAAATGATATCTAGCTTGAAATAACCAAGTAACGTCAAAAATAAATTCATCAACAAGGTTATACCAACTCGCTAACATTATGCTTTAACATTCCGATGAATTTCTTCAGTAATATCTTAAAATGCATTACTGCAGTAAATATATTAGCCAAGAAAGACTAGTAAAATATTTAATTACAATATTACATTTCGTTTAATTCCAACGAATTCGGTGAATTATGTCCATAATTTACTCACAGACTCCGAAAAGTATTTCTAAGAATAATATTGAATGTTCAAGTGAAATTTAAATTTGTTGTTTATATTTTTCAGCGTACAATGCAGGATCGATGAGTAAAAACCAACATTTCTAAAATGCTTAAAAGGTTTATTCATAAAGAGACATTAATTTTTCTTTTAACACGGATTAATTTTAGAAGAGTATCTTTCAAACAGACGTGAACTTTAAGTTCAAAGAAAACATTAACATTATTTAAAACGTTCTTTCAGATCTCTGAGAAAATGGACTCGTATGAAAGTTGTCTTTATTTCTTAACGCAGACTATGTTTTTTTTTTAACTAGGCGCACACAAGCTTTACAGAATCACTAACAAAAAAAAATAACAACAATGGATAACACATGTAACTTCCCAAGAAAATAATGTCATGAACATGTTGCTGGCGTTCAACACTACTTCAAACAAATGGTTAGAAATTAAGTTTCCATTAATATTGGAAAGAGCAACAGCAGCTACTGAAATGAGAAACCAATTTTTCTGAAAAAAAAAATCAATATATATATATATATATATAGAAACCATGATTTTTTTAAATTTCAACCTGCACCCAGTCAACTTCAAGTAATCTGAAAACATCAGTCCGAAAAAGCGCAACAATATTTACACTTCTCCCCTACTTGCGAGAGATTTTACTTTAGATATTGTCGATAATTTGTTATGTAAAATTATATTGCTGGTATTTTTTTCAGTATTTTTATACTTTCATATAGTTTTGACCCCTCTGCCCTTTGAGGTGGTGCAATGGTTAGCAAGCATATCTCTGGTATATTTTTTTCAGTATTTTAATACTTTCATATAGTTTTGACCCCTAGGCACTTTGAAGTGGTGCAATGGTTAACAAGCATATCTCTGTTATATTTTTCAGTATTTTAATACTTTCATATAGTTTTGACCCCTAGGCACTTTGAAGTGGTGCAATGGTTAACAAGCATATCTCTGTTATATTTTTCAGTATTTTTATACTTTCATATAGTTTTGACCGCTAGGCACTTTGAGGTGGTGCAATGGTTAGCAAGCATGTCTCTGGTGTATTTTTTTCAGTATTTTTATACTTTCATATAGTTTTGACCCCTAGGCATTTTGAGGTGGTGCAATGGTTAGCAAGTATGTCTCTGGTATTTTTTTCAGTATTTTTATACTTTCATATAGTTTTGACCGCTAGGCACTTTGAGGTGGTGCAATGGTTAGCAAGCATGTCTCTGGTGTATTTTTTTCAGTATTTTTATACTTTCATATAGTTTTGACCCCTAGGCACTTTGAAGTGGTGCAATGGTTAACAAGCATATCTCTGTTATATTTTTCAGTATTTTTATACTTTCATATAGTTTTGACCGCTAGGCACTTTGAGGTGGTGCAATGGTTAGCAAGCATGTCTCTGGTGTATTTTTTTCAGTATTTTTATACTTTCATATAGTTTTGACCCCTAGGCATTTTGAGGTGGTGCAATGGTTAGCAAGTATGTCTCTGGTATTTTTTTCAGTATTTTTATACTTTCATATAGTTTTGACCGCTAGGCACTTTGAGGTGGTGCAATGGTTAGCAAGCATGTCTCTGGTGTATTTTTTTCAGTATTTTTATACTTTCATATAGTTTTGACCCCTAGGCACTTTGAAGTGGTGCAATGGTTAACAAGCATATCTCTGTTATATTTTTCAGTATTTTTATACTTTCATATAGTTTTGACCGCTAGGCACTTTGAGGTGGTGCAATGGTTAGCAAGCATGTCTCTGGTGTATTTTTTTCAGTATTTTTATACTTTCATATAGTTTTGACCCCTAGGCATTTTGAGGTGGTGCAATGGTTAGCAAGTATGTCTCTGGTATTTTTTTCAGTATTTTTATACTTTCATATAGTTTTGACCGCTAGGCACTTTGAGGTGGTGCAATGGTTAGCAAGCATGTCTCTGGTGTATTTTTTTTCAGTATTTTAATACTTTCATATAGTTTTGACCCCTAGGCACTTTGAAGTGGTGCAATGGTTAACAAGCATATCTCTGTTATATTTTTCAGTATTTTTATACTTTCATATAGTTTTGACCGCTAGGCACTTTGAGGTGGTGCAATGGTTAGCAAGCATGTCTCTGGTGTATTTTTTTCAGTATTTTTATACTTTCATATAGTTTTGACCCCTAGGCATTTTGAGGTGGTGCAATGGTTAGCAAGTATGTCTCTGGTATTTTTTTCAGTATTTTTATACTTTCATATAGTTTTGACCGCTAGGCACTTTGAGGTGGTGCAATGGTTAGCAAGCATGTCTCTGGTGTATTTTTTTCAGTATTTTTATACTTTCATATAGTTTTGACCGCTAGGCACTTTGAGGTGGTGCAATGGTTAGCAAGCATGTCTCTTGTATTTTTTTCAGTATTTTTATACTTTCATATAGTTTTGACCCCTCTGCCCTTTGAGGTGGTGCAATGGTTAGCAAGCATATCTCTGGTATATTTTTTTCAGTATTTTAATACTTTCATATAGTTTTGACCCCTAGGCACTTTGAAGTGGTGCAATGGTTAACAAGCATATCTCTGTTATATTTTTCAGTATTTTAATACTTTCATATAGTTTTGACCCCTAGGCACTTTGAAGTGGTGCAATGGTTAACAAGCATATCTCTGTTATATTTTTCAGTATTTTTATACTTTCATATAGTTTTGACCGCTAGGCACTTTGAGGTGGTGCAATGGTTAGCAAGCATGTCTCTGGTGTATTTTTTTCAGTATTTTTATACTTTCATATAGTTTTGACCCCTAGGCATTTTGAGGTGGTGCAATGGTTAGCAAGTATGTCTCTGGTATTTTTTTCAGTATTTTTATACTTTCATATAGTTTTGACCGCTAGGCACTTTGAGGTGGTGCAATGGTTAGCAAGCATGTCTCTGGTGTATTTTTTTCAGTATTTTTATACTTTCATATAGTTTTGACCCCTAGGCACTTTGAAGTGGTGCAATGGTTAACAAGCATATCTCTGTTATATTTTTCAGTATTTTTATACTTTCATATAGTTTTGACCGCTAGGCACTTTGAGGTGGTGCAATGGTTAGCAAGCATGTCTCTGGTGTATTTTTTTCAGTATTTTTATACTTTCATATAGTTTTGACCGCTAGGCATTTTGAGGTGGTGCAATGGTTAGCAAGTATGTCTCTGGTATTTTTTTCAGTATTTTTATACTTTCATATAGTTTTGACCGCTAGGCACTTTGAGGTGGTGCAATGGTTAGCAAGCATGTCTCTGGTGTATTTTTTTCAGTATTTTTATACTTTCATATAGTTTTGACCCCTAGGCACTTTGAAGTGGTGCAATGGTTAACAAGCATATCTCTGTTATATTTTTCAGTATTTTTATACTTTCATATAGTTTTGACCGCTAGGCACTTTGAGGTGGTGCAATGGTTAGCAAGCATGTCTCTGGTGTATTTTTTTCAGTATTTTTATACTTTCATATAGTTTTGACCCCTAGGCATTTTGAGGTGGTGCAATGGTTAGCAAGTATGTCTCTGGTATTTTTTTCAGTATTTTTATACTTTCATATAGTTTTGACCGCTAGGCACTTTGAGGTGGTGCAATGGTTAGCAAGCATGTCTCTGGTGTATTTTTTTCAGTATTTTAATACTTTCATATAGTTTTGACCCCTAGGCACTTTGAAGTGGTGCAATGGTTAACAAGCATATCTCTGTTATATTTTTCAGTATTTTTATACTTTCATATAGTTTTGACCGCTAGGCACTTTGAGGTGGTGCAATGGTTAGCAAGCATGTCTCTGGTGTATTTTTTTCAGTATTTTTATACTTTCATATAGTTTTGACCCCTAGGCATTTTGAGGTGGTGCAATGGTTAGCAAGTATGTCTCTGGTATTTTTTTCAGTATTTTTATACTTTCATATAGTTTTGACCGCTAGGCACTTTGAGGTGGTGCAATGGTTAGCAAGCATGTCTCTGGTGTATTTTTTTCAGTATTTTTATACTTTCATATAGTTTTGACCGCTAGGCACTTTGAGGTGGTGCAATGGTTAGCAAGCATGTCTCTTGTATTTTTTTCAGTATTTTTATACTTTCATATAGTTTTGACCGCTAGGCACTTTGAGGTGGTGCAATGGTTAGCAAGCATGTCTCTGGTATTTTTTTCAGTATTTTTATACTTTCATATAGTTTTGACCGCTAGGCACTTTGAGGTGGTGCAATGTTTAGCAAGCATGTCTCTGGTATTTTTTTCAGTATTTTTATACTTTCATATAGTTTTGACCCCTAGGCATTTTGAGGTGGTGCAATGGTTAGCAAGTATGTCTCTGGTATTTTTTTCAGTATTTTTATACTTTCATATAGTTTTGACCGCTAGGCACTTTGAGGTGGTGCAATGGTTAGCAAGCATGTCTCTGGTGTATTTTTTTCAGTATTTTTATACTTTCATATAGTTTTGACCCCTAGGCATTTTGAGGTGGTGCAATGGTTAGCAAGTATGTCTCTGGTATTTTTTTCAGTATTTTTATACTTTCATATAGTTTTGACCGCTAGGCACTTTGAGGTGGTGCAATGGTTAGCAAGCATGTCTCTTGTATTTTTTTCAGTATTTTTATACTTTCATATAGTTTTGACCGCTAGGCACTTTGAGGTGGTGCAATGGTTAGCAAGCATGTCTCTGGTGTATTTTTTTCAGTATTTTTATACTTTCATATAGTTTTGACCGCTAGGCACTTTGAGGTGGTGCAATGTTTAGCAAGCATGTCTCTGGTATTTTTTTCAGTATTTTTATACTTTCATATAGTTTTGACCCCTAGGCATTTTGAGGTGGTGCAATGGTTAGCAAGTATGTCTCTGGTATTTTTTTCAGTATTTTTATACTTTCATATAGTTTTGACCGCTAGGCACTTTGAGGTGGTGCAATGTTTAGCAAGCATGTCTCTGGTATTTTGTTCAGTATTTTTATACTTTCATATAGTTTTGACTCCTAGGCATTTTGAGGTGGTGCAATGGTTAGCAAGCATGTCTTGCTAGAATCCTTACAATTAAGTAGTGAGTTCGATCCTCACTGGGTGTCGTATACTTTCGGGCTTGTCCCACATCTAAGCTGCGCTTAGAAAATCAACATAGTGTTTTGGTCCAAGATTGAGGTTTAATTATATTCCGATAGCTTGGATCCTAACAGGTGCTACTGCTGCGGGTCAGGGTGGATCTGGGAATACCAGCTATTAAGTAGCGTTTCTACGCTCCTGAAAGCTTTCACATCAGACGCTTTGCTATAGTATGAGGGCGTCATGGAATTTTTTTACTCGTCATCATAGTCGAAAATTCGTCCCAAAACTCGTAATGAAAAAGGATTTGAAAATGATGACATTGATTTAATTTTAGTTTTCATATCGTAGTGTTTGTGTATAGGAGGCACGGAGGAGTAATGGATAGCAGCTAGCGTTGAGGAATCGGAGAGCCGTGTTCGAATTACAGTCGAGTTCATTTATTGTTTATACCCTAATAAAACTTTGAATTCAAATACATGACAGTACTCTGAATTCAAGACCTGCCTCACTCGGAGGTTAAAAGAACTTTTCGTAGGGTTAACTACCAGTAGAAAGAAAGATAGTTATAGAAGCGACAAACAGACAGATTGTCAGAGAGATTATTTTCCCATCCTCCCCTTCTGAGGCGAGATGTGGTACAAGGTCGGGTTTTTAAAGTGGAGACCCCGGGCTCGAACTCTTGGGTAACTGGTCAAAAAATACCCAGCCCCTGCCTACGCGGTAATTGGGTTCAAACTGGTCATAGCTACTCTTAGCTGGTCATTGCTTCCCGGTCGGCGGCCAGGAAGTGAGTATCTGAGAACAGATACTACACTTTAATCCTGACTGATAGGCCAAGGAGAACCAGACAGAGGAAGCCTTTCTGTATATTCATCGTTTTATCTCGAAATTGTCATTTCTCTTACATTTTTCTAGAGGAACATTGAAATCTAGTCGCTTTTTTTTAGACACAATTAAATTCAACATTAAGCATTGTAAATTACTTTTTATGTATAAATTTATTTGATTATAGAATAAAGAAAGTAAACGTTTGCATGTGATTTTTCCTCTCCCTTTGATTACATCAAATTACTTTACAATTGGTGTAAAATGTAGCTTAAAATCAGTCAAATATAATATTATTCCATCATGCTATAGGGCAGAATCAACAGAAAACACAATTGGAGGATTATCAGAATCATCAGATTTTGGCTATTTTTTTCTTGAAACAATGTTAATATCTACACAACCGGCCATAATTATTAGGCCACCCCAGTTTTTAATAAGAAATGATGTATTTTATACTATTTTTAGTATTTATTGCCAAGTGGATAATTCTAAATGAAAATAGAAATGATCTTAGTTAATACTGCACAATAACATGTGCATCAAATGAACTGTTCTGGTGTCCAGTTTTTGTGATCACTTCCCCATGCTAGACTCTTCTTCTTATTGGCTGGCCGAAGCAAAGCCTTCCTGTCTGCTTTCTAAATTTTGCAAAGAAATAATAACAAAAGAACCATTCCAGTGTGTATATATATATATATATATATATATATATATATATATATATATATATATATATAATCATTTCACACTAAGAAAGATGAAACCGTCACAAGTGCGCACGGGCTTACAAGGCGGGTTATCGAATAATAAAGTAGTTTGCGTAGTGTTAACACCCCTACAGGTAATAAAAAAAGACGGTTACAGAAGCATTGACAACGAACAAATTCTAGAACAGTGCACTGGTGAGGGTCATCGATGGCTACACGGGGTACGACGAACAGAGAAAAGAGTCTTTGTGTATATGTCTTGGTTATCGCCAAGTTGTCATTTCTCTCACTATTTTCTAGAGAATCATTAAATTTTATTTGCTTTTCTGTTACACACAATTAAATTTAACATTAAGCATTGTAAATAATTGTTGTATGTAAATAAATTGGTTTGATCATTGATTAAAATTTTGATTATTGGATGAATAAAGTCATCATGTGATTATCTTTTTCGCTTTTATCTGATTACAACCAATTACTTTACAGTGTAACATGTAGATGTTAACGTTTGAAAGTCTCCCTTTCATTTACCTTCCTCCTCCTTTTTCATTCTTTTTTTCCTTCCTCCATTCGTCCCTTTCTTCATCCATCCAACATTTCCTTCCTTCCTTTCTTTCTTTCTTTCTTTCTTTCTTTCTTTCATCAACATTATTTATTCAGTTTCTTTTTCCTTTGTTCCCATCCTTTCTTTCTTTCTTTCTTTCTTTCTTTCTTTCTTTCTTTCTAACCTCTTACCAACATTACTTTATTCAGTTTCCTTCCTTCCTTAATTTTTTTTGTGTCCATTCTTTCTTTCTTTATTCCCATCTTATTCTTTTTTGTTCTCTTTTCTTTCTTTCTTTCTTTCTTTCTTTCTTTCTTTCTTTCTGTTTAACGTATTTCCAACATTATTTTATTCAGTTTACTGCCTTCATTAATCTATTCTCTGTTTTCTTTCTTTCTTTCCTTCCTACATTTTAACCTCTTACAAACATTATTTCATTCATCTTTTCCTGTTCTTTCTTTCTTTCTTTCTTTCCTTTTAACCTCTTACAAACATTTAATTCAGTTACCTTCCTTCATTAATCTTTTCTCTGTTTTTTCTTTCTTTTTTCTTTTTTCTTTCGTTTTTTTAATCACCTACCAACATTTTTTTGTATTGTTTCTTTTTTTAATTATTTTATTGTATTTTGTCCCTATTCTTTCTTTCTTTATTTTTTCTTTTGTTTTTCTCTTTTTTTTTTGTTTATTTCTTTTTTCTTTCTTTCTTTTGTTTTCCCCTTTCTTTCTTTCTTTCTTTTGTTTCCCTTTTCTTTCTTTCTTTCTTTTATTTTCCCTTTTCTTTCTTTCTTTTTCTACGTAAATTTCTCTTTATATGACATTTTTCTTTATTGTTTTTTATTTTCTTTCTTTCTTTTTCGCTTTTTAATTACTTAATTTCCTCTTCTCGTTTAGCGCTACGTTAATTAAATATTTCTTTCTATTCAGTTTCCTTTTTCTTTTGTTCTTTCTTCATTTAATTTTTTCCGCTTCATTTTTTCGTCACACTTATTTATTAAACACATTTCTTGAGTCATTTTCTCTCTTCTTCTCTCTGATTCTTTCTTCCATTCATTTTTCTAATCACCTACCAACATTTTGTAATGTTTCTTGTTTTTAATTTTTTAATTGTATTCTCTCCTCGTTCTTTATTTATTTATTTACCCTTTCCCTTTAATCTCGTGTTCTTTTTTCTTACTTTCTTGACTGCACTCAATTTCGCTTCAATTTTTTCTTCTTTCTTTACTTTTTTTTTTACTTTTACCTCTCTTTTTTTTAATCTCTTCTCTGTTTGCTTTCTTTCTTTCTTTTTATTTTTTTAATCCCTTCCCGACATTTTTTTTCTGTTTCTTTTCTTTAAATTTTAACTAGATTCTAACCTTGTTCTTTTTTTTTTCTTTCTTTCTTTTTATGTTAATTTCTTTCTTGGCTGTTTTATTTCATATCATTTATTTCTTTATTTTTTTCGTTTTTTCAAGTATGTTCTTCCCTCGTCTCTGTTTTGATTTGTTCATTTGTTAAGTAATAATTTATTTGTACTCATTTTCTTTTTTCCTTCCTTCCCTCGTTTCTTTCTTTCTTTCTTCCTTCCCTCGTTCCTTTCTTCCTTCCCGCGTTCCTTTCTTTTTTTCTTTCTTTCTTCCTTCCTTCCCTCGTTCCTTTCTTTCTTTCTTTCTTTCTTCCTTCTCTCGTTCCTTTATTTCTTTCTTCCTTCTTTCCTTCCCTCGTTCATTTCTTCTTTCCCTCGTTCCTATCTTTCTTTCTTCCTTCCTTTCCTCGTTTTTTCTTCCTTCTCTCGTTCCTTTCTTTCTTTCTTCCTTCCTTCCTTCCCTCGTTCCTTTCTTCCTTCCCTCGTTCCTTTCTTTCTTTCTTCCTTTTCTCCCTCGTTTCTTTCTTTCTTCCTTCCTTCCCTCGTTCCTTTATTTCTTTCTTTCTTTCTTCGTTCTTTCCCTCGTTCCTTTCTTCCTTCCCTCGTGCCTATCTTTCTTTCTTCCTTCCCTTCCTCCTTCCTTTCTTCCTTCCCTCGTTCCTTTCCTTCCTTCCTTCCTTCCTTCCTTCCTTCCTTCTCTCGTTCATTTCTTTCTTTCTTTCTTTCTTTCTTTCTTTCTTTCTTTCTTTCTTTCTTTAGTCGTAGCTTCCTTCATTTATTGTTTGTATATTTACTTTTTCTTTTTTTCGTATTTTTTCTTTTCGTTTTTCAGTTACTTTTCTTCCTCTCACGTTTATTTATTTTCATTAAATTATTTTTTTTCATAGTTTTTT
Organism: Ascarosepion bandense; assembly: GCA_037127315.1. Taxonomy (NCBI): domain Eukaryota; kingdom Metazoa; phylum Mollusca; class Cephalopoda; order Sepiida; family Sepiidae; genus Ascarosepion; species Ascarosepion bandense. The sequence continues at coordinate 606,540 of JBBBDQ010001012.1, forward strand.
CATTTTCTAACTAGTAGGGTCCCTTTTTTTTATTTCTTCTCCCTTCTTGCACTTTCCCTTCTTCCTACACTTTTTACCTTTAACTCTTTCACCCTAACATTACTTCTTCACATTTTTCTCAGTCACTTCACTTTCATTTGATTATTCTCTCTTTTCCTTCTTCTATACAGTTTTTTGTTCAATATTTATTTTCTCTTTTGTTTTTTGCGTTTATCATCTCACGCGTTTCTTTTCATATTTTCTTTCTTTTTCGGATGTGCGTTGTGGTGCATTGGATATCGACTCGAAACGAGAAATCGGGGAGCCGAGTTCGAATTCCAGCTTAATTCATTGTATTCACTTACGCACAAATACCCTTGGGAAAGGTATTAATTCGTCTATTCCTTCCCGTTATAGGTTAAATAACAGGACAGATTGGGTTCTATAGCCTTGGTTGGCAACCAGTCTACCGCAGAAAGCAATGGCAACCTACTGCGGGATAATCTTCTGCCCAGTCAGTCATGTCTCTTTCGAAACATGATCGCCCAAGCGTGTATCACATATGACACTTAACTGACTGATTAGGTATCTGCCTTTCTTCTTGAAATTCATTTTTTCATTCATTCTGCTATTCATTATTTTATATTCATTCCTGCACTTATACATTGTTTCTTTCTTTCAACCATTCTTTATTTCATTCATTCTTTCTTTTTCTCATTCTTTCCTTCAAACTTTCTTTTTTTCATCACGATAAATAGGTCTTATTTTCGACTCTCATTTGTACACTATTACTATGGAAACCAACTCCTTATAAAATACAATCTCACAATAGGTATAATTACACAACAGAGTATGAATTCAGAGACAGGTTGGTTAAAAAGCAAAATGCGAAAAAAAAACAGTATTGAAATAATGTTTGCTAAATAAATGAACATCTATTAAAACTCTGATTTGATTGAAAATTTTATGGTAAATATATTCTTCAGGTGTTAATACTACGTACCTCGAATATTTCGGCATAAATTTTCGATACTTATGTTTAAAATGAAATTTTTAAAATGAAAAAATATTCTTGAAGATTTCATTTTAGATTTAATTTAAAGCTTAATGATTGAACTTATTATTTCAAATAAGAAAAACATTTTGGTGTATTTCAAATAGAAATGATATAGATTGTAATGTAACATTTAATTTTGATTTCTTAAAATTTTCTTAAAAGCGGCCATCTTCTTCATTTTAAGAAATTTTTAAACAAACAAAAATTCATCGATTTCAAAAATATTTAAAAAGATTTCTGACACTTTATTTTAGTAAAATTAGAAAATTGAAAGCTAAATTAATCTGATTTTAAAGACATATTACATACGTATAGCATAAAAAGTAATATACAACCAATTATTAACGATTGGTCGTGTTCATCTGATCGAACGTTTGACAAACTTGACAGCTTCTACGCATGAACAAAAAAGCAATTTTCATAAATCTAAGGGAACGGGCAAAACTCTTAAATTACGCAACCTTTTCATAATAATGGCAGTTTTAGTCAACCATACATGAAAATAAGGAAAGTATTAAGTAAATAAAAATTATTTTAAAAATAGTTGGCACCACTACGTTTAATAATCTTTGCAATTTTGGATTGTAAATTTTTTCCATTTAATTATTATATAACTTCCTGAAAATTTCATTAAATTCATTAGAATTTCCAATTAAATTTGTTTGCTACGAAAAAAACGAGCAAAAAAAAAATCAATGTTAATAGCTAGAGAATGCGATGAGGGAAACAAAACAAGATTTTAACCAAAATTTTGGAACGTGTTAGAAAGGATTAAAAAACTTTCAAAAAATAATTAAAATATACGTTGGCCTTTCATCTTACAAATAAAATAAACATTTTGACGATAAAACTTTATTTTCGTTAAGTTTGTGGCCTTTTTCATTACGCTATGCTGTTTATCCGGGAATTAGTGAAGGTAACTTGTTAATACCAAGGGTGACGGCTAAGTATATTAAATCGAGGTTAGTCTTACGTACTCATTATAGTTTGTTCTCACATAGAATAATCCTTGATTACACACACACACACACGCACGCACACAAACACACACACACGCACACACACATATGTGTGTGCGCAGAGCATATTTAGGCAGCAACCTTTATTTCAATCAGGTTTCTCCGAATATGACAGACGAGAAAACTATAAGATAAAAATAGAATATCGCAGATTGGTTGCTAGTGATAAAAAAATTTTAAAACGAAATAAAATGGACGGCTTTATCGTCATTAGCGTACGTTGTAAATGTGAATGTGCGTTGTGGTGCAGTGCTTATCGGCTCGGAGAATCGAGTTCGAATTCCAGTGAAAAACGTTGCATTCACTTACACGTAAGTACCCTTGTATTAAACCGTAGCTTCTCCTTCTAGTTATAGTTTAAATAGCAAGACAGATTTGAATCTACAGACTTAGTTTGCAACCAGTCTACAGAATGTAATAGCAATCTACGGCAAGAAAATTTTCTACCCAGTATGTCATCAGGTATCTTATGCAACTTACTCGCGTTGTAAATATCCATTTAAATTAAGCAAGGTTTAGGTTTCACTCAGCACCTGACGATTGAATTTTGCATGGAACTAAATGTCGATGAGGTATTATATATATATATATATATATATATATATATATATATATATTTAATCATATCACCCCAAGCAAGGCGGTAACGCCGCTGATGTGCAGGGGGCTACATAAGAGTGAGAAGATTAAAAATGAGAAAACCGGAAACCACATCCTAAACAGGAAACAAGGGATGTATATATATATATATATATATAGTTTGTATATATTCCATTTTAGATATATCTCTCACACCCTGATTAAGCACTTTGGAAGAATGATGAACTTTGGAAAAACAGTAGTTACTCTAGCATCAATGAATCGCTCATTCAGTAATGACTTAAAACACTCTAATTACTGGCGTATGATATGCTAAAAAGTCTGCTTCCTTCTGTAGAGCGCCCATAGGTCAGAGATAGAATCGCCGACTGACGCCAATTCGGTCGGGTTTCAATTCTGGGTAAAATCAATCGGAATGTCTAATTGTACTAATGAGCTGTGATACAGCGAAATAGAGCTGTCTGCGGATCACTATATATATATATATATATATATATATATATATACCGGCAGGCACTTACTATGTTAAAATGACAAACGCTTTTTGCTTATCAAGTCTCTATTTCCACTCCGATATCGAGCACATTACGATAAAAATCTGCTTACCAAAATATATATTTATCAGTAGAACCACTAAAAAAATAATTGGCACTAAACATTATCACAATTGAGCACTATATATAGATATAATGTCAAGGATTAAGCGTACATTACATGATATCTTTACTAAAAACTAAAAAAAACAACCGGTTTTATCCAAGGGCTTATCAAGTTTATTTCTGAGAATAGTAAACATATATAAAGAAAGATGATTAATAGGGGCGAGAAAAACTATGCAAGGAAAACTAGAATCCAATGACATTCAAACCCAGCTAGCAGTCTCTCTGTTTGCAGAGAGAAGGCCTGCAGGATTTGATGTACAGTTACTCTAGCACATTTAGATGAAATAAAGAGTAGGATCGTAATAGAATAGTAAAACGGTCCACGCTCATTCCACATACAGAATTCCTGCTAATTATAACATGCTGTATATTAGACGACGCGGATGTATTTGGGAATACATCCTCGTCGACTAACATACAGCATGTTATAATAGTGTTGGCTAATAATAATGTTGGCTAATACTAGAAGTAGGATTCAAAATTCTAGAAGAAATATGTTGTTTAATTCTAAAATCTAACCGTTGAGACGTCCTCCCTATGTCGCCGTGTCCACATTCACATACAAATTTGTACATTACAGAATTAACATGATGAGTTTGCAGGGCATGTTTACGGACGGAAGAAAGATCTGGTCGAGTAATAATTATTACTCGAACATTAGCAGAAAAATAACATTTGCTAATAGACAGCGAAAATGGACATTTTTCAACAGTATGTGGCTTAACCCTGAAAAAATTATTGATATCAGGAATAACAGAATCCAAAAACGTCAAAAGGATATCCATTTTTAGAAAGTGTCATCTGAAAATCCGTTTCAGCTCAAAGGAAGGAATCGGAACAGATCTTAAGAGCTCTGTAAGTCAAAGTCTTAAGTAAATATATTTTACGTTGGCGGGGACAAAAGGAGTCCCAACGCGTATATACTCCTGAAAAAGTAGCCTTCTTGAATACAAAAGTAAACGTTCCTATGGATAAGAACATCTAAAAAGGAAGGCAACAGTTAGACTCCTTTTCTACGCTAAACTTAAGGGGAAAATGGACAGAGTTTAATGCTGTGAGAAAAAAGTCAACGTAATTTACGCTTATTCCTAGCTATTATAAAGTTATATACGACTGAGAATTTGTTCAAATATATATATATATATATGAAATAGATAACCTAAAGAGCCAACAAACCTACCTAGGTTTCACCTAAACAGATCTCAGGGAAGGCCAGCCTTGTGTGGAGGTAAAGCAGAGATCTAATAGTGAGTCGTGTCCATTATGGTTATTACAGAAACGCGTAAGGGAGTGTTGGGGAATTTTTGTCTTCATTTTCAATTGAAATTATAGCCGAAATACGACTTTTAGAACGGCTGATGATTAAACATTATAGACATTCATTGTCTCTTATATTTAATAGTATATGTTTAGAAAACACATATATACATATATATATATATATATATATTCCTTACTAATCCTATTCCTGGATTACTAACCTGCGTTGTAGTTGTATCTTTACGTTTAATATAACATGTTTTTCTCAAATATCTCTTTTGTTGTTCCTTATTTTGCGTGGTTCCTCACCCCGAATCCACAACACTACAGATTTAATTTGTCTTTTGTCAAATATTCTATGAATGTTTTCTTTTTATATCTTTTGCAAAACAAACAATATATTCCTCATATGTTGATAGAAAATCATCATAAAGAAACCTTTGAAATTTCTGTGTAACATAATGAGGAAAGAGAGGATAGCAATGCTAAGACTTGCAGGACATACTTAAGGCTAGAGAAGCAGGATTAGCAGCAAGTAAACTACTTCATGTGTTGAGGGAATAGATAAGTAAAGAGAGAACAAGACTGTGAGTAAATGGTTGAGTTGGAAAAATTTGGGGAGAGCCGTGTTCGCTAAATATATTGAAAGGAAATGACACGTAAGAAGAAGAAAATGTTGAAGCCCGCACTGAGACGCTCTCGTGGAATCACACACACACACACACTTCCGCACTCACGCAATTGCATGTACTAAGTTCAGTATGTAATGAATGTATATTTGAATAAGTTTAAGCTGTTTGCTGAGATAGCCAAAATCAAGGTATATTAACAATATTTTTACCGCCAAATTGTGAGGGTGTTTGAACCCTATATATACAATTTGCCGTGCATTTTGAGTTAGTTGGCGCTGAAAATCCCCAGGTATATACCATGTCAAAGCTCTACAAGACTAAACCCCCAACTCACTCTCATATACAAATTCTATCTTTTGTACAACTAACACCATACACATTATACATAAACTCGCAGACTTGAACAATTCCTCTCAGCAACATTTACATACATAATTCTCTTAACACCAAATAAATTCTTTCAACAATAATGATCATTCAGACTTTCGTTAAAATCCATAACAGAAATTTTCATACAGACAATGGGAGACAATTTCAAACAACCAATTTCCCATATGATTCAACATCTACGTTTATTATAAATTCTTATTAAATATTTCTTAACACACTGTATCGTTACAAATTAATGTTTTGTCAAATTTATTTCTCTTTCTCATTACTTGTTTAATCATGGATTTTCAATACTTATAAAAACAATGGTGGTTTGTAAGGATTTGGGTAGAAAGTCCCTTTTAGAAGTCGCCTTGTGCCAGGTGAAATTTGTCAAACTCATTTCACTTTCTCATTACTTGTTTATCATGGATTTTCAATATTTATAAAAATAATGGTGGTTTGTAAGGATTTGGGTAGAAAGTCCCTTTTAGAAGTGGCCTTGTGCCAGGTGAAATTTGTCAAACTCATTTCACTTTCTCATTACTTGTTTATCATGGATTTTCAATATTTATAAAAATAATGGTGGTTTGTAAGGATTTGGGTAGAAAGTCCCTTTTAGAAGTGGCCTTGTGCCAGGTGAAATTTGTCAAACTCATTTCACTTTCTCATTACTTGTTTATCATGGATTTTCAATATTTATAAAAATAATGGTGGTTTGTAAGGATTTGGGTAAAAAGTCCCTCTCAGAAGTGGCCCTGTGCCAGGTGAAATCCAACAGAGAAATTATTCCAAGTTAATCTTACAGTTCCACGGGCCCACATTCTCACTTGTGGTTATGTCAGTGATTTGCTAACTGTTGCTGAAGAACTGAGTTAATCACAAATACCCGGGGAATTGGGGAAGAAAGATATAAAGAGGGAGGGAAAAAAAGAACCATGCCTGGTCGGTGATTGTGGAGGTGTATCAATAAAAAGATGATGCGATGGAGCTATGGTGCTACGTAGGTCAGCGGGTGATAGGGGTTGGCAAGAAAATGAATGACGATGAAAAATTCCAATACGCTCTGGAAGTCGTCCAACGCCGGCAAACAGTTCGGGTTAATCAAATCAGGGCTCAGCGCCTCCTCCAGATTGTCTTTTGTTATTCACAGTGCGCCAAGATCACCTGTCATTTTCCTGGGCACGGCCATATTGTCACCGTTCCTGGAACGGTTTGTCGATGCCGGTTTGTCAGTCGAAGACGCTTTCTCCAGTGAGCTGGTGTTGAGCCCGATATGAATGATTTACTACGTTCCTCCCCAGCACTTAATGCAATGACCTAGGGTCTGGAAGGAAAGAAAAACAGAAAATAATGGAGGGTGTGTACGTGGTAGGGGTAGATTTAATGACTGTTGGGGTGTTTTTCTCAAGGATATGGACAGTGTATGACCGATTGACTCTCAGGGGAATATATGAGTCTTCAATGAAATAAAGTAAAGAAAAAATATCTGATAAAAAGAATATATAAAAAAATTAATACAAATGGATGAAGTAAAAGAACAAAAAAAAAAGAAATGAAATATTGAACGTAAAATAAGAAATGTAGGGAACAGGAACTGGACAGAATTAGCAAAAGAAAAGATAGCGTAGGGGGGGGAAAGAAGTTAAGGATAAATGTCAGCCTGAATAAGGTGAAGAAGAAATGGGGAGAATGAGAAAGACCGACAAGAGAGATGAAATAAAAAAGAATAAAATTGAGAGAGAGAGAGAGAGAAAGAGAGATAAAGACAGACAGACAGACAGTGAGAAGTTGGAGTATGAAAACTGAGGAAGAAAATGAAGTTAAAATTAAATCAGTCAGTTAAGTGCCATACGTGATACACGCTTGGGCGATCATGTCTCGAAAGAGACATGACTGACTAGGCAGAAGATTATCCCGCAGTAGGTTGCAATTGCTTTCTGCGGTAGACTGGTTGCCGACCAAGGCTATAGAACCCAATCTGTCCTGCTATTTAACCCATAACTGGAAGAAAGAGACGGATTAATACCTTTCCAAAGGGTATTTGAGCGTAAGGGAATAAAATGGATTCAGCTGGAATTCGAACTCGGCTCGTCGTTCCGAGGCGATATCCACCGTACCACAACGCACATTAAATAAGTGTCACAAAAAAGAGAAGAGGAAATGAATTCAGTGGAAAATGTTAAAACAGAAAACATATGAGAGAGAAATAGAGAAAGAGAGAAAACAATTGAGAGAGAAAAAGAGAAAGAGAGAGAAAGAGAGGAGCAGATATACAGAGTGAGAAGGTTAGAATATGGAAACTGAGGAAGAAAACGATGTCAAAATTAAATAACCCCCTAATCCTCTTTACTCTTATGTAGCCCCCAGCACATCAGTGGCGTTACCGCCTTGCTCGGGGAGATACGATTAAAAAAAAAGTTTCACGAAAAAAATGATGAAGAAATGAATTAAGTGGAAAATGTTAAAATAGAAAAAAAAGGAGAGAGAAAGAGAGAGAAAGAGAGAGAGGGGAAGCAGAGAGAAAGAAAGAAAGAAAGAAAGAAAGAAAGAAAGAAAGAAATATACAGAGTGAAAAAGTATGACAGATAAAATGTAGACACGATACAAAGGGCGAAAAGAATTAATGGTTAAAGGAAGGAAACTGACTACAGAGAAAGACTGGTATGAAAGAAAGAAAGAAAGAAAGAAAGAAAGAATGAATGAATGAATGAATGAAAAGGAGAGAAAAAGAAATATACGAAGCTACAAAGAACGACAGATAGAATGTAGACACGATACAAAGCGCGAAAGAAATAATGGTTAAAGGAAAGAAATTGAATACGAAGAAATATTGGTGAGAGATTAGAAAGGAAGGAAGGAAGGAAGGAATTTAGCTGAATAAAAACAAATGAAGGTGGCAAATACAGAAAGAAAGAAAGAAAAAAAGATGAAAGAAGGAAAACAAAAGAAAGAAAAAAGAAAGAAAGAAAAGGAGAGAAAAAGAAAAACGAATCTATTAAGAAAGACAGAATGTAGATACGGTACAAAGAAAAGAACCGAGGGAGGAAGTTAATAAGGAAGGAAGGAAGGAAGGAAGGAAGGAAGGAAGGAAAAATAACAAAAGCAATACAGAAAAATGAATGCAATAAATATTGAAGAAAGAAAGAAAGAAAGAAAGAACGGAATTTAACTGAATAAAAACAATTGTTGGTGGCAAATGCAGAAAGAAAGAAAGAAAGAAAGAAAGAAAGAAAGAAAGAAAGAAAAGTAGAGAAAAAGAAATATGCACGAGCGACAAAGAACGACAGATAGAATGTAGACACGACACAAAGGGCGATAAGAATTAATGGTTAAACGATGGAAACTGAATACAGACAAATATTGGTAAGAAAAAAAGAAAGAAAGAATGAAAAAGGGAGAAAAAGAAATATACGGAGTGACAAAAAACGACATAGAATGTAGACACGATACAAAGGGCAGAAAGAATTGATGGTTAAAGGAAGGAAACTGAATACAGAGAAATATTAGAAAGAAAGAAAGAATATGCTATACACGATACACAAAAGGAACAAACGGAAAGAAAAAAGAAAGTAAAAAAGAAAGAAAGTAGGAAAAATGAATACAATAAAATTTGCTAGACAGCGAGATACAAAGCAGTGAAAACTGAGGAAGAAAATGAAGTTAGAATTAAATAAGCGTCATGAAAAATAGAAGAGGATAGGAATTAATTGGATAACAATAAAAGGAACGATAAAATAAAAGAAGGTGAATACAAATAAATATTGGTGGGATAGATTTTGAAAGAAAAAGAACGAATGAATATAGACACAATAGTAAGAACGAAAATATAGAATGAAGAATATTAAATGAAAAATATATATATTGGGAACTGGAAAGAAAAAAGAAAGAAAGAAAGAAAGAAAAAAAGAAAAAAGAAAGAAAGAAAGAAAGAAAAAAGAAAAAAGAAAGAAAGAAAAAGAAAGAAAGAAAAAAGAAAAAAAGAAAGAAAGAAAAAAGAAAGAAAGAAAAAAGAAAGAAAGAAAGAAAAAAAGAAAGAAAGAAAGAAAAAAGAAAGAAAGAAAGAAAGAAAAAAAGAACGAAAGAAAGAAAAAAAGAAAGAAAGAAAGGAACCTACACACGAAGAAATATGAGTGGCATAATAAATAAATGAATTAATACGTGAAGATAGAAAGAATAAAATAAAAAAGAAAGGCAGAATGTACACACGATACAAAGAACAGAAGCAAGGAAGGAAGGCAGAATAAAAGGAACCTGAATACAAATAAATATTAGCAGCAGACTAGAAAGAATAAGAAAGCAGAAGATATAAAGAACAGAGGCTTAAATGGAATAAAGTAATAAAGATTGAAAAAATGTAGACATAATAAAAAATAACAACAGCAGTACAGAAAAATGAATGCAATAAATATTGATGAACGAAAGAAAAATTAAAGAAAGAAAGAAAAAATGAACGAATACACATGGTACAGAGATAGAATGCAAGGAAGGAAGGAAGGAAGGAAGGAAGGAAGGAAGGAAGGAAGGAATTTAACTGAATAAAAACAAATGTTGGTGGAAAATACAGAAAGAAAGAAAAGGAGAGAAAAATAAGCAAATGAATCTACTAAGAAAGACAGATAAAAAGTATATACGATAGACAGAACGGAAGGCAGGAAGGAAGGAAGGAAGGAAGGACGGAAGGACGGAAAGCAGGAAGGAAGTTTAGAAAGAAAGACAGAAAAATATATAATATAGACACGATTAAAAGAACAAAAGGAAGGAAGAAAATTGAATAGAAAAAATATTGATAAGACACAAGACAGAAATAAACAAAGAATGTATATACAATAAAATAACGAAATGAAAAGGGAAGAAATAAAGAATAAAAGGAACCTGAATACAAAGAAATATTAGCAGCAGACTAGAAAGAATAAGAAAGCAGAAGATATAAAGAACAGAGGCTTAAATGGAATAAAGTAATAAAGATTGAAAAAATGTAGACATAATAAAAAATAACAACAGTTGTACAGAAAATGATTGCAATAAATATTGATGAAAGAAAGAAACAATTAAAGAAAGAAAGAAAGAAAGAAAGAACAAATATGGTACAGAGATAGAATGACAGAAAGGAAGGAAGGAAGGAAGGAAGGAAGGAAGGAAGGAATTTAACTGAATAAAAATAAATGTCGGTGGCAAATACAGAATGAAAGAAAGAAAAAAGAAAGAAAGAAAGCAAACAAAAGAAAGAAAGAAAAGGAGAGAAAGAGATAAAACGAATCTACTAAGAAAGACAGAATGTAGATACGGTACAAAGAAAAGAACGGAGGGAGGATGCAAGTAAGTAAGTAAGTAAGTAAGTAAGGAAGGAAGGAAGGAAGGAAGGAAGGAAGGAAGGAAGGAAAATAACAAAAGCAATACAGAAAAATGAATGCAATAAATATTGATGAACGAAAAAAAGAAAGAAAGAAAGAAAGAAAGAACGAAATTTAGCTGAATAAATACAAATGCTGGTGGCAAATACAGAAAGAAAGAAAGAAAGAAAGAAAGAAAGAAAGAAAGAAAGAAAAAGAAAAATACGAAGCGACAAAGAAAGACAGATACAATGTAGACACGATACAAAGAGCGAAAAAAATTAATAGTTAAAGGAAGGAAACTGAATACAGAGAAATATTGGTGAGAGATTAGAAAGAAAGAAAGAAAGAAAGCATTATTAAAATAAACCTTAAAGTGCTGAATCCAGGTGCGTCGTCAGTGTTGTTGCTCCCATATCATTATGCATACACTATACACGATACACGAAAAGAAAAAAGGGAAAGAAAAAATGAAGTAAAAAATAAAGGAGGGAAAATGAATGCATTAAAATTTGCTAAAAAGCTAGATACAAAGCAATCTATATCTATAAAAGTGACGAGGGTGGACGTTTTGTTAGTATTTGTTTGTTAGATAGATTCAACTTAGCGTCTGCATTTTGAGATCTAGTTCGACGGGAGTTGCGCTCAGATGTAGACCAAAATTTTAGAACGCGAACGACATCTTGAAAATTTTTCAAAAAGCCGCGAATTAAGGGTAGAAAAATATATATTATCATCTCACAAAATCAGGAATCAGTTTATTTATTGATTACAATAGAGAATCGATCGCCCCACTTTATATTATCTATATCTATATATGTTCCCCTTCCCCCTCCTACCCTAATCCAATAGAGATTCTACATTGTTATCTATGAATTTTCACAGCAAATGCTTACACAACGTGTGACGTTGGTGGACGTTGTGTAACCATTTGCTGTGAAAATTCATCATATGGTTTTATTCGAATTATTCTTTAAACTACTCGATGAAATCGGGCTAAAGTGCTAGTAAAAGAACAGAAATAAACGAAATAAGAAGGATGTGCGTTGTGGTAAAATGGATATTGGCTTGGAAACGAGAAATCAAGGAGCCGAGTTCGAATTCCAGTTTGATTCTTTGGAATCACCTACGCGAAAATATCCCTGGGAAATGTATTAATCCGTCTCTTCCCTGCAGCTATGGGTTAAATAACAGGAACCTTTATGTTCTATAACTTTGGCTGGCAACCAGTCTACCGTAGAAAGTAATGGGGCAACATGCTGTGCGATAGTCTTTTGCCCGGTCAGTCATGTTTTTTTTTCCGAGATATGGTCGTCCAAGCGTGTATCACGTATGACACTTGACTGAACGGAAAAGAAAGAAAGAAAAGGAAGAAAGAAAGAATGTAGACACGATTTAAAAGCAAAAAGAAAGAATGAATGAAAGAAGGAAGGAAGGAAACTGAATATAAGGAAATACTGGTGGGGGGGTTAGAAAGAAAGAAAGAAAGAAAGAATGTACACATGATACACAGAATGAAAAGAGAAAATGAGAAAGGAAGGAAGGAAACTGAATGCAATAAAATATTTGTAGCAAAAAATAGACAGAAAGAAAAAGAAAAGAAGAAAAAAAATTGAAAACTAAGAAATGAATTATGAAAAAAAAAAAAGAATATAGACATGATAAAGGAAGAAAACTTATGAAGAAATGAAGGAAAGAAATTGAATTCAAAGAAATTTTGATATGAGTCAAGTGAACAAGAAAACAAGGAATTCAGAAGAGAGTGGCTGTGCGAAGTACCAAATATAAATGAAAGAATGAAGTCTACAGAAAAGAACCCCGAAAATAAGAAGGGAATTAGTCAGTCAGTTGAATGCCATACATGATACACGCTTTGGGCGATCATGTCTCCAAAGTGACATAACTGACTGGGCAGAAGATTATCCCGCAGTAGGTTGCCATTTCTTTCTGCGGTAGACTGGTTGCCGACCAAGGTTATAGAACCCAATCTATCCTATTATTTGACCCATAAGTGGAGGGAAGAGACGGATTTATACCTTTCATGACAAATATTGACGTTTTCCAAAAAAAAATATTCAACATATTCACTTCAGCTTCATATTTGCTCCTGCTATCCACCTATGGGCCCTTGACAAAATCCAACAGAGAATCTGTGATGTCATCGATCCCGACTTGGCAGCTCAGATACAGTCACTTTCTCACCGGCACAATGTGGCTTCTCTGTGTCTATTCTACAAATACTTTCACGGCTTCTGCACCGATAAATTTAGCTCACTGGTGGCCCCTATATATGAATTTACTCGAGCAACTAGATTAGCAACTATGTCCCACCCTTTTACTGTGAAACCAATAAATTGTAAACGCAAATTCTACTCCAGCATCTTCTTTTCTCGTAGTTCCCGCCTGTGGAATTCCCTTCCGTTTACTTGCTTCCCCGACAGCTACAATCTCCACGAATTTAAATGCAAAGTCAATAGTCATCTCCTATCTCACTAACCTGCATCCTCTCTCTCATGCTCTTTTCTCCATCCACTCCACTCTCATCAGTATTCTCATATTTCTGTTACCCACTTCCTGACACCCTCTATAACCTGTCACTCTTTCTCATAACTTACCTCCTATGTAACACCCCCCACCCGCAAAACAGTGGCAGTAAAATGTTCTGCTTTGAATGATACGATTATAAAATTAAAACAAAAAAAATTCATTGATCAAACTGTTGAAATTAATTAAATCATTTTAAAATTTTTTCAGGAAATCTACCTTCGCAGTTAGCACAACTGTCATAACATTTTTCACGGGAGGTTCTTTCAAAACACATTATTTTTTGTTTTTGATAAATAAAAATATGTAATGCCCTGTCCACGTGAATTGAAACACGCTACTAGATTAGCATTTAGGTCCTACTCTTTTACTCTGGAAATATTTAATTGCAATCACTACATCTATTCAGACAGTTACTTTTTCTCGCACTTATTACGCGTGAAATTCTTTTCCCATCATTTTCTTCACTAACGACAAATACGCCGAAGTAGAGAAACTGAGCAAAACAAATAATGGAGATATACATAAAAAAAATAAAGGAATTACAGCGCAAAAGACCTGCTCAGCAACAGGATATATAAAAGCAAAGGATGGCACGCTAATATTAGAAAAAGAAAAATACATCAGAGATAGTACAAGTATATTGGAGATCTTTTCAACGACAAGAGAGAGCTCCCAAAAATGCACAAAATTACGAAGGACCAGAAATATTAAAAACCGAAGTGGTATCGGCAATGGCCAAATTGAAGAGAAACAAAGTAGCTAGAAGAGACGGTGTTGTAATAGAGATGTTGATGTCCCTAGAAGGCTTTGGCTTTAGGCAGACTAACAGAAATAATAAACGAAATCTACAACAGCGGCAATATACCGGAGGATCTAAGCAGATAAATCTTCATAACATCACCTAAGAAGCCAGGTGCAAAGGAATGTGAACTCTATCGAACAATCAACATAAAAACCCTATAAAAAAAACTCATCATCTGGATTCTGGTGAACAGAGCGCACAGCAGAATCTGTCCGGAGATAGAACAAGAACAATGTGGCTTCTTCAAAGATGCCGGAACGAAGAATGCGATATTCATGTTCAGAATACTATCTGAACGAGGAATGCATATGCAAAACTACGTCTGTGCTTTATAGACTACGCAAAAGCGTTCAACAATCTAAGACATAAGACTTGATAGAGATGCTCAACAACCTCGACATTTTCGGCAGAAAAGATGTTAAGATAATTAAGAATCTCTATTGATAGCAAACCGCTGGTGTACGGATGAGAAGTGAACTATACAAAATACAAAGAGGCGTAAGACAAGGACGTGTTTTCTCGCCGGATCTTTTCAAACTGTACAACGAAGCAGTTATGAGAGAAATAAAAGCCTTGCCGGGATTCGTCATTGGCGACCACAGTCTCAACAATATCAGATACGAGGATGACACGGTGCTGATAGCAGACACGGATGGAAAATAAACGACCTTCTAGAAAAAGTAGCAAAAGAAAGTGAGAAGAAAAGACTAAGCATTAACTTCAAGATAACTGAGTGTATGGTCATCAGCAAAAAGAGGATGCCAATATGCCATTTATAAGTCGGATAAACTAAAATAAATCAAGTAAAAGATTCAAATACCTGGGAAGTGTTCTGACTGAGAATAGAAATCCAAGAAGCATTAGCGTGGCCAAAGATGAATTTCAGAAGCGAAGCAGAGTACTGAAAGACAGAAAAATCTCATTAAAAACAAAGAAAAGAGTGCTGGATTGCTATATGATATATCTCCTTCTGTATGGAAATGAATGTTGGACGATCTTATCAAGGATGAAAGAGAGGCTTCAGACAGCAGAAATGTGGTTTTCAGAAGGATGTTGAGGATACCCTAGACAGAGGACGTCTGCAAGGATGAGGTGTTGGAAAGGATGAGGTAACAAATCATACTTAATATCATATATATGAAGAGACAAATGAGTTTTCCTGGGACACGTAATGATGAAGGAGGACCTGAAGAATTTAATACTTACAGGTTGGATAAATGGAAGGAGAGACAGAGGAAAGCAGCGCGAGAGGTATTTGTTAAGTCTGAGCAAATGTATAGCAGAGCGGGACTTAGTAGAAATGCCAAGAGAAAAAAATATTGAGAGCGGCAAGAGAGGCAAGTGGAAGTTCATGATCACCTACGTTCCGAAGGGACACATAAAGAAGAACATAGCTATAATTTCCAAATATTTAAATGCAATGTCAACTGCCATTTTGTTTCTTCATGCATCCCGTTCCTCTTTTATCCTTTCTCCAATACCCACTGTACCCAGTTTTTTCTCTCACTGTAAACCTCTGCACGCTTGGTCCCGCCTTGCTTGGGGTGAAATGATATTTTTTAATATGAGTAGATAGAATAATAATAATAATAATAATAATAATAATAATAGAATAGATAGATAGATAGATAGATAGATAGATAGATATGAACAGAAGGATGATAGATAGATAGATAGATAGATAGATAGATAGATAGATAGATAGATAGATAGATAGAATGGATGATAGATAGATAGATAGATAGATAGATAGATAGATAGATAGATAGATATAAACAGAATTGGATAGATAGATAGATAGATAGATAGATAGATAGATAGATAGATATGAACAGAATTAGATAGATAGATAGATAGATAGATAGATAGATAGATAGATAGATAGATAGATGCAATATTTACACTGCAAAATGGGCAAACACTATTGAAAATCTGTAAACAAACACTGGTATGTACATCACCTAGTACAGATTACAGAAACAGATATCACCATTCTATGGGATGACACCATCTAAACAAACAGAAAAACTGAAGCAAATAAACCGGACATTATTGTTAAAAACCAAAAAGAAAAAACTTGCCTATCAATTGATATGGCTTGTCTAGCGGATTGTAACATAGCAACCAAGGAATTCGAAAAACCGTCAAAATATAAAAACCTGGAAAATGAAATAGAAAAATGTGGAAATTGAAAACAAGAATCGTGCCAATGATAGTTGGTGCGCTTAGAATGAGAAAAAATGGAACAAAACAACACATTGAAAGAATCCCTGGAAACGCCAGCTTAAGAGATATACAAAAAATTGTCTTGTTAAGTAAGGCCCTCACACTAAGGAGAACTTTGTGTATGTAAAGCTAGGGATGTTAGGGATATATAATCACATGCAGACTTGGTAGGTAGTGCGACTATAGCAGAAATAGAATTATAATGAAAAATAACATAATAATAATAACAACACACCACGTCCTGCCTTAGGTCTTTCCGCAGACTTGGTAGGTCGTGCGACCTTAGCAAAAATCGAATTATAATGAAAAATGAGATAATAATAATACTCTATCTCCATTTTCGCAAAATATTTGAGGTTACTTAAGATCATGTGCTGAGAGATGTGGGTTGGGGGAAGCGGTCGTTGGAACAAATAGTTTGTTAAAGAAATTATTGTGTTTCTAAGTCGCAGAGGATAGCTGACATATGACCTTAAAGAAATACGAATAATGTACACACAATTACAGCTCACACATTATCTTTAATAGATAGAGCTTTATCTATATAAAAGGTGTGTGATATTATGTTTTTATAAAAAATGATCAGCGTTAAATATCATCGAGCCATATCTGACCTCAGGTCTCTGGTTGGAACACGGTAAGAAATCGAATAATAATAATAATAATAATAATAATAATAATAATAATAATAATAATAATGACAGTGAAAGAATTAACCATAAAAAATGAAAGAAACAGTGCGTAAAGAGTATTATAGAAGTCTACGACTGGTATTAAAAATTGAATTGAATTCTCAGAACAGAATTATGGCCATTAATAGCCTTGCCATCCCAGTGGTCTAATAGAGTTTCAATATCTTGAACTGGAGTCTAAACGACATCAGACGAATGGATTCTAAGACAAGAAAGCTTCTTTCTAAGCATAAGATGCATCATCCAAAGGCTGATGTAGACCGCCTATATATACCTCACCGTAAAGAAGGGGGAAGAGGTCTTATTCAGCTAGAATTCTCATACAACTATTGGTTTACTAACATACATAGAAACATCAAAGAACTAAATGATACAATTAAACTGCAGCTTAAGAGATATACAAAAATTGTCTTGTTAAGTATAGCCCACACACTAAGGAAAACTTTGTCTATGTAACGCTACGGATGTTTGGGAGATATAAAAAATAATATGTGGTCATAACTACACACCACTACCTGCCACAGGTCTTCCTGCAGTCTTGGTAGTTACTGCAACCATATGATGAAAAATAACACAATAATGATAAACTTAGATTAAGAACTAAACTGAATTCTCAGAAGAGAATAATTAGTATTAATAACCATGTCATTCCTATAGTTCAATATATTTTCAACATCTTCATCTGAACCCTAAAATGACATCAGACAAATGAATTATAAGAAACGAATCCTTCTTTCTAAGCATTTCACGCATCACCAAAAGGCTGATACAGACAGTATATACATATCCAGTAACGAAGACAGAAGTGGTCTTATTCAGCTAGAATTGTCATACAAGACAACAACTATTCGCTTACTAACATACATAGAAAAAACAAAGTATCGGGTGATACAATTAATCAAACAACATGAACAAAAAAAGGGCAATCATGAAAGAAGGTTGTAAATACAAACAAGATTTACATTTAGTAGATCCCTTAGTAAACCAAAAGAGAAGCCAAGCACATTTGTGTTGGAGATAAAATATTAAAATAAAGTTAAGGTTAAAGCTTTTGAATGAATAAAAGAAACGCTGGCAAGAGAATTCTTTGAGTGGTAAAGCCAATGTTTATAAAGTTAGCACTCATCGAAGGTTACGAGCATCTGAATAAGAAAAACCTGAAACGGATTACTTTATTCTTGCAGCTTAAGATTACTAAGAATTTCAGGCAAATATCATTCATGATAATGTGTGTCCGGATGTGTAGTTTCTGTGACAAATATCAGGAAACCATAGACCATATAATCTCAAAAAGTTCTGTACTTGTATCAAATGAATATAAAAATCTTTACGATGGAGTGAGACAATATTTACACTGGACAATGTGAAAACACCTACGAAAAGATGTTAATAAATCTTTGGATGAACATGACCTAATACCGTTTACAGAAATATAAGACATCACAATACTATGAGATTAAACCATCTTCGCAGACAGGAAGCCTGAAAGAAATATGCTTAATAAGATTGACAAAAAAAAAACGGATAGAAAATAACTCGCTTAATAAACTATATAGCTTTGTCAGCACACTGTAGTCCATTACCCAAGGAATTCAAGAAGCTGTCGAAGTATAAAGGACTGGAAGTTGAAACACACACACAAAAAAACATGATTCCAAATATTATAAAAGATGCGTTTGAAATGATAAAAAATTTAACACAGAAACACATAAAACATTACCAGTAAATATCAACTTAAGAGAAATGCGAAACATACTTTGATAACTGCAGCCAACACACTACAAAAACCTTTGTCTATGTAACCCGTGATATTATGGGATTTTAGAAAACAAATCATGAAATGTAGTCAAAGCAACATGCCACAACCTGCTTTAGGTCGCCCCGCAAACCATAGTGACCACAGCACACATCGAAATAATAATAATAATAATAATAATAATAATAATAATAATAATATTTTTTTTAATTTTATCTTAACAATTATTTTTGTTACAAGGACTAGTGATGGAAGTAATTTTTTTTTCCTTTTAACAAAATACTCTCCAAGTGTAGTGATATTTTTTCCGTTGAACGGCTGTCACGTCCAAGTTGTTTTTTTAACCAGCGTCTTTCTCTTAGAATTTTTTCCATATGAAATTCTGTTTTACTATTTTAACATAAACATGAATTTTTCTTCATATATTATTTAATTTATCTGTTTCTTCTTTAAATGATCCTAATAGATTCGTCAACTAGTTTTCTTATTCATATTTCCCTTAGTTGTCCATATTTCGAAATATTTTTATTTAAAGTATAATAATCTTGCGCAAAAACAAAAGATAAATAACAAATAATAAATAATCTTTCTTAAAAACAAAAAATAAAACAAGACAACAGAAAAAATACGATGAAAAACACTAAAAACAGTTTTTTACAATTTCTACGATATTCTTTCTTAGAAAGAATACATATTTATTTATTTCTATTTATTCATTAATTTTATTTATTTATTTATTTATTTTTTGATAACCTTATTTTCGACGACTTTAATGAAATAATAACAAAATTTACGACTTTAATGAAAGAATAACAGAATATACAGTGGGCGAACAAATTATTATTTTTAAATTTCACGGTAGTAATAAACTCAAACGTATGTCAACTTTTTCTTTTCCACTAAATTTTTATTTTTATTTTTATTTTAACAATTATTTTTGTTGCAAAGACTAGTGATGGTAGCAACAATTCTTTTCCTTTTAACAAAATACTCTCCAGTGTAGTGATATTTTGTTCCGTTAAGCGACTGTTACGTCCAAGTTTGTTTTTTTTAACCACCGTCTTTGTCTTTGAATTTTTTCTATATAAAATTCTGTTTTACTATTTTAAGATAAACATGTATTTTTCTTCATATATTATTTAATTTATCTGTTTCTTCTTTAAATGATCATAATAAATAGAATCATCAGTTATTCATATTTCCCTTAGTTGTCGATATTTCGAAATAAGTTTTATTTTTTTAATATTTTTTTATTCTTTTATTTTTTAAACTATTATAATTTTCTTAAAAACAAAAAACAAAACAAAACAACAGAGAAACAGTTTGATTATAATTTCTACGATATTCTTTTTTAGAAAGAATACGTATTCATTTATATATTTATTTTTATTTATTTATTCATTTTATTTACTGATTTAATTTATTTTATTTTGATAACCTTATTTTCGATGACTTTAATGAAAAAACAACTGAATATACAGTGGACGAACAAATTATTATTTGTATTTCAAATCTCATAGCATTAATAAACTTAAAAGTATGTCAACTTTTTTCTTTACCATTATTTTTTTTTTAACAGTTCTTTTTCTTACAAGGACTAGTGATAGTAGCAAGATTTTTTTAAACCATCGTCTTTCTCTTTGAATTCCAATCATGTCTCTGTCAGCTGTTGCTTGGCAACCCATTTAGGAGAAGGAAAACTCCGAACAACAACCCGCAACTCAAATCGTGCCGAGGAGTGAATGGCTACTGCGATATGATTTTATAAGCGATCTCCTACAGGCTTTGGGACCCTGTTTGTAACTTTGGGTGAACTTTTGGACCCGTGCGTCACTCGTGGGAAAAATATGAGAAATACAAATAAAAATAAAAAGTCCAGTATGGCTCTTCTAGTGGATAAACAGGGAGCTCGTCCTTCAGGATGGAACCTACCTGATGTCGAAAAATCTGCCATAGGAACAAACTCCTACACAAAGAATGAATCTTCAGTCCCCCACAACCAGGATAATCCTAATGAGAGCCCTGAAAATTCTCCAGCTAGATTTATAACCGTATATTCAAAGAAAGAAAAAATAAAATGATCTCGGGAGGAGTACAAAGTCGTTATGACTGCATTTCATGAAGCGTTACTCAAACCTCAAAAATAAAAACGTCACTCGCCAAACATATGACATTTGGTGGAAAAAAGTTGGACAAAAAAATAGAATGTACATTGACGAAAATAAATTAACCAATGTACGAATATACAACATGCGAAATAACCGATTGACAGAGGCTGAAATTAATGATATAGAAAGAATTGCAACCAGAATAGACGAATCAAAAAATATGAAAAGGAACCGGAATCAGAAATAAAATGTAGTAACATCAAACAAGCCACAGGTCATAATGTAAGTAAATAGGCGGGACATTATTGTTAAAAACCGGAAAGAAAAAACTTGCCTAATAATTGATATGGCTTGTCTAGCGAATTGTAAATAGCAACCAAGGAATTTGAAAAAACTATCAAAATACAAAGATCTGGAAATTGAAATAGAAAAAAATGTGGAAATTGAAATTAAGAATCGTGCCAGTGATAGTAGGTGCACTTGGAATGATAAAAAATGGATCAAAACAACACATTGAAAGAATCCCTGGACACCCCAGCTTAAGAGCTATACAAAAAATTGTTTCGTTAATTACAGCCCACGCACTAAGGAGAACTTTGTCTATGTAACGCTAGGGATGATAGGGAAGATAGAAAAAACATGAAATGGAGCCATAACAACACACCACGACCTGCCTTAGGTCTTCCCGCAGTCTTGGTAGGTAGGTAGTGCGACCATAGCAGAAATGGAAATATGATGAAATATGAGAACATAATAATAATGATATAAATCAACTATATGATAAATAGAAATGGATGAGCAATCTAAAAATTTAAGGGCAATATATTTGACAATATTTTAACGTTTGCTGAATGTGGGAAACTTCCATCTACCCAGGAAAGTCCTCTTAATCTAAACAAAAGATAATTGAATTACATGTTCAGTATTACAGAAAATAAGTCTATTTACATTATTTATATTTTTCGGGTTGTTGTCATCATATTTATTGCCATATTTACGAGGTTTCGATAAGCAGAGGGGTACATAAGAGGTGAGTATAAGAAAGAGGAACAAGTTACGGGGTGCGAGAAAAGAAACTGAAAGCGAAGAGGTTGCGGTGACATTTCATTTGTTTCACTGTAAAAGTGTGGGACCTAGTCGCTAGTCTAGTAGCTCAACTAAATTCATGCACAGGTGGCACCAAGGAACTAAGCTCATTGAAGCAGAAACCGTGAAAGTATTAGTAGAAGAAACAGAGGGAAGCCACATAACGTCAGTGAGAAAGTGACTAGAGCTGAGCTACCAGGTTGGGATCAATTACATTCAGATTCTCCGTTGGATTTTGACAAAAAGCCCGAGATGAATAGCAGGGGCACTCGACCAGATGCGATAGTAGTATTCAATGCACGGGTGAGTGGTAGATTTATATATGTGCAAGATGGATAAAAAGGAGAAAAACTTCCTGGCCCTATGCAGGGAACCAAACTTTCTAGAAGCAGATATAGCTGTGGATTAGTAAAGAGAAAATAAGTGTGATGAAAGAAATAAAGAAAGTTGAAGGAAATGAAGTAGACAGAATATAAAGCACGAAAGGAAGGAAGGAAAATGAATACAAGACATAAAAAGGAGAGTAGAAAGAAAAAACAAACAAACAAACAAAGAATACAAACATAGGATAAAGAACGAAAGAGATAAAAACTATATGCACGAAATATTGATAGGAGACTAGAATTAAAAAAAGAAAAAGAACGATAAAAGAAATAAAGGTAGAAAGAAAGAAAAAAAGAAAGAAAGAAAGAAGAGCGTTAAAAGAAAGTTGAATGAAAAAGTATAGATTATATAAAGAACGAAAGGAAGACATAAAGAAAGAAAAAGAAGTACAAGAAATATTGAAAGGAAACTAGAAAGAAAGAAAGAAAGAAAGAAAGAAAGAATAAGTGCGATAAAAGAGATGTTTGTTTGTTTGTTTGTTCCTGTTTAACGGCCTATCAACATCTAAACGGTCATTTAAGGCCGGAAGCGTATTTTTATTTTAAATGAGAATTATTCCCTGGAAACAGGCATATTCGGAACACAACATGGTATTTTACCCATAGCGAGGAGGAAATGTTATAGTTTATATGTCTATCTTGAAGCTATATAATAAAGTTAAATTTTATTAAATAGGTCAATTTTCCGAAGGAAGGCTAGTATTTTATCCATGTTGATGTTTTCAAATAAAGATCCTAAGTTCTGTACTTTATAAAACTGTTGACGAATTTTTGCCAGGACTGTACAATCAATTAGTATATGTCTTATGCTATTATTCATCTGGCATTTAGAGCATTTGGGCGGATCTACTCCTCTTAACAGCAAGGAGTGGGTAAAAAAGGTGTGTCCTATCCTAACAAGAGATAATGAAAGATAAAGAAAATAGAAAGCCCACATAGTATAAAGAACGAAAGAAAGCAAGCCAATAAGGAAGCAAGGAAGGATTCTTAGTAATTGAAATATTGACAAGAGATTTTTAAAAAAAAGTAAAAACAAACAAACAAACAAACAAACAAGCAAAAAAAAAGAAAAAAAGAAAAAAGAATCCAAGAAAGAAACAAGTAGAAATTGTCTTATTCTTGTATGTGCCATGTCCCTTTATGATCTGGGTGATCACGGCCTTCCACGACTTTCCGTCGTAGCTCTTAACAAGCGTTCTCCTGTTACACCGCCCAATCCCCGCTCTGTAATCCACCTGCTCAGACCCTTTAAAATATGTTACCCGCTGCTTTCTATGTCTCTCTATCCATTTATCTGACCTGTTAGTATCAGATTCTACAAGCCTTCCTTCCTCATCACAAGAAAGTAAGGTAAAAAGGTAGTACGACAGGGGAGAAATGAAAGAAAACTGGATAAAAATAATATTGATAGGAGAGTAGAGAAAAAGAAGGAAAGAAAAAGAAAGATAAAAGAAAAAACAAAAAAAGAAAGAAGGAAACATGTAAAAGTGAGGAAGAACGAAAGGTAGGAAGAAAGAAAACTGAATGCAAATAGGAATTGGTTACATTTTTTTTATAATCATATCGCCTCAAGCAAGAAATTTTACTGCCACTGAGGAAAGTTATGAAAAAGAGTGACAGGTTATAGGGGGTATCAGGAAGTGGGAAAAATAAGACAAGAATACTGATGAGAGTGGAGTGAATGGAGAAAGGAGCATGAGAGAGTGGCTGCAGGTTAATGAGATACGAGATGAGTACTGACTTTACCTTCAAATTCTTGAACATTGTAGCTGTCGCGGAAGGAAGTAAACGGGAGTTAATTTCACAGGCGGGATGTGCGAGAGAAAAACCTGATAGAGTAGAATTAGCGTTTACATTTTATTGGTTTCACAGTAAAGAGTGGGACCTAGTTGCTAATATTGTGGTTTGAGTAAATTCAGGCATAGGGGGCACGAGTGAGCTAAGTTAATCGGAGCAGATGCCGTAAAAGTACATGTAGAAGAGACGAAGGGAAGCCGCACTGCGCCGCCGAGAAAGTGACTATCTGAACTTCCAAGTCGGGATCGATCCCATTACAGATTCTCTGTTGGATATTGTCAGGGACCCCTAGGGGGATAGCAGGAGCACCCAACCATATATTAGAAAGAAAGGAATGAAAAATAAAGAAACAGAAAAAGAAAGAAAAAATATGAATGAAATGAAAGAAAAAGAAATCAGATAATGGGAAAAGGATTTGGGATACCAAATAAACGAAATTCAAAGAAAGATTTATATAAATACGTCAGAGCATAATAACATGGGCGCCATTGGTAGCACAAAACATCTAATCGATGGTCCATTTCGAACAATGTTGCCTTATATCCTCATCAATAGTCGTCATAGCCTGGTGTATTCTTTCCTTACGACCACTGACGTCGTGAACTTTTGTATGGTAATGTGTGTAACATGGACCCAGGAGAAGTCTATAGTTGTTGCATCTGGTTTTTTAAGAAAATGAATCGCCTTTTCCATTTCATCGTTTTAAAAAATTTTCATATCATTTAGTACTTTAAATACAGATATCACGGCTTTGAGAAATGTGTACCATCCCGAAGAAAAATTACAGTATATATATATATATATATATATATTTAGTTCTTTAAATAGAGATGTCCTTGCAATAAGAAATGTGTAGCATCCTGATGAAAAATAACAGCATATATATATATATATATATATATATATATATATATATGATGTCAGTATATATTTTGTACTTTCAATACAGATATCCCTGCAATAAGAAATGTGAACCATCCTTATAAAAAATTACAGCATATATATATATATATATATATATATTTGAAAATGTTTTTATAGGTACAAAACTGAATTAAAGAGATGAAAGTGTGTAGCTTAATGTTACACATTATGAAATAGTATATATATATATATATATATATATATATATATATATATATAATGTAAAACATTAAGCTACAAACTTTCGTCTCTTTGATATATATATATATATATGTATATATATATATATATGTATATATATCTAAGAAAAATTAAGGCAGTCACGTTATTTCATGGTAAATCGGAAGATTACGCCTACCATCATCAGCTTCCGTCTTTATTGTATAAAAACAGAAGGTGATGATGGTTCGCCTGAAATAGGCGTAAACTTCCGATTTACCATGAAATAACGTGTATGCCTTAATTTTTCTTATATTTGTTCTACATGTAATTATATACATATATATTTAGAGAGTTATTATAGCACTGTATGTACAGGATACTCCTTTAGATTCTTCTAAACCCACTCTGCATGCTGATATATATATATATATATATATATATATATATATATATATATATATATATATATATATATAATCAAGGTGAATTATTAGACCAATTAATTCGTTTAGGGAAATAATAATTGACGATATATTAAAATAAAATAAGAAAAATGGTGTATAACACTTTTTATATATATATTTTTTTATAATAAATACATAGATATTATAAGAAATAGATATTATAAATATAAAAATAGATATTATTAATATAAAAACAGATATTATAAAAATATATTTTTTAAATATGTTTTTATAATAAATAAATAGATATTATAAAAAATAGATATTATAAATATAAAAATAGATATTATGAAAAATAGATATTATAAATATAAAAATAGATATTATAAAAAATAGATATTATAAAGACGGGATAATGATAGCCGGAAGTAAATTAGAATAAATAATAAAAATGTTATCGATAAATTAAAGGTTTTGGAAAAATATTAGAATTAAATACATACTGATAAGAAGAGTAAATTTACTCAAAATCCCCCTTAAGTTTTAACAAGAATATAAAAAGTTCTTTTTTTTCATCATTACTTTTCTGTTTTTTATGAGTCAGTCAGTCAGTTTAAATGCCATACGTGAAACATGCTTTGGCGATCATGTCTCGAAAGAGGCATGACTGACTGGGCAGAAGATTATCCCGCAGTAGGTTGCAATTGCTTTCTGCGTAGACTAGTTGCTAGACGAGGCTGTAGAACCCAATCTGTCCTATTATTTGACTCATAGCTAGAGGGGGAAGAGATGTATTATATTATGAACTAGTAAATAGTCGGGGATCAGTTTATTACTTCATAACAATATAAAACTGATCCCCCACTTTAAGACCAGTATCAGCCTTAATCATTATTCCAAATATTATATCCAGTTAGTTATTTAAGTGCCATACGTGATACACGCTTGGGCGATCATGTCTCGAAAGAGGCATGAGTGACTGGGCAGAAGATTATCCCGCAGTAGGTTGCCATTGCTTTCTGCGGTAGACTGGTTGCCAGCCAAGGCTATAGAACCCAATCTGTCATGTTATTTAACCCATAACTGGAAGGAGGAGACGGATTTATACCTTTCCCAAGGGTATGTGCGCGTAAATGAATGCAATGAATTCAACTGGAATTCGAAATCGGTTCCCCGATTTCTCGTTCCGAGCCTATATCCACTGCACCACAACACATATTTATGAGAGGATATCAAAATATAGACAAACCAGAAAGAGCATTTTTTGTTACTAGTATATATACATCAGTAGTAATACGATATAGTGAAGAGCAATAAAAATAAAAAACGAAAATAAATTACGTTAAATGTAGGTTGACACTTTGACCGTTAGGAGAAAAAAAAGACAAAAAAGTATATATGGATTTCCTAGAAACTACTGGCTAAATTTCAAAGTAAATCTTTGTTCTGATTTTTTAAAAGGAACACACACATAAATTTTATATCTTCCCACATACATAAATAGCAAACCGATAGTTTTTTTTATTTAAATGTAAATAATTTTCGCAACAAACATCCAACATTGCTTGATTACGAAATTCTATCTCGAAACTTAGATATTTCCGTGTCGCAATGTACATTTGCTTCATAATTATATATATATATATATATATATATATATATATATATATATATATACTAGCAGTATAGCCCGGCGTTGCTCGGGTGTAATGAAAGCTTTAAAACTAATCCATGGTCCTGGAGGTTAGACTCTTTGGATGTTGGCACGTAAGACTAAAAAACAATAGTTGTTTCCAGTTGAAGCGAAACTGTAGACTGAATGAAAAATGAATAGATGTAAGTCAAATTTTGATTTGCTGGTATCGGTATCAAATAGGTTTTTTCGTCGTAAACTGAATTTTGAAGGCTAAATAAGTCCACTGAGTAAATGCTATCATGGCTGAGACTGCATCCTTGAAACTTCTGAATATCATTTCTTATGTCTTTGACTATGAGTGTATCAAATTAGATTAAAATCGAACCACTGCTTCTATTACCCAATTTTTATGTTTATCGATTTTCGATATTTATCGGGGGTATCTCGTCTTAAAACCTAGCTAAGAACATTCGCAGACGCTTATAGTACAACTGTGTAAATTCTCAAGACAATTGGTTCAGCCGTTTCGGAGTCTATAGGTAACGGACACACGCACACACACAGATACACACACACACATACACACACAGACAAAGTTCCATTTATAAATAAATGTAGACTTATATATATATATATATATATATATATATATATATATATATATATATAATTTCTTTATTACAATGGTATATAAAAGCATTATATCACTACACAAAAAGTTTCATGTTTCAGAACAATATTGTACTTCTTCAGTTGATATGTTTAAATAAATAGTGAAAATGATTTATTTGGAAAATATAAAATGAATTCATGCATATTTAAAAAATTTTAGGAATGGTAGTTGGAAAATATGCTTTTTTAGGTGTTTCAATATTATTCAATCAAAAATGAGAATTAGGTAAATATGAATTTGAAGATTTTGTCACGAACACAAGCAGGATGACCTGGTGTCTAGACATGTCACTTTTTAATTTTATCTGGATAACATTCATAGTAGAACTATAGATGATCTGAATGGGTATTTTTATCAGCAGGTTAGATTTTTTTTTTTTTTTAGATTTTGTACTTAGTAATGAGTAAGGGGCTGGAATGTTTACTTTAGAATAAGAATTAAATAATTTCGTTATACTTAGTTATATTGTAGTTAAGAAAAGCAATCAAGTATTGTGTAAGTCATTTATTTTAATAAAATGTTTTTCAATTTTTAAGTTATATTGTAGCATAAGTTATGAATTTAATATTGTAATTAATTAACTTTTAAATAAACCACAAACAACAATTAAGTATTGTGTGGCTCATTTAAAATTTAATTAATTACAATGTTTCATTTATAAAAAGATACTAACAATGACAAAAAAACGGAAACAAAAAATATTTTTGCTGGTATAGCACATGGCCTACTTTTCTAATGTAACCTATGAAATTCTGTCACTGGTATAATATTTGGCCTACATTTTGAATGTGACCTACGAAAGTATGCCACTGGTATAGTTTCTGGTTCACCTATTTAATGTGACCTATGAAATTCTGTCAATGGTATAGAAGGTGGCATACCATAAAAAGTGTATTATAAGAAAGTAAACGGTCTGGTTTGGGTTAAGAATAAGTAAGGTTTTGGGTTCAGGAAAATAATTTGTTTCAATGAATTGGCCAATTTTATATCTATAAATATACTCTTTGTAGTAGGACCCATTCAAAACGGGTAGGCCACATACTATACTCGAATCAAAGCGGTAGGTCACATACTATAGCCGAATCATAGCGGTAGGTCACATACTATACACGAATCAAACCGGGTAGGTCTAATACTATACCCGAATCAAAGCGGTCCGTCATATACGACACCCAAATCAAAGCGGTAGGTCACATATTATACCCGAATCAAATCGGGTAGGTCACATACTATACCCGAATCAAAGCAGTAGGTCACATTATATACCCGAATCACAGCGCTAGGTCACATACTATATCCGAATCAAAGCGGTTGGTCACATACTATATTCTAAACAAACCGGGTAGGTCACATACTATAACCAAATCAAAGCGGTAGGTCACATATTATACCCGAATCAAACCGGGTAGGTCACATACTATACCCAAATCAAAGCGGTAGGTCACATATTATACCCGAATCAAACCGGGTAGGTCACATACTATACCCAAATCAAAGCGGTAGGTCACATATTATACCCGAATCAAACCGGGTAGGTCACATACTATACCCAAATCAAAGCGGTAGGTCACATATTATACCCGAATCAAACCGGGTAGGTCACATACTATACCCAATTCAAAGCGGTAGGTCACATATTATACCCGATTCAAACCGGGTAGGTCACATACTATACCCAAATCAAAGCGGTAGGTCACATATTATACCCTAATCAAACCGGGTAGGTTACATACTATACCCAAATCAAAGCGGTAGGTCACATATTATACCCGAATCAAACCGGGTAGGTTACATACTATACCCAAATCAAAGCGGTAGGTCACATATTATACCCGAATCAAACCGGGTAGGTCACATACTATGCCTAAATCAAAGCGGTAGGTCACATATTATACCCGAATCAAACCGGGTAGGTCACATACTATACCCAAATCAAAGCGGTAGGTCACATATTATACCCGATTCAAACCGGGTAGGTCACATACTATACCCAAATCAAAGCGGTAGGTCACATATTATACCCTAATCAAACCGTGTAGGTTACATACTATACCCAAATCAAAGCGGTAGGTCACATATTATACCCGAATCAAACCGGGTAGGTTACATACTATACCCAAATCAAAGCGGTAGGTCACATATTATACCCGAATCAAACCGGGTAGGTCACATACTATACCTAAATCAAAGCGGTAGGTCACATATTATACCCGAATCAAACCGGGTAGGTCACATACTATACCCAAATCAAAGCGGTAGGTCACATATTATACCCGATTCAAACCGGGTAGGTCACATACTATACCCAAATCAAAGCGGTAGGTCACATATTATACCCTAATCAAACCGTGTAGGTTACATACTATACCCAAATCAAAGCGGTAGGTCACATATTATACCCGAATCAAACCGGGTAGGTCACATACTATACCCAAATCAAAGCGGTAGGTCACATATTATACCCGATTCAAACCGGGTAGGTCACATACTATACCCAAATCAAAGCGGTAGGTCACATATTATACCCGAATCAAACCGGGTAGGTCACA
The DNA here is from genome assembly GCA_037127315.1 of Ascarosepion bandense. Taxonomy (NCBI): domain Eukaryota; kingdom Metazoa; phylum Mollusca; class Cephalopoda; order Sepiida; family Sepiidae; genus Ascarosepion; species Ascarosepion bandense. Next base: position 637,196 of record JBBBDQ010001012.1, read on the forward strand.
TACTATACCCAAATCAAAGCGGTAGGTCACATAATATAGCGACCCAAAAATAATTTTTAGACAGTTTAAATTCGGGGTATATCACTGTGCTTAATCTTTGCTTCCTCAGGTGTATTTTGATCTAGGTAACCAGCATGGAATTCTGAAATTGCCCTTTTATTTAACCCTCTAGGGCCATTCGTATCATATTAGTGGGGGATCTGTTTATTACTTCATAACAATATAGAACTGATCCCCCACTTTATGACAAGTAGAAGCCTTAATCATATTATATTATTAACCCTCTAGGGCCATTCGTATCATATTAGTGGGGGATCTGTTTATTACTTCATAACAATATAGAACTGATCCCCCACTTTATGACAAGTAGAAGCCTTAATCATATTATATTATTAACCCTCTAGGGCCATTCGTATCATATTTGATACAGTATGAAAACAAGCCTTGAAAGAAATATTTTCCTGAAAAATTTTTTAAGAGAAATATTTTATAAATTTCAAATGAAAGCAGTACTGACTGCTCAGTCAATGAATACCAAATGTTTCCTTATAGGGAAATACCAAATGTTTCCTTATAGGGAAATACTGTATCAAATATGATACGAATGGCCCTAGAGGGTTAAGTGCCATACGTGATACACGCTTGGGCGATCATGTCTCGAAAGAGACATGACTGACTCGGCAGAAGATTATCCCGCAGTAGGTAGATTGGTTGCCAGCCAAGGCTATAGAAACCAATTTGTCCTGTTATTTATAACTGTAAATTTATATTTAAACATGTCTCGAAAAACCCACCGAGTATAAACGCGGAGGGGAAAAAAATGGAAACAAAAAAAAAAACAAAAAAAAAAAAAAAGAAACGAACTAAACACTTGAACGTTAGTCAAAGTACTAGTCGAAAGAAAAAATCCTGGGACGAGGAACCTAACACGTAAAGAGCTCAATACAATCAGTCAGTTAACCCTCTAGGGCCATTCGTAGCATATTTGATACAGTATGAAAACAAGCCTTGAAAGAAATATTTTCCTGAAAAATTTTTTAAGAGAAATATTTTATAAATTTCAAATGAAAGCAGTACTGACTGCTCAGTCAATGAATACCAAATGTTTCCTTATAGGGAAATACCAAATGTTTTCTTATAGGGAAATACTGTATCAAATATGATACGAATAGCCCTAGAGGGTTAATCTAGTGCTATTGACTGCTCTTGATGCGCTATAAGTATATAAGTATAGGTATATCCTCTATTTATTTGTTTTTATTTTTAACTTGTTCCTTTATTGCTTGCTCGTTTCTACAGAGTAGAATTCAACACTGCCTAAACCAGGGATTGAAGTCTCAATCCCTGTGCCATTCGATTTGCAATCCAACGCATTTATCTACTAGGGTTGTTCTGTAGGGTTGTATACAGCTGATGTATGCCGGAGGGAACAAAACCGAAATATTCTGAACAACAAATATGAAAATAATTTCTTAATAAATACTTCAAATAACGATAACTCTTTTTCGCTGAAATGTTTAAAAAATCTTAAAATACATAATGATAGTGAAATCTGTTAAGGGTTTAAATCAGATCAAACGCTTTTGACAAAGTAGGTCAGTGGTTGAAGCCAGATCCTGAGTTCTTGATAAATTACTTTTTTAGACAGCGAATTTATGGTCGTTATCAAAAACATGAATGCAAATTAACAGATGCAATAATTTAATATATCTGGAAATTATTCTAACAAAATACGAAAAGTGCGACACTGAAATCCGAAGACATATTCAGATGGCCAAAGACGTATTTCGTAAGCTAAGCAGTGTATTAAGAGACTGGAAAATTTCATTGGAATGAAAGAAAAGAGTGCTGGACAGTTACATGATATCTGTTTTCTTGTATGGCAGCGAATGCTTGACATTCTCCTCAAAGATGAAGAAAGTTTGAGTTTTGTTTCACGGCATATCAAACTCTATGGGTTATTTAATGCTTAAAACATGGGGTTTTAATGTATATTTTTTAATGTTCGGTTATATTAAGAAGGTTGATTTAGTCAGCTTTTAATGATTTTTTTTATTCTTGTTTATTTTAGAAAACTGAAAATGTCTTCTAGTTTTGTATTTAAAAATGTTTAGCTGAGAAATATTTTTCACACAAAAAATGTATTATGGTAATTTTTTTCATAAAATATATATTATTGGTCATATTTTGCTTTCATTAATGCATATTTTTCTATAAATGTCTTTTTTCTATAAAAGTGTATTTTTATACTTTCTTAGTGTTTTGAACCCAGTTTGAGATGATTATGTATTTGCCCATAGCTGGGACCCTAACAAGTGCTATCACACCAGGTCAGGGTGGACCTGAAAACAACAGCAATTAATAGGTGTTTCCATGCCCCGTAAAACCTCCCAATCAGTGGCCTTTGCTGCCGGATGCAGTTTATCGTCATGATCAGGACCAAATTAAGAAGAGAATCGAAGCAACCAAAATATGGTTATAGAGAAAAATACTGAGGAAACCATTGGCAGAACATATGAGCAACTTCGAGTTTATACAGAGAATGGAAAGAATGTCGAAATATATACTTAACATCAGGGAGACACAGTTACAATTTCTGGAAGAGGTAATGAGTAAGAAGGGATTGAAAAATCTTATATTTACAGGCCAGATATGCGTTGCGGTGCAGTGGATATCGGCTCGGAATGACAAATCGGGTTGCAGAGTTCGAATTCCAGTTGAATTCCTTGCAGTCACTTACGCACAAATACCATTGGGGAAAGTATTAATCCGTCTCTTCCCTCCAGTTATGAGTTAAATAATAGGACAGATTGGGTTCTATAGCCTTGGTCGGCAACCAGTCTACCGGAGAAAGCAATGGCAACCTACTGCGGGATAATCTTCTGCCCAGTCAGTCATGTATCGAAAGAGACATGATCGCCCAAGCGTGTATCAGGTATGGCACTTAACTGACTGACCCATGTGTTGCATCTTCAGTAGGGCTCCAGCTACCTAGCATTTGGGGAAATACGTCATAAACTTTCCTCGCTTACACACACGCACCCCGAATGCAGGTAGGAATCTGCGGCCGCGGAATCATCTCTCACACTCGTACACGTACATAGTGAGAACTCAGCTGCCAAATGAATCCCTGTCATTTGAAGAAGCGCCTTCACTCGCACATACATATGCATGTAAAACACACACCTACATACATCTTCAGTTGAACCCCAACGGCAGAAGACAGTAGCGGGGACATGTGCCAATCTCCAATACACATTTTCAAACCTTCTAGAACTTTCAACAATGACATACTCATTCGACATGTTTTCTAAGAACATTTTTTAAAGAACATTTAAGAATATCTTAAAAACATTTCCAGAACAATTCATGAGTATTATTAATTTTTTATTGAATTTATTCTTAGCAGTCAAAGAGAGACAAATCTTGACTATTTTCCTTGGTTCATTTAAATGCATGCTTTTTCTGTCAACATTGAATGATTATGATTTTGTTAATACATATATATGCAGTTACAATTGTCGTTGGTTATTCTTTGCATAGGTCTTGTGTGGTGTTTTCTAATCCTAAATTTAAATGAAATGTGGTGAAATGCTTATCAGTACGCTACAGCAACCTTGGCCATAACAACGAGGCTTCGAATGTCTGTATCGCATTTTCCGTCCTCAGTAAGATTTCCCAAGTATTTAAATTTCTGCAGCTGTTTGATTTTCGTATCACCAACTTATAGTTAATATTTTGGCCTCCTCTTTTTATTGATTACCATGCATTTAATTTCCTTGTAGTTTATTTATAGTATTTTATTTCCATTTTTTTTAACTGAGAGTTTATGCCTGTGTACAAAGCATATCGGATCTTGCGTATAAATATATCAACTGGGGAAACCAGTGAATGTAGCGTAGCACAAGATTTTCTATGGAGATATCGTATAAGAAACGATAGACTGGCGACGTCTCGTCGGTAGGGACGGCGTTGTTTCGTGGAAAACAATTCCCTGTTTGCAAGATGGCGTAATCGATTTTTAACTCGGCTGGTAAGATATAATTGACCAGCTCAAAACTAGATCTAGGGCATCAAGACTCAAAGCTAAGTGTTGTTTCGAGTGTGAAACAAGTGACTGTTAAGCATTCACGGTTAGCTCGGTGATAATGAAATCTTTAGTTTTCAAACTACCAAGTTTAAATTCTCTTGAGTAAGACACGAAACAATTTTTTTTTTCTCAAAGATGACATTTTCTGTTGGTTAAATACCAATACTGTTGCGAAGCAAATAGTAGCAGATGATACTAGCCCAGGTTAATAACGTTTGGCGGCAAAAAAGAACATTTTTGCTGCATAAAAGAATAACATACAATTCAGAAAGAGATAAAAACGAGGTTATTATTAGTGAAAGAAATGAGAAAGAAATATTTAAAAAAATGAAAGAAGAGAGAATAAAGAAGGAATGAAGTAAGGGTAAAAAAGGAAACAGAAAATAAGAAGGAAGTGGGAAAGAAAAGAGAAAGAAGGAAGTAAGAAAGAAAATATGAAGATGAATAAAGCAAGAAAAACCAAAAACGAATGAAATAAAGGCAAACGAAGAAAGATAGACATTTGAAAATGAATGAAAGAAGTAAGTCTGAAAGAAAAAAGAAAGACGGAATTGAAAAAATGGAAAGAAAATAACGAAAGAAAGAAAGATAGATCGAATGAAGGAAATAAACAAACCAAAAAATAAATAATCCAATAAAGGAAGAACGAAAGAAAAAAAGGACTGGATAAAGAATGAAAGAAAATCGAAAAGAAAGAAAAAAGAAAGAAAAATAAAGCAAGAAAATTAAAAATTGAGAAACATCGAAAAGTTGGAAGAAAGAAGTGAAAGAAAAAAGAAAAATAGACAGAAAGAAAAAAAAGCAATCAAGAAGAAAAAATATAAAAAGGAAGAAAAAGACATGAAGAAAAATCAATTAAATATGATACTTGACCAGCCTAATGAATTTAGGTGGCATTAGGATGTGCTTTGTGGTGCAGTGGATATCGACTCAGAACGAGCTTCGGGGAGCCGAGTTCGAAGTCCAGTTGAATTCCTTGCATTCACTTACGCACAAATACCTTTTGGGAAATATATTAATCCGTCTCTTCCTTCCAGTTATAGGTTAAATAATAGGATAAATTGGGTTCTATAGCCTTGGCTGGCACCCAGTCTACCGCAGAAAGCAATGCCAACCTAATGCGGGATAAACTTCTTCCCAGTTATGTCTCTCTCGAGACATGATCGCCCAAAGCGTTTATTACGTATGACACTTAACTGACTATTATGACACAGCAAATATAATCCGCTATTTAAGAAAAACAGTTTTTAGAGCACTTAAAATTCAATTTTTGTGAGCTGATATCTATCATTTTCCTACCGAAATTGATATCAGTTTATTCGAATAAGTATTTTTGTTACTAATGTTTGCACAATACAGAGCTCGAGAGATCTTGATAGATACTTACAAAATGAAGTGTCTGATATGAATGTAAAATTTGCTAAGCTGAAAATTAGGTTATAAAGAAAAGTTAGATATATAGCGATTGGCACCTTAATGCAACTACATATAATATGAAAGAAATGTGAAAGTTCGCACGCATAGCAATGTAAGTCCTAGATGTAACTGTCTTAATTAGTGAAAATAAAGAATGACATTTATCAGCAACTGCGATAGGTTAGCAATAAGCTTGGAAGGTTGCATCTGTTGAAAACAAGATTCAGCGTGAAAAGTGTCTCAACAAGACCGTGTAAGCGATTTCGAAATTTATCATGACTGGAAGTCTGTATCTGACAGATTCTACCTTGGAGCAATATTCCAATTTTGGTCTGGTCTTTAATATAGCAGAAGAAATCAGATGCTTCTTTAGCAATGAAACACTGGATTGTATATAATAATGAAATATATAAGTGATGACCGTTTTTTATAATTCTTATAATATAGACTTGATCCCCCACTTTATATCCACATTATGATTTCTTGTTCGTTCATAAAATTCTGATTAGGCATAAATCCATCTCTTCACAACACTGATTAACTACACAGGCATGTCTTAGATTTAATTAATCTTTTTCTTCTATGTACCATGTCTCTTAAAGATGTGGGTGATCATGGCCTTTCACATCTTCCTTTCCTTCGTAGCTCTTCATACTCATTCTCTTGTTATCCCTCCAAAAATTTGCTCTGGTATACATTTGCACAATCACTTAAATTTAGAATATAAGCGTGTAGAAACTAACGCGAACACAAATTGAGAGATCAGTTTATATAGTGATTATAATTGTAAATTGATTCTCCACTTTATATCAACGATATAATTTCTTATTTGCTTTTAAAATTCTGATTAGTCATGAACCCATCTCTTTTCAATACTGATTAGCTACACAAGCATGTCTTAGATTTACTTCTTCTTCTTTATCATCTATGTACAGTCACTTCAGGATGTAAGCGATCATAGCGTTTCACGTCTCCCTAAAATTTGTAGCTCGTAAAACACTTTCTCTTGTTACTCCTTCTAAATCCTGCTCTGGGATCCAGTTGCACAATCCTATAAATCTAGAATGTAAACATAGGGAAACTACCTTGGCCACAAAATGATTATAATACAGAATTTATCCCCCTTTTTATATCCACATTATAATTTATTTGCTTATAAAATTCTGATTAGTGATGAATCCATCTCTTCTGATTACTGATTACTGATTACTGATTAGCTACAGTGGCATGTCTTCTTCTTCTATGTGCTATGTTCCTGCAGAACGTAGGCAAATATGGCCCTCCATGTCTCCCAAGTAACCGTTGACACCCTTTCTTTTGTGACTCCTCCCAAACTCTGATCTGCCATCCATTTGCTCAAGTCCATAAATCTCGAATATAAATGTATAGAAAGTACCGTGGTTATAAAGTGAGGGATCAGTTTATATAATGATCATAATACAGCAATGATCCCCCCATTATAATTTATTTGCTTATAAAATTCTGATTAGTGATGAATCCATCTCTTCTCAATATTGATTAGCTACAGTGGCATGTCTTCTTCTTCTTCTATGTGCTATGTTCCTGCAGAACGTAGGCAAACATGGCCCTCCACGTCTCCCAAGTAACCCTTGACACCCTTTCTTTTGTGACTCCTCCCAAACTCTGATCTGCCATCCATTTGCTCAAGTCCATAAATCTCGAATATAAATGTATAGAAAGTACCGTGGTTATAAAGTGAGGGATCAGTTTATATAATGAACATAATACAGCAATGATCCCCCCATTATAATTTATTTGCTTATAAAATTCTGATTAGTGATGAATCCATCTCTTCTCAATACTGATTAGCTACACAGGCATGTCTTTTCTTTATTTCTTCTTCTTCTTCTTCTTCTTCTTCTTCTTCTTCTTCTTCTTCTTCTTCTTCTTCTATGCGCAGTGTCTCCTCAGAATGTGGGCAATCATGGTCTTCCACATAACCCTATCATTGGTCGCTCTTAACAACCATTCTCCTGATATCCCACTCAATCCCCGCTCCACCACCCATCTGGTTATGTTCATCAAGAATGTCATGCATTACTTTCCCTTTCCTTTCTTCCTCTCTATCCGTCCCGTGAGCATCAGGTTCTCTAAGCCCTCCTTCTTCAGTAAATGTCCCAAAAATTTCAGCTGTCTTTTTTCTGATGTTAAGTATCAGTTTCTATCTTGTGTTTAACCTCTCCAAAACCTCGTCGTTTATCACGTGTTCCATCCAAGTTATTCTCAGTATCCTTCTGTAGAACATCATTTCGGTTGCTTCAAGTCTTTCCTTGATATTTGCAACATTCATTGCCATATTGAAGGACAGACATCACATAACAATCTGGTACTCTTCTTAGTTTCCAGCGAAATTTTCCTGTTTCTTAATACACTACTCAGCTTCTGAAATGCATCTTTGGATATGCCAATACATCATCGGATGTCCGTATCACACTATCTTTCTTTCAGTCAGTCAGTTGAGTGCCATATGTGATACAGGATTGGGCGATCATGTCTCGACAGAGACATGACAGACTGGGCAGAAGATTATCCCGTAGTAGGTTGCCATTGCTTTCTGCGGTAGACTGGTTACCAACCAAGGCTATAGAAACCAATCCGTCCTATTATTTAACCCATAACTGGAAGGAATAGACGGATTAATACCTTTCCCAAGGGTATTTGCGCGTAAGTGAATGCAATGAATTCAGCTGGAATTCGAACTCGGCTCCCCGATTTCTCGTTCCGAGCCGTTATCCAATGCACCACAACGCACATCCCTTCTTTTCAAAAAGCGGTTCACCTGTGTTCTTGAAGTCTGGAACTGTTATATATCGACAAACAACAAACACGCATATATATAAAAATATAGTTGTATTTTTATTAATGACGATGAACCGTGTAGAATAGGGAACAGAGAATTGAGAGAGCGCGCTTCTAATGGGTTGACGGGAGTGTAGTCTTATCTGTTGTGTCTCTCTTCACCGGCCGATCTCTGTTGCTCCTCTACTGGCGAATCCGTGTGCCGAGGTCTTTTTATAATCTTCCAGAACCGGGACTTTTTCTTCCGGTTTTGCCTCGCCCACGCACGCCCACGTAATTCTCAGAGACACCTGTTCTGTTTGCCTCTGTAGTTATTTCCGCTGCTGCCGGAAATAAGGTCAAACGACATCCGTTCCTTTCAACGACCGGAAACACCCTCGCTTGCATCAGCCTTCCTCGGGTGGGGCCAGATTGTTATATTACAGAACTACAGTAGACGATCTTCAACAAGCAACAATGAATGAAGCGGCAAGGCGTTTATTGTGGAGTTGAGAGATGGTTCAGAAGAAGAAATAAGCTCTATAGTGTGGATGCTATTAAGTTAACGTTTTCTAGAAAGTCAGCTTAGACATGATAGTAACAAAAGACTGGGTTATATTTTTTTTATGATCATATCCAAGCAAGGCAGTTTTACTGCCACTGTTTTGCAGGGGCTTACATAAGAGCAAAGTTATGATAAAGAGTGACAGGTTATAGGGGGTGTCAGGATGTGGGTAAGAGAAGGATGAGAATACTGATGAGAGTGGAGTAAACGAAGGAAAAATGAGAGCGAGGCTTCAGGTTAGTGAGATAGGAGATGTCTATTGACTTTACATTTAAATTCTTGGAAATTGTAGCTGTCGCGGAAGCAAGTAAATGGAAGGAAATTCCACAGGCGGGAAGTGTGAGAAAAGAAGCTGATGGAGTAGAATTTGCGTTTATATTTTATTGGTTTCACAGTAAAAGGGTGGGTCCTAGTTGCTAATTTTGTGGCTCGAGTAAATTCATATATAGGGGCACCAAAGAGCTAAGTTCATCTGAGCAGAATATATATGCTTCATTAGAGACTCAGCAATGAAATCTCAGTCAAGAATAATCCAAATAAGTCAAAAATAGAATTTAAACAAGTGATTTTACAAGTTTCTCCATTTACAAACAGATGTTAGCACCTCAAATTGATTAAGGAGAGGAGAAACACAAGACTCTTGTTTAAGACACTGTTATATAGCCGCCGTTAGTCAAGAGAGCTAGAACAGGGTCTCATATATGATATATCAACTTCGAATGTATACCGAGAAGATTTTTTTTAAAAACTGTAATCAAAAGGAAAACTTATACGCCATCAAAATGATACAGTGCTGATAGTAGACTCGGAAAGGAAACAGGAAAACACCCTACAGAATGGTCCTGGATTTGACGGTAGACTGCATCCGGCAGCAAGGCGTCTGATTCGTAGGTTGTGAAGAGCATGGAACCGCCTCGTAATTGCTGTTGTTCCCAGTTGCACCCTGACACGGAGTAGTAACACCTGTTAGGGTCGCATCAATGGCAAATAAATAACCCCCAAAATGGGGTCAAAACACTATGAAAGTATTAAAATAGACTTTTATAGAAAAATATACATTTTTGAAGGAAAAAAAATTATTGACAGCAATACATTTTTGAATACAAAGCTACAAGACATATTCCGTTTCCTAAAAAGAAAATCATCAAAATCTGACTAAATCAATTTCCTCAATATAACCAAACATTAAAAAACACATTAAAACCCTAGCTTTTGGCATTAAATAACCCACAGAGGTTGATATGCCGTTAAACAAGACTCAAACTCCTACAGAAGGTAACTGAAGAGAGTGACAAAAAGAACTACAAATAAACTGCAAGAACACCGAATGCATGGTCATCTGCAAAAATAGCAGCCGAAAATGTTAACTCCAGGTGGGAGATAATAAAATCAAGCAGGTACAAAAAATGAAATACATGGGAAGTGTTCCAACAGAAGACGGAAAGTGTGACACAGAGATCCGAAGGTGAATTGGCATGGCGAAAGACGCGTTCCAGAAGTTGAGTAAAGTATTAAGAGACAGAAAACTTTCACTAGAAATAAAAAAGAGAGTACTGGATTGCTATGTGATGTCAGTTCTTCAATATGGCAATGAATGCTCGACAATATCATCAAATTTGAAGGAAAATTTGAAGCAATAGAAATGCGGTTCTATAGAAGGATGCTGCATATATCATTACCGAGAATGTGAGCAATGATGATGTTTTGGAAAGGATGGAATCGATAAGGAAATTAATATTGAGCATCAAAAAGAGACAACTAAAGTTTCTAGGACATGCAATGAAGAAGCAAAGCTTGGAGAACCTGATGCTAACAGGTCAGATAGAGTGAAAAGAGACAGAGGAAGCGGATAGCATATTTGAAGTGCCTGAGCAGGTGGATGACAGAACGGATGTTGCGTTTTGTTATTGGAGAAAGTGTGCTCAAGGCCACCAGGGATAGAGAAATATGGAAGGCCATGACCGCCTACGTCCCAGAAAGATCAAGGCACATAGAAAAAAGATACACTCTCAAAACAACAATTAGGTGAAGATCATAGAAGAATCGGGAGGCAAGAATTATATATATATATATATATATACCAGAAGAGTATAAAAACAAGTGAAAGCAATCAGAAGAAAATGTAACAGAAATTGAAAGAAAGAAATGTGAATAAAAAAAGAAATATGCAAATTGGAGATAAATAGATAAAGAAAGAAAGACCTGCTAAAGTAAAAGAAATATGAGGAAAGAAAAAAGAAAGAAGAGAAAAATAAATAAAGAAAATATGAAGAAGTAAAGCAAGAAAAAGAAAGAAAGAAAGAAAGAAAGAAAGAAAGACAAATGAAGACGAAGGAAAGAAATAAGTTAGAAAGAAAGAAGAGAGAAAATAGTAAATGACGAAAGAAAGAAAGAAAGAAAAAAAGAAAGAAGAAAGAAAGAAAAGGGGATAAAAGAAGGAAAGAAAGAAAGAAAGAAAGACAAATGAGGACGAAGGAAAGAAATAAGTTAGAAAGAAAGAAGAGAGAAAATTAACAAATGACGAAAGAAAGAAAACAAGAAAGAAACGTAGATATTATACAGGAAGAAGCGAAGTATCAAAGAAAAAAGAAAGAAAAACAGAAAAAAATACGAATAAATAAATAATTAAATAAATAAAGACAAAAGAACATGATAAGATGTCATGGCGGCATCACCGACAGACTGAATGAACTCTTCCATCCATTACTTATACCTCCCCTCACACGAGGTGAGAGAAAGAGAGAGAGAGAGAGAGAGTAGCCTGGGGAGAGCGTCCTCAGAGAGGCCCGAACTCAGCCGAGAATCGGTCTACGAACACTACTACCTTAACGGCCCTTACGAGTCCCAGTTCTAAGGTGGAACGTCGAATTATAATATTCCACCCTAACTCGTATTATCGTCCTACTAACCAACTTCCAAGTATTGTATTATTTCCGTATTTAATATACTGCGTGCCATAATTATATGTAAAACGATTTTTTGTTCTAATTCCGATAGTTTTTAATAAAAATTAAAGAAACTTGGTACGTTATATGACAACACTTACACATGCGCAAATCTAAAATTCTAAGGTAATCTGCGCATTAGTAAACAAACGGCAGCCATTTTGGTGACTTGCAGCCTGTTTCAGCGTGCTAAATTTATACGTACTTCATTGCTAAAGTGTCAAATATGGTGAAGTGGTGACGGAAAATTAAAACATTGATTATTTTAGGAATATGTAATTTGAGAAAAACACTAATACAGAGCAAACATCTTCAATATGGTTTCATAGTAAAATCAATATTGTATACAATTGCCATTTTTATTAACAAGAGAAAAAAACCTTTGGTCCATTGAAGATGTGAAACTTTCGATTTCATCTGATGAAATTTCTTTGGTAGCAGTCAGAATGGCATTCCAGAGGTCATCCTTGGAGGTGTACTGCCTTCCTCCAGAGTAAATCTTCCTTTTCAAGATATTCCACAGATTTTTTGATTGGATTTAAATCTGGAAAACAGGCTGGCCATTGCATTATTTTTCCATGTCTGGCAAAAACACTTTCCAAATATTCAGCATGATACGGTGCATTATCATGCATGAATACCATTTTTTCCGGAATGAAAAATTCTTCTTCTTGTGCCAGGGTTCGAGATGTTCCTTAATGAAGTCAATTTAGAGTTTGGCGGTCATTTTCACTCCATGTGCGACTCTGAATGGTCCTACCAGTTCATAACAATGATTGCATCCCAAAACATCACACTACCAGCTCCTTGTTGACACCTGATCCGGTGAGGACGTGGACCCTCATTACTGTCCCATCCTCTCCTCCACCCATCGGGTTCATCAAGGGTCGCCCGACACGCATCGGTGAAAAAACAGTTTGAAAATTTACCTTCATGTGATTTCTTGCCCACTCCGTCCTCTTTTTATTGTGGATATCCTTTAATGGAGGGCAAACTTCTCGGTTTCCACATTTTGCAACCGTCCTCAGGATACGGCATCGAGTTGATCTGGACACATCATTTTCAGAAACTTTCTTGCTAGTTTCAAGAGGGTTACAACAGACTTCTTTCTTGATCCTACTCATGGTTCGATGCGACACAGGTGCTTTCTTACGAATTTTCCCTTTATCAGAACGTCTGTTGCAAAGTTCAAGTTTAGTAACAAATTTTTTAATTGTGCGATGATCACGGTCCAATTCTTTGGCTATTTCTAAGGTAGATATCTTATTACGAATCCTTTGGACAATTTTAGACTTCTCAGCTTGATTCAAAGCACCTTTACGTCCCATCTTGCATATAAAGTTAGCACGCTGAAACAATTTGCAAGTCACCAAAATGGCTGTCGTTTGTTTACTACTGCGCAGATTAGCTTAGAATTTTAGATCTGCCAATATATAACGTGCCAAATTTCACTAATTTTTATTAAAGCTAACGGAGTCAGAACCAAAATGTCGATTTGCATATAATTCTGGCACGGGGTGTATATATTTGTTATTTCCTATTTTGGTTGTTTTTGCGTTATTCTTGCTGGACTTTTAACCGGGTCCACGACATAAAGAATGAAAGAAAATGTAAAAGAAAGAAAGGAGAAAGAAAATAAAGAAAATTTGTGAAAGAACGAAAAATGGAAGAGAACAAAAAGTAAAGCAGGAAGAAATAAATAATAGTTCTTTCTTCCTTCCATATATTTCTTCTTATTTTTCATGAAGGTGAAAAGCGGAGACAATTAAAAAATTTATTTTAGAAGAAAAAACGAATGTAGAGAAAGAAAGAAACACTGCAAGAGAAGAAAAACAGAAACAAAGAGTTTAGAAATAAAGAAATAAAGAAGGAAATGAGAAAGAAGAATAAGAAAATAAGCAGGGAAAAATAAAAAAAAGAGGAGAAAGAAAGAAAAAAGAGAAGGAAATCAGAAAAAAGAAATAAAAGGAAATGAAGAAAGAAATAAGTCAGTTTGCTAGAAAGTAAAAAAGAAATAAGTAATGAAAATGAAAAACATAATGAATGAAATAGAGAAAGAATGAATTAAATATGAGAGAAATATAGAGAAAAGAATGCAAACATGACAAAATGAATGGCCCGTTATGGGTAAAAAAAAACGAATAGTTCTAGTGCCACACGTGATACACGCTAGGGAGATCGAAAGAGGCATGACTGACTGGGCAGAGGATTTTCTTTAAATCACTTGCCATTATATTCTGAGGTATAGTTACCATCCAAGGTTATAGAGCCCAATCAGTTCTGCTATTTACGCCATAGCCAAAAAAGAAACGACAGATTAATACATTTCCAAATTTTATTCTCGTGTATGTGAATGCAAGCAATTTTACAGGAATTCGAACTGGGCTCTCCGATTTTTCGTTCCGAGCCTCTATCAACTGCACCGTAACGGACATCAATCAAATGAACAGAGTTGACAAAAAAACGATTTGAATAAAATTTTATATAACCAACAAGAAAAAGAAAATCATCTGATTGAACAAGAAAAACAAATACGCATAAAAATAAAATAAGTGCATAAAAAAAGATGCAATCAACACTTTACGTCTGTATTCCGCTCAAAATTCGTAGGGACAAAGGTCCGTACTACATTTGTTTCGGACACTTTGTTCAATTACACGCCTTGAATAAATTCATTAAATTTTATTAACGCTTATTAAAGCAATTTTAAGCCAAACTGTTTTTTTTATGTTCGAATATTGAAGGGTTTTTCCATCTCAAAGGCGAATCTTTGTGTTTCATTTTGTGTTCTTCTTGCAGTTTAACATCCATTATGCTACATTATCTGAGGATGGTTAATTCGACGAACGCAAAAATGCAAAAAAGGAACAACAACAATAGCAACAACAAAAACAACAACAACACTACTACTACTAATAATATTGACGTTGAAATTTTCAAAAGGTGGTACACGAGAACATCAACAATTTAAGTTATAGTTGAATCCATCGATTTGAATGGGAAAAATGGTTCTGAAAGACTCGTTGAAGGGATCCTAGTGCAGAAACTATGGCAAGATAAACTTCTTCATTGTCAAAACTCTGCCAGTATTAAAAATGAAATACTTGGGAAATGTTTTGACAGAAGATGGAAAATGCTACACGGAGATCCAAAGACGCACTAGCATGGCCAAAGACGTATTTCAGAAGCTAGCCCGAGTCCTGAAAGACAGAAAAATATCATTAAAAACAAAGAAAAAAGTGCTCGATTGCTATGTAATGTCTGTTCTTTTGTATGCAAGTGAATGCTGAGCGATCTCATCAGTGATGAAGGACAGGCTTGAGGCAGCAGATATGTGGTTTTACAGAAGGATGCTGAAGATATCATGGACAGAGCACGTGTGCAATGATGAGGTGTGCAATGATGAGGATTTTGAAAGGATACAAACGAGAAGAAAACTGACAAAAAATATCAGGAAGAGACAAATGAGGTTCCTTGGGCACGTAATGAGGAATCAGGCCTGGAGAACTTGATACTCACAGGTCGGATAAATGAAAGAAGAGACAGGGGAAAGCAGCGCAAGTCGTACATGTTGGGTCTGAGCAAATGGTTGACGGAGCGAAAAATTATTGAGAGCGAAAAGAGACAGAGCCAAGTGGAAGTCCATGATCGCCTACGTCCTGAAGGGACAAGGCACATGAAGAAGAAGAAGAAGAAGAAGAAGAAGATGGAGACAAACCCGGTGCTCATAATTGTTTACGAAGAGCAAGGTTAGAAGCTGAAACAGAAGGTTTTAGTCTTGCTGCACGAGTATATTTTTGCTAATTAGAAATTACCAAGTACACGTACAGAAAAAATTATTTTTACCCCAAATTCAGATTCTGTGATAAATATTTAAAAAATAGGCCATCTGATAAATGATAAATATTAAAAAATAGGCAAATGCCAACTGCAACGGTATTTACTTACCTTCCCACTTAAGAGGAGATGTGACAAAGATCTTGTTAATGTGAGTTTTCCGGGCCATATAGCCAGGCCAAAAATATCTATCTTTCCCCAGTCGTGATTCTACCCTTCGACGGAACCACGACTGGGTTAGTGCTCTCTGTCCGAAGGCAGAGAGCTGACAGTGTCATAGTAGCAGAGGCAAATGCCGACTACAACTCCTGTTCTTTCTATGGCAGGAGTATGCATCAAGTTGAACGGTATCAGCACACACTGAATATAAAACTCGGAATTATAGGGCGGGCCAATTCCTGCTCTTTTTCGTTATCCCTGTACATTTTTTTCATATTTTCCCACTGTACTAATAGCGGTCCCACCTTGCTTGGGGGGTGGGGGTTGAAATATTACAAAATAAACAAAAAGAGAAATATAACATGGCGGAACATCTGATATAGTAAGAGTGTATCAAGTTCATATGGCAATCAGTAATTTGCTACTAGTTTGGCATCTAGTTCCAGCCATAATACCGTTGAAAGTGTTGAATGTAGCCGTCACTTCTACTTCAAAAGTTTTTTTTTTCACATACTTTCTGCCAATGGACTTTCCTTCAATTTACTTTCTTTCCTAATAGCTATAATCTCCGAAAATTCTAATGCAAAATAAGGAATCCTGTTCATCCATTATTCTCTCCTCAATTCACTCTGTACCAAGTCTTTTCTCTTGCTGTAAACCCTTGCGTACTAGTGGCGCTCTTTGGGTATTGGTCGCCTTGCTTGGGGTGAAATTAATAAAAACATAATTGTTTTGGATTCCGGGTGAGGAACCAAACAAAATAAAGAACAACATAAACAGATATTGAGATAGAAAAGTAGGTTATATTGAACGTAATATACAAACTTGAACGCAGGTTAGTAAATCCAGGAATACTATTAGTAAGAAATATATATATATATATATATATATATATATATATATATATATATATATATACAAGTCTTGAAGTGAAGTCGTTGTGAGGAGCTCAGAGCTAGGCTGACTTACCTACCTTCCCAAGTAAGGCGAGACGTGACACAAGGACTTTTTAATGTGGATCTTCCGGCCAATATAGCCAGGCCAAAAGTATCTATCTATCTTTCCTCAGTCGTGATTCTATCCTTCGGCGGAACGACAACTGGGTTAGTGCGCTCAGCCCGAAAGCAGAGAGCGCTCTCCGCACGAAAGTAGAGAGCTGACAGTGTCAATAGTAGCAAAGGAAAATGCAAATTGCAACGGTATTTATCCACCTTCCTACTTAAGGCGAGATATGACACAAGAGCTTTTTAATGTGGGACTAACCGGCCATATAGCCAGGCCAAAAATATCTGTCTATCTTTCCCCAGTCGTGATTCTACCCTTCGGCGGAACCACGACTGGATTAGTGCTCTCTGCCTTCGGGTAGAGAGCTGACAGTGTCATAGTAGCAGAGGCAAATGCCGACTGTAACTCCTGTTCTTACTATGGCAGGAGTATATGTACACTCAGACAATTGGGATGCAATTGAACAAGAGACTAGGGATATGAAATTAAGAATCAAAATCAACCTTTTTCTTCACTTTTACAAACATTTAAAATGACGTGCGAAATCCTGGGTTTTGCCCAAATAAAAAAGGATTGACCATGTGCTTAAATAAAAAGGTCTTAAATAGATTTTTTACTAATGGGAGCGACTTGCAAGACCAAAAATGACTTCGCGTGTATGTGCGACAAATCTAGATTACAATAAAAGGACTTTATCAGCGTCAGTCAGTCAGAGAGACTCAGATGGGAGCAGCGATAGACAACGCTAAAATGTAACGATAGAAGCTTCAAATCAACTCGGATATTCATCCACTTCTCTTTCCTTTTCGTGTGCTGATTTCTTTTAATTCTTCTTCTCCATCGAAAGACATTCCTACTGAATACATACATACATACATACATACATACGTACGCACGTACTTATTCAACAATTACTACTACGAACAATTTCTTCAACTATTGATACCTTTAACTTTCTCAATGAACAAGAACTCTACCCTTAACTTAATAATGCTTCTAATTGCACATTAACTTCTACAACATGTGTTATTCTTTCCTTTTAATAAATTTGTAATTTAAAATGAAAAATGTATATTTTATTCTTACACTATTCCACACAATTCCACATATTCCAACCTGCCAAAAAACAACCTTCCGGTGAAAGCCTTCTGACGATAATTTTAGATAACACGTGTAAGCTGTAAGGAATTCGGTTATGTATGACACAAGGCCGAATCAATGAAACATTAAAGCTCCCTCCATAACTACAAGACCATTGAAACTCCTTGTAACAATAAAGATAAACTAAAGGCAAAGATTATAGCATCACCCACCAACTTAAACAAGGAGAGCGCCTAGAAGAGTTACAGGAGATTCCAAAGTTGTAAGAGACTCATGGTTGAAACTAATCGCGATTTCAATAAATGAATTTACTCTTTTGTATTTCAAGATAGTTTTGTATAATTTTGTTAAACATATCTATAAAAATTAGATGTCAGTGGTATTTTTATTTTTGTTTAATTTAATTAGTGACTGGGTCGACAAACACCCTACTCCAAAAATGCAGCCAGCAATTCATCGGAAACTACACATCATTTGTGCCAAAAATGCTCTATTTTATGATATGATGGAAGCATATACCTCTAAACTAACGGAGTCAGTATGAGAAACCCATTAGTTTAGTCTATCGCCCGGTTCACACTCCATCCACGTATATTGAACAGGTGAAGAGGCTCATCCCTTGTTCCCTGTTTAGGAAGTGGTTTCCGGTATTCTCTTTTCCAATCTTTTTACTCTTTTCTTTTTTCTTTTTCAATTGGAGTAGATAGACTAAACAATCGCCAGGTTCACACTGCACTCACGTCTATTGAACAGGTGAAGAGGCTCATCCCTTGTTCCCTGTTTAGGATGTGGTTTCCGGCTTTCTCTTTTCCAATATTTTTACTCTTTTCCTTTTTCTTTTTCAATTGGAGTAGATAGACTAAACAATCGCCCGGTTCACACTGCACTCACGTCTACTGAACAGGTGAAGAGGCTCATCCCTTGTTCCCTGTTTAGGATGTGGTTTCCGGCTTTCTCTTTTCCAATCTTTTCACTCTTTTCTTTTTTCTTTTTCAATTGGAGTAGATAGACTAAACAATCGCCCGGTTCACACTGCACTCACGTCTACTGAACAGGTGAAGAGGCTCATCCCTTGTTCCCTGTTTAGGATGTGGTTTCCGGCTTTCTCTTTTCCAATCTTTTTACTCTTTTCCTTTTTCTTTTTCAGTTGGAGTAGATAGACTAAACAATCGCCCGGTTCACACTGCACTCACGTCTATTGAACAGGTGAAGAGGCTCATCCCTTGTTCCCTGTTTAGGATGTGGTTTCCGGCTTTCTCTTTTCCAATATTTTTACTCTTTTTTTTTTCATTTTCAATTGGAGTAGATAGACTAAATAATCGCCCGGTTCACACTGCAATCACGTCTATTGAACTGGTGAAGAGGCTCATCTCTTGTTCCCTGTTTAGGATGTGGTTTACGGCTTTCTCTTTTCCAATCTTTTTACTCTTTTCCTTTTACTTTTTCAATTGGAGTAGATAGACTAAACAATCGCCCGGTTCATACTGCACTCACGTCTATTGAACAGGTGAAGAGGCTCATCCCTTGTTCCCTGTTTAGGATGTGGTTTCCGGCTTTCTCTTTTCCAATCTTTTTACTCTTTTCTTTTTTCTTTTTCAATTGGAGTAGATAGACTAAATAATCGCCCGGTTCACACTGCACTCACGTCTATTGAACTGGTGAAGAGGCTCATCCCTTGTTCCCTGTTTAGGATGTGGTTTACGGCTTTTTCTTTTCCAGTCTTTTCACTCTTACGTAGCCCCCTGCTCATCAGTGGCGTTACCGCCTTGCTTGGGGTGATATGGTTTAAAAAATCATTCTACATCTAAACAAAGTGATTAGAACAACCTAAAATTCGGAGATTTATACAAGGAATGTTGTTGACATTTTTGTTTTGTTAAAAATAGGGACGAAAGTTTAAATCTGAAATCAAATTTTTAAAATATGTTAACGCTAAAATTTACTTATGAACTCATGGACAATAGCAAAACCCTGTTCGTTGATGTTAAAATACAGCTAAAAAAAATATAAAGAGTTTATCACTTATCTATATAAAAGAAAACACCAGTGAGACCTTTTTTCTTCTAATCTGTAATAGCCATTGCCTGAAACGATTTTTATAATCATATCACCCCGAGCAAGGGAGTTTACTGCCACTGTGCGCAGGGGGTTGCAGAGGATGAAAGTTATGAGAAAGTGTGACAGGTTATAGGGAGTGTCAGGAAGTGGGTAAGAGAAGGATGAGAATACTTATGAGAGTGGAGTGGATGGAGAAAGAAGCATGAGAGAGAGGATGCAAGTTAGTGAGATAGGAGATGACTATTGACTTTACATTTAAATTCTTGGGGATTGTAGCTGTCGGGGAAGCAAGTAAACGGTAGGGAATTCCACAGGCGGGAAGTGCGAGAAAAGAATCTGCTGCTGGAGTAGAACTTTTGTTTACATTTTATTGGTTTCACAGTAAAAGGGTGGGACCTAGTTGCTAATCTTGTGGTTACTTTTTCTTCTTCAATTTCATGACGTAGGCGATCATGGCCTTCCATTTCTCCCTATTCCTGGTGGCTCTTAGCACGTGTTTTCCTGTAACATCTCGCAACTCCCGATCTGTCATCTACCTGCTCAGTTCCTTCAAATATGTTATCCGCTGCTTTCCCCTGTCTCTTTTTCCCTCTGTCTAGCCTGTTATTATCAGGTTCTCCAAGCACTCCTTCCTCATTGCATGTTCCAGGAATTTCAGTTGTATCTTCCTGATGCTCAGTATTAATTTCCTTTTCTTTGCCATTCTTTCCAGCACTTCATCATTGCTCACACGTTCGGTTCATGATATCCGCAGCATCCTTCTGTAGAACTACATTTCACCTGCTTCAAGTTTTTCCTTCATTTTTATTGATATTGTCCAACATTCACTGGCATATTGAAGAACTGACATCACATAGCAATCTAGTACTCTCTTCTTTGTCTCTAGTGAAAGTTTCCTGTGTCTTAATATTTACTCAGCTTCTGGAACGCCTCCTTCGCCATGACAATTCGCCTTCAAAATCCCCCTCTAAATAATATTTTTGAGCGAACTAGAAAACATAAAATAAGCATTTATCAACAATATATCACTGATATATATATATATATATATATAATTCTTGCTATAAAAATACACGAGAGCAGTATTAAAAGTAACACAAAAAACATCAACATATTTCACAGCAACTATATGCAGAATAATTATATGTACGACGAATTAACTTATCCTCATTTTTGTGGCCATGTGTACGACGTTTCGGCCGTTGTACACTCTGGCCTTCTTCAGATGCTAGCAATATCGACAGAATCCTTTATTACAATCAGTGGCCATTAGCCCATAATGGACATAGAAGTTGGTTAGTTCATGTGACTTGACTCAAAGAGTTGTAAGTTCAATACCAAACTACAGCAATTGTAAACAAGTAACTTACAGGGTTAGAGGGAGATAACTTGTGACTACCCAAAAAAGGCTCGACGCAAAAGAGATGAGAATTATATACCCCAGTGATTGTAATAAATGGTTCTGTTCGAAATTTCAAGCACCTGAAGAAGGCAGGAATGTACAACTGCCGAAACGTCGTACAAATGGCAACAAAGATGAGAACAATAGTCCGAATAATATAAATGCTGTAAATAATACCTCATCTCAGAAATATAGACTAAGACGAATTACCTATACGAAAATTTATTAAACGCAATATTTTTGCCGTCATTTTTCAAAAACATATAAAACTTATATATTATAAAAAATGGGAGGCTGCAAACCTTTCTAATAGAAATTAACCTATCAAATCTAAACTAGCGATGACTACTATAGTGTATGAATTTTAGTGCCTAGTACAAGACTCTGCCTCCTGTAATAAATCAATTACCTGTATTTTGAATACAATCACTTTCTTGAGAGACGTCTTACATGTAACCTATTGAACCAAAGAGCAATAAAAATACATTTATTAACCCATAATTTACAAGACCCCTTAAGAAAACTTTTGGTAAAAAATACTAAAATAATATTTAAATCACAATATCAAAATCATCTTACTATCATAGAGGCACTATATATCAAAGATTTTTCCTATCATCAACATTACATTATTTAATAGTAGAAATGAAGTTTTTAAATTTATGAAAAATAGACAGACTCGTTTCACGTGATAGGTTTTAAAGAAGGCTTCTATTCAAAAACACAAATAAATAACGTTAGAGTCAAAACATGAGGATATAACAACAACATCAAAGATACAACAACGTTGAGAATGGCTAGAGAAGTAGCTGAAAGCGTTTTAAAGGTCAATAATTATAGAAAAGGTTTATATTGCTTATCTCCAGCTAAAAGAAAATATCTAAGAATACTGGAAAATTAAATCAAAAATTAATAAAATCTTTCTTGACCGTCGTTTTTAACAAAACCTTTTTCAAATATTGCTGCCAATATATATATATATATATATATATATATATATATATATACACGCACATTCACCAGACATCAATAATACAACTGGACATTGCGATAACACTATGAAATGCAATTGTAGGATTAAAAATGATTGTCCTATGGGTGGTGAGTGTATGACGGAGGGGGTGGTATATCAGGCCATGATATACCTTAGAGAAAACATAGAGTTAATAAAATACTACATTGGTATTTCTGCAGGGGCTTGGAAACAACGACTATATAATCACACGCACTCATTTTCCAACCGTGAACTGAAACACCAAACAGCCCTGTCGAAGCATCTCTGG
Organism: Ascarosepion bandense; assembly: GCA_037127315.1. Lineage (NCBI taxonomy): Eukaryota > Metazoa > Mollusca > Cephalopoda > Sepiida > Sepiidae > Ascarosepion > Ascarosepion bandense. The sequence continues at coordinate 659,856 of JBBBDQ010001012.1, forward strand.
TATTTGAAAGACAATAACCTAACCCCCATAATTAAATGGAGCATAGTTAAAAAATCATACACATACACACATTTCAGAGAGTGCTGTAAGTTATGTCTGGATGAGAAAATAACCATCCTCAGACACAAAAACCAGTTGGATCTGTTGAACCTGAGGAAGGAGCTAGTGCTTAAATGTAGACACAGGAGCCGGTTCAAGCTATGTTAATCTTTTAGCCCCCCCTTTCATTATTGTTTAATTGTAAACCAGTGTGATATATGTTAATAGTTTTTTTTCCTAATGTAATGGTTATATATTGTTTTTTGTTTAATGTATTGGTTACAAATTTGTTTTTACTGGTGCTTGAGTGTGTATATATACGTATGCGCGTTCGTAGGTGTATATATGTATCTCCGTACGTTTGCATATATGGGTATACGCATGGGTGCATGAAGGAAATTATGCACGCATTTGCGTGTGTATATGAGGTGTGGACGTACAAAGATAGGTTCCTCTTAGTACTAAATGTATACAGCACTATCATTTTTGTTGTACTGTTAACCAAATAATTGGTAATATGTAACCTTATTTTTAATTTTTAATTCTTTAAACTAAGAATTAAGTTTAAATAGATAAACTTAAATAGAATAATTTGGTTTCTTTTAAATCAAAGTGTAAAACTTTACCTCTCTCTCTCTCTCTCTCTCTCTCTCTCTCTCTCTCTCTCTCTCGTTTTCTCTTCACTGAAAAAATCCAAAATTCAAAATAATTCCTTGAAAACGAAAGTACAAAAACTTATTTAACTTCGTTATTCTTGCAACTTTATGAATCATTTTTAAAAATGAAAAAATATTCCTGGATTAACTTTGTATTTTTCTTTCTTGTATATGGAATTTATTTTAGTCGAAATTAAAAGAATTTGTTTAATTTTAAGGCTTCTTATTTGAAAACCCCGTGACATTAATTGCTACAAGTTCAAGTCATTAGTACCGAAAATTTAAACTTGAAAGTAATGACTTGAACTTGTTTAAAACTATTATTATTGTTTCTGAATAAGTTTCGAATGTGATTGAAACATAAAGGGCTTTATGAGAAAATTACCTGCAATACATTTCTGTGGAAAGATCTTGCATTTTTTGTCGGAAAAAATATTACGAACAATGTTAGTTTGAATGTAAACTATGACCAGCAACACATCTTTGATGGTAAATAATTCCAGCCATATATTACTGCTAAATACTACCAGTAACACACTTTTTCTCTAAAAGTAATACGAGCACTACGAAAAATATTCCTTGACGAATTTAATCTCTTTCTTGTATTAACAAAAACTACAAAATTTATTCTTTAGTCAAATTTAAATGAATTTGTTTTTTAAAACTTTGTTTAAAGCTATAATTTGTGAATAAGTTCCGAATTTATTCTAAACATAAAGGGCTTGTAGTAAAAATTACTCGAAATACATTTCTGTCGAAAAATATTACAAACAATACATTTTTGAAGGAAAACTATTACCAGCAATACATTTTTGATGATAATTAATTCCAGCCATACATCACTGTTAAATATTACCGATAATACATTTTCAGAGAAAAAATATTATGAGCACTATAATTTTAACGAGAAAATTTTAATATTAATAAATTTTTAAAAAGGAAAAATTACAAGTTCAAACAAATAAATCTAAATAGAATAATGAGGTTCCTTTAAATTAAGGATGTAAAGCTCTATTTCTCCCTCTCTCCTGTCTTTCCTTTCTTCTCTTTTCTTTATCACTCCCTCTTTCTCGTCTGACCCACCCGCTACCCTCGAACTTTCTTCGACACTGACCGCTGGGCAGGTGGCATCAACTTTGTTTAGGGGCGATGAATTAGCGTCTTGACGTGTTATCTGGTGTGGGTTCTATGCGACTTTTACATATGATTATGTAGGAATGTCTGTGGGTTCGACAAACGGATGGATTGTTCTTATTTTCTCTTTTAAGGGAGCGACAGTTATATTCTTATCATCTTATATGTTTTTATTTTTTTATTTGTTATTTGCTTATTCGCCGGGTTAGGTTTTTGTGAATCCCATTCATGTTGAATCCTTCGTTGAATAAAGACGGAAGCTGAAGATGGCTCGCCCGAAATAGGCCCATACTTCCGAATTACCATAACTCGTCTGTCTGAATTTTTCTTATATTTGCTCTATATGTATTTATATGCATATATGTTTAGAGCTCTCGTAGAGAGTTATCCTACCACTGTATGTAAAGGATACTCCTTTGGATTCTTTTATGCCCACAAGGCATGTTGATATATATATATATATATATATATATATATATATATATATTTCTGCGATATAAGCATTATTATTCAGAAATAAATAGAGTTCTTTCGGTGACTTGCGTGTGTACGCATTGCTTATATACATGTTAAAATTTCCATATTCTGATTTCATGCGCCTATGGCTTAGGGGGTAGCGACTCGGACTGACACTAAATCGGTCGAGTTTTTATTCCGGCCAGAAGTGTATGTCTCTAGCACACTGATGAGCTGTGATACATCGAAACAGGCTTGTATGTGGATGTGTGTGTCTGTGTTTATATATAGCGCCCATAGCCCAGAGGTAGAATCGCCGACTGACGCCAATTCGGTAGGATTCAATCCTGGGTTAAAAGCAATCGGAGTCTAACCGTACTGATGAGCTGTGATACAGCGAAACAGATCTGTCTGTGGATGACTATATATATATATATATATATATATATATATATATATATATGGTTGTGTGTGTGTGAGAGTGTGTGTGTGAGTGTGCGTGTGTGTGGTGCATCGGTATGTATTTGAAGGCTATGACAATGCGTTTAGTATAATAAAGGAAGGTAAAGAAGGTGTTGGGTATTACCTATGTATTGTGTATATATATATATATATATATATATATATATATATATATGATAAAATCCGAATGGATAAAAGCAAATTAATCGAAAACATTTGCGTCGCCTTTTTAAAAAAAATGGTGTAAAATTTAATTAAAAAGGCACTAAAATAAAAACATGGTTGACAACGTAATCAAAAATAAATGTCTTCTCCAAGAAAAAAAAAATGAAGAGGTAAAAGTGTTAAATAAAAGGACTGAAATAATAAGAAACCGGTCGCAATTGATTTGGGGCGTTATATTGAACTTTTCAAATCGTTTTTCTTATTCTTTCTTGGCGTTTTCCTTCGTTCGTTCGGAAATTACACCATTTTTTTTTTATTTTGTTAAGTGTTCACTGCTGAACATTTTCTTGATGGTATAATTTTTGTTTGGATTTTAATTTTATATTTTTGTTTGGATTTTAATTTTATATTTTTGTTTGGATTTTAATTTTATATTTTTGTTCAGAGATTGCAATAGAAATAGGAGAGAATTTTCTTTTTATATTCGACGCATTTCTAAATGTTCCTTTATTTCTTTCTTTTTTGTTCAATCATAAACCTTTCTTCCCATCAATTTTTCTTTCCTTCTCCTCGTTCTCCCGCGCTTTGTTGTTGCTTTCATTTCATTCTCGGATCTTTTTCATCTTTCTGTTCTTATTCACTTGATACCGTCTGATTTTTCTTCTTTATTTTTTTGCGATTTTCTTTCGTTTTTTTTTTTTCGCTCATCACTTTTTTTCATTTTCTGCTCATTCAGTTCTGCGTTTTTTATTTCTCTTTTTTCTCGTGTATATATATATATATATATATATATATATATATATATATATATATATATCAGCGTGCAGTGTAGATATAGAGGAATCCAAACGAGTATCCTGTACATACAGTGGTAGGATAACTCTCTAAACATATATGCATAGAAATACATATAGAGCAAATATAAGAAAAATTAAGGCTGACACGTTATTTCATGGTAAATCGGAAATGTAGGCCTATTTCGAGCGAACCATCCTCAGCTTCTGTCTTTATTGTACAAAAGTTTTTACACGAATGAAATTCACAAAAGCCCATAAAAAAACGAATGGTCGCTACCTTAAAAGAGAAAACTTAAGAAAAAATACATCATTACATCAGTTTGGTGAATACACACAGATTTTCATACATAAGTATAATCAAAGAGCACGCGTAAGATCGGATGTCAATTAAAATGTAAAGATACATTCAGCATGTCAGACTAATAACCGGTAGATTTGAAACGTAAAGGAAGGGTGTGTGTGTGTATATATATATATATATATATATATATATATATAAATCTGCTTTTTTATCTATTTTTGTCTGCCTTATTTATTCAGACAACTTTTCTTATTTCTTACCCGCTTTCTTTGAATTCTTTTTTCTCATTCATGTCAGTTCTCTTTCTTTTATATATTGAAGTGTAGGGAATGGTTAATGTTTCTTTGATTCGGCCTTGTGTCAGACATAACCGAACTTCCTACAGCTTACAAGTTGATATGCACACATATCATCAGGATTATCAGAAGGTTTTCATCATCAGAAGGTTGGCTGTCAGTCGGGATTTGTGAATAAGCGTGGAATAGTGTAAGAATAAAAATATACATTTTTCATGTTAAAATAGAAATTTATTTAAATAATAGAATACCAAGAATATATAGCAGTAAATGTTCCATGACAGAGTTAAGGGTATCAAGTGTTCGTACAAATGTTCGTAGTAGAAATGTAGGTATTTAAAATGTCCGCAGAAGTTTAGAGTTCATGTTTGTGTAGTAGCGGGATGTAAAGACTTTGTTCTTTCATCTTTTTAGTAGGTCACGACAGGTTGAGTGAAAGAGAAGGCAAACAAATAAAGAAGTGGTACTTAACACGTGTCCATGTTGCCGTTGTTTTGTTCTCTTTAGCGGCACGAAGTGAAAATGAAGAAAAGAACTTTGGAAGAAGAGGGCGAATGAAACTGTGACATGCCCTGCGTCCGGGTCGGCTTCTTCAATTTTCTTTCGTTACATTGCCACGAGGTCGTCAGCTAACCGCTCTTATGTTGACTGTATTTACTAGCCTTCCCACGCAAGGCTGGATGTGACACATGGTCATTTTATAGTGGGAATTCCCGGCCATATAGCCGGGCCAAAAAATGTCTGTCTATTTTTACCGAGTCGTGGTTCTACCCTTCGGCGGAACCACGACTGGGTTATTGCTCTCTGCTCTGAAGCAGAGAGCGCCCTCTACCCGCAGGCAGAGGGCTTGACAGTGTCATAGAGTCGTCAATAGAATGACGGAGACTCTATGTTGACTGACTTTGACAGGTTAGCGCCATGGTTTTTGTAGTCAAGCTTCTCATGATGCCGGCTCCAGCGAAGTCTTTTCACATCTAGGTGTGAAAATACGTCATTTATAAATTTGCTATTTTTAATCCAACCAGCATTCAGAATTAGCTTTTCACACTGACTTGTGAATTTTTCTTATTTTGGTTTTTCCAAAATGTATTTTTTTTCTTAATTTCTTATCCCTACAATATAACAAATGAGTCAGTTGTTTGTACACCTTCTTCAAGTTTTTTATTCATTCTTCTTTCTTTCTCAATAAAAGTCTGTTTTTCTATATAACTTTTTAATTGTTTCTCTTTTTAATTCACTTTCATAAGCATTTTTCTCGTGTCTATTTTCTGTCGAGATTTCTTTCATTATACTATATCTTTTAATTCCTTCTTTCATTCATTCAGTCATTCATTCATTAATTCATTTATTCATGTAGGTTTTTATACCATCTTTCTTATTTTCTTCCTCCCCTCTCACCCACTATTTCTTTTTTTGTTTAAATATTATTTATATTCTTTAGCTTTTTTAGTAATTTATTTTTGCATTTTCTGTCGTGTTTATCTTCCTTCTTTTCCTAATCAATTTCACCCCACACAAGGAAGTAAAGCTACTAGAATTCAAGTGGTAAGTTAGTGTGGATTCTTTAGTAAGAGAAACATCAATAATAAGCGGGAAGAATAAAGAGTGACAGCTGATATCGATTTACATTGGGGTTACACTTTTTAAGATTAATGTTTAGCTGGAAAGCATGAAAAAGTTAATCAAAATTCGAGTTTCTTTTTAATTGATTTTCTCTCATGCAAAGTTGTAAAGCCACTAAGACGCAAGACTTACTGGATGGGAAAGAACTAGGAACAGAAACAATAATAAGCCGGAAGTGAAAAGAGTAACCAAGATGACAATACACAGCGATTAATGTTGCAGTCATTTTTCTCGGAAAGGATTCTACAAACGTGAAGTATTAGAAAAGAAAATGTTAGCATTAAGTTTAAGGTTACATCTAACCAACACGACCACAAATTAATCGGGCCTATTTTCTAAGTGTTCAGCCAAACAATTAACATGAAATTATTTGCAGAAAAGCACAGGGAAGCAAACATACGGTAAAGGAAATGGCAACTGATACCTAGATGCCAGATTAAACCTATGATATCTATTATTCTTCTTTGCATTTTACCAGGAAGCTCTGCTAAATAAGACATTTGCATTTACCACGAAGCTCTGTTTAATAAGACATTTTCATTTAAAAATATTATTTTTAAACCATGTAAGGCAGTAAATTCACAGGCACAGGAAAACTGTAAAATAAGATATTTGCATTTACAAACAATATTTTAAAGCCAAGTAAGGCAATAACTTCACAGATAGAAATCTCTGTTAAAAAAGACATTTGCATTTACAAACAATATTTTTTAAAACAAATAAAGCAAAAACTTCACCGACATAGGAAGCTCTGTTAAAAAAGACATTTGCATTTACAAACAATATTTTAAAACCAAGTAAGGCAATAACTTCACAGATAGGAAGCTCTGTTAAAAAAGACATTTGCATTTACAAACAATATTTTTTAAAGCAAGTAAGGCAATAACTTCACAGACATAGGAAGCTCTGTTAAAAAAGACATTTGCATTTACAAACAATATTTTTTAAGCCAAGTAAGGCAATAAATTCACAAACACAGGAATCGCTGTTAAATAAGACATTTGCATTTACCAGAAAGCTGTTAAATACGACATTTGCATTTACAAACAATTTTTTTAAACCAATTAAAACAATAAATTCACAGACACAGGAATCTGTTAAATAAGACATTTGCATTTACCAAAAAGCTGTTAAATAAGAGATTTACATTTACAAACAATAATTTGTTAACCAATTAAGACAATAAATTTACAGACACAGGAAGCTCTATTAAATAAGCCACTTGCATTTACCAGGAAGTTCCGTTAAATAAGACATTTGCATTTACAAACAATGTTCTTAAACCAAGTAAAGCATCAAATTCACAGACACAGGGTAATAATGGGCATGGAAAATTAGGAACAGAAATATTAATAATGATCAGAAAGAGAATGATGTATATATAAAGACAGTAGAGAGTGATTGACATTGCATTTGATTTTCTGTAAAGTAAATTTGACGAGAAAGCACAGAACCGGAAGTATTTCTACAAGCAAAAAATTGCAAAACAATCTAACTCTTAGCATAAAACTTACTGTTCGATTTCGCCAACTCATCTCCAAATTGATGAGACCAGGTTGACACCCTAGTACTGAGCTTAGATTCAATAAGTATTGACAATATAGCGAAGAGCTGGTGCGAACAATTACCATGAAAGTATTTGTAGAAAAGCACAGAGAAGCAAGCATAAGGTAAAGGAGAAAGTGGCTGATGCTGAGGCGTCAGATCAGGACCTATATTATTACTGATTCTTTGGATCTGATCAAGAAACTGTGTTAAATAAGAGATTTGAATTTACAAAAATAATATTTTTAATCGAAGCAAGGCACGATATCCACTAAGACACGCGGTGCTAATAGGTGTGGAAGAGCTTAAATTCAATAAGTATTGGTACCTTAGCGAAGAGTTAATTTGAATGTATTTATAGAAAAGGCACAGGAAGATATCTTTACGGCGGTGGGTAAGCGATTGAAGCAAAGACGATCTTCTTTCATGGCTTTTTTTTAAGATTTTTCAAAATTAATTTTTTTTTTAATGTTCTCTTTGATTTTTGTTCTTCATTTTCTGTTTGTTTTTTAATTTCAAGAATATATATTCTGTCGGGATTTCTTTTGTTCACATCTTCTCCGTCCTAGTTACATTATTTCTTTGCTTTTGGTTTGAAGATCAACTGCATCCGATAGCAAGGTCTCAGATTAAGGGGTTTTGAGGAGCGTGGAACGACCTCTTCTTTGCTGTTATTCCCCGATCCACCTTGACCCGGGGTGGTAAAAGCTGTTAGGGCCCCAGCAATGGGCAAATACCTAACCCCCAGGCTGGTGTCAAAACATTACAAAAGTATATAAAAAAAAATTTATAGTAAAAATTCGTGCAATAATTCTTTGAATTAGAAAATATTAACAGCAATACATTTTTAAAGAAAAATTTCTAGCAATACTTTTTTTAGAGAAATAAAATATTACCAGCAATAAAAAATATTACGAGCAATACATTTTTTTATAATCATATCGCCCCAAACAAGGCATTTTATCGCAACTGTTTTGCAGGAGGTTACGTAGATGGAAAGTAATGACAAAGAGTGACAGGTTATAGGGGTGTCAGGAAGTGGGTAAGAGAAGCATGAGAATAGTGATGAGAGTGGAGTGGACGGAGAAGGGAGCATGAGAGAGAAGATGCAGGTTAGTGAGATAGGAGATGACTATTGATTTTGCATTTAAATTCTTAGAGATTGTAGCTGTCGAGCTATCTATCTATCTATCTATCTATCTTTTTTATAATTATGTCGCCACAAGCAAGACATTTTACTGTCACTGTTTTGCAGGGGGCTGCATAGGAGGAAATTTTATGTGAAAGAGTGACAGGTTATAGGTGGTATCAGGAAACAGTGGAGGAGATGGATGAGAATACTGATGAGAGTGGAGTGGACGGAGAAACGAGCATGAGAGAGAGGATGCAGGTTAGTGAGGTAGGAGATGATTATTGGCTTTACATTTAAATTCTTGGAGATTGTAGCTGTCGGGATATCTATCTATCTATCTATCTATCTATCTATCTATCTATCCTTTTTATAATCATATCGCCCAAGCAAGGCATATTACTGCCACTGTTTTGTAGGGGGTTACATAGGAGTTACGAGAAAGAGTGACAGGTTATAGGGGTGTGAGGAAGTGGGTAAGAGAAGAATGAGAATACTGATGAGAGTGGAGTGGACGAGGAAAGGAGCATGAGAGAGAGGATGCAAGTTAGTGATATAGGAGATGACTATTGACTTTAAATTTAAATTCTTGAAAATTATAGCTGTCGGGAAGTGCGAGAAAAGAAGATGAATGGAGTAGAATTTTCGATTACATTTTATTGGTTTCACAGTAAAAGGGTGGGATCTAGTTGCTAATATTGTGGCTCGAGTAAATTTATGCATAGGTAGCACCAGTGAGCAATATTTTAGAAGAGACAATATTACCAGCAATTCGTTTTTGAAAAAAATTATATATTACTCTATTTGAAGGAAATAATCTATCAACAGAAATATCCTTTAGAAATATGCACCAATGAACCTGTTCTACAAATTGGTTTCTTACAAAGAATATGTTCTGTTCATACAAACCTAACCTAAATATCTTGTTGGCATTGAATAACTAATTGAGGTTGATATGCTGTAAACTATAAGACCTCCTACAGAAATTAGTCGAAGAGTGTGACAAGAAAAGACTACAAATAAACTGCAAGAAAACCGAATGCATGTTCATCAGCAAAAAGTGTAATCAAAAATGCCAAATAGAGGTACTGGATACTAGAATCAAGCAGGTACAGAAATTTAAACTTCGAATGTATACCGAGAAGATATTTTTTTAAAACTGTAATCAAAAGGAAAACTTATACGCCATCAAAATGATACAGTGCTGATAGTAGACTCGGAAAGGAAACGAGAAAACCTCCTACAGAATGGTCCTGGATTTGACGGTAAACTGCATCCGGCATCAAGCCGTCTGATTCGTAGGTTGTGAAGAGCATGGAACCACCTCGTAATTGCTGTTGTTTGAGTAGTAACACCTGTTAGGGTCGCATCAATGGCAAATAGATAACACCCAAAATGGGGTCAAAACACTATGAAAGTATTAAAATAGACTTTTATAGAAAAATATACATTTTTGAAGGAAAACAATTATTGACAGCAATACATTTTTGAATACAAAGCTACAAGACATATTCCGTTTCCTGAAAAAAAAATCATCAAAATCTGACTAAATCAATTTTCTCAATATAACCAAACATTAAAAAACACCTTAAAACCCTAGCGTTTTGGCATTAAATAACCCACAGAGGTTGATATGCCGTTAAACAAGACTCAAACTCCTACAGAAGGTAACTGAAGAGAGTGACAAAAAGGACTACAAATAAACTGCAAGAAAACCGAATGCATGGTCATCAGCAAAAAGTGTAATCCAAAATGCCAAATACAGGTCGAGAATACTAGAATCAAGCAGGTACAGAAATTTAAATACCTAGGAAGTGTTCTAACAGAAGACGGAAAGTGCGACAGTGAAATCCGAAGGCGTACTGGCATGACAAAAGAAGCATTCCAGAAGTTGAGTAAAGTATTAAGGAACAGCACAGTGTCACTAGAAACAAAGAGGAGAGTACTGGATTGCTATGTGATGTCGGTTCTTCAATATGGCAGTGAATGTTGGACAATATCTTGGAATATGAAGGAAAAACTTGAAGCAGCTGAAATGTGGTTCTATAGAAGGATGATGCGGATATGGAAAGAGCATGTGAGCAATCTTTGGAAAAGATCGAAACAAAAAGAAATTAATACTGAGCATCAGGAAGAGACAGCTGAAGTTACTGGGACATGCACTAAGAAAGGAGAAGCTGGTACTAACAGGCCAGATAGAGGGGGAAAGAGAAAGGGGAAAGCAGCGGATAATATATTTGAAGGACCTGATCAGGTGGATGACGGAACGAGGGTTGCATGGTGCAACAGAAGAAAGCTTGCTAAGAGCCACCAAAGATAGGGAGATGTGGAAAACCATGATCGCCTACGTCCTGAAAGGACATGGCAAGTAAAAGAAGAAAAGATGCTGTGAAACAAAATATATCAAAACTTACATTGTTTCCTGTTTCAGTTCCTTTCATTATTATTTTCTTTTTTTAATCATTTCACCCCGAGCAAGGCGGAAACGCCACTGATGTGCAGGGGCTACATAAATGTAAAAAGATTAATTAGAAAAGAGTGAGGAGTACAAACTAGTTAGAAAGGAACAATAGAAAGCTGAGAAAGCAGGTGCGATGACAGATACATAGGTGGAGAGAAAGGGAAGGATATACGTGTGTGGGCAGAGAGCTAGAGTCCAGTGGTTAGTAGATGAGTATTGACTTTGCATTTAAATTTCTTGAGGTTGTAGCCGTCAGGGAAGCAAGAATACGGGAGCGAGTTCCACAGGCGGGAAGTGCGAGAGAAGAAGCCGGAAACCATATCCTAAACAGAAAACAAGGGGCAAGCCTCTACCCCAGTTCAATAGACATGGGAGGAGTATGGACCGGGCGATAGTCTGATCTATCATTTCATTTTTCGATTTTTGCGTTTTTCTCGTCCGTCATTTGTGGATTTTGTATTTTTAAATATCTACATTGTTGCTTTCTCCATTCATTTTCAATCTCTATTGTATATTTTTTTTTATCTTTACAACACTTTTTATTTTTGTTTTTGTGTTGTTATTGTTGTTGTTTCATATAGATACGTTTGATGTTTGTTCAAATCTCTTTCCGTTCAATCGATTAATAATTCATTTATTAATTCTTTCCATTTTTTGGTTTTTTATTCACCACTGCCAATTTCTCTTTTATTTTTCACTCTTATATATTATTACACCGTTACTAGTGTCATAGGTTGACTGGTGATTTAATTTATATTTCTAAAGATAAATGATATTTTTCATGTTAAAACAATGCTATAACATGACTTTTCTGGTTTGTGTCATTTATAGCGTATCGTGTGAGAGGTGAAATTGTAAGCTTGACTGTGATTGGTCGTTAATTACAGTCTTTAGTCTTAGGTCTGTTTAACTTGCGTGTTGATTTTATTTGATAAAGGAATTGTTCGTTGAAATTAGCGATAAAATCAAATCTTTGCAGGTCAGGTTTGTTTTGATCAGACTTTCTGAGAGAGATGATAATGACATAGGTCAATGAGGGTGAGATTCTGGAAGATAGAAAATGTTCCACTGAAGGTGGATATCGGCGATGTAGGGTCACAGGGATAGAAAGGCTGGAAGGGAGGTTCTACTTCTATTTTTTCAATACTTACAGGACAATTATTTTTAATGAACCACCAATTGACCTGGATTCTTGATGGTTTTCTTTCCTCCAATTTATTTTCTATGATACAAGACAATTGTTAAAACATCTATATTATAATTCTGCTTGTTCCTTCCTTAGTTACTTAGTTAGTTCTTCCGTCCGTTACGCCACTTACTCTCTACACGAGTTTTTCCTTTCCCTCTATCTCTCCTCAGCCTTTCTCTCATCTTTGCCAAACGGAAGGGTAGTAACGTGTGAGAGAGTAGGAGAAGAGAGCTTATAGCATTACCGTATGAGTGGTAGCTTAAGCTGGTGGTTGTAGCAGTAAGTGTGTGTGTGTGTGTGTGTGTGTGTGTGTGTGTGTGTGTGTGTTACTGCAAAATATAGTAAAAATAAATAGCTTTGTTGTATCGCACCACCTAATAACGAAATTTCTGGACTCAGAAATTTCTAACCATTACTCAGTTGGTCTTTTCTGTTTACAATGGACACAGGAGACACGATTTTTCAATAATAAAAAAATTATCTTTCAAAATCTCTCACAAAATAACGTACAGTATTTTATTTATGGTCTGTGCATAGGCCGCTTAATATAATATAAGATTACAGTAAAGTAGCTTCTATGGACATTACTTTTATTGATATTTTAATAAAATTACCCACTGTCTTATCGTTATTTTATTATCCATTAGCTTTATATTTGAAGACATTACTATCATTTTAGTATGGCAAAATAAAATTTTTCCACGAAATCATAATTATTTTTTTCGTGGAAGTTCTACGGGTTCCGCTAGTTATTATGATTTGGCTAATCAGATCAGTGCAAGTGGGATTTTCCCAGCTAAAAAACCAGTTGACCTAAAAAACAGAAGTAAGATAGAATTCGTCTCGTCTTTAACACTATCCCTGTCGGATGATCGGGGTTCCTCGGTCAGTTAAAAACCTTTTCTCTGCGCATCCCTTCGATCTGCTGCCTTCATTTAAATAGATGAACAATTATGGGTTGTTTAACCATAAGTGCAACCTCTTCTTCCCAGCTGAAGAATTCCTAATACGTGGAAAGTTCTTCAAATTATTTCGTTTAAGTATTCATAATCGTTTTTAGTTTTTAGTTTTATACTTGATACGAGTGTTGTTGAAGCTAATTAAGTTACAAGCCTAGCCATGACAGAGAGGAGTCAAACATGATCTTTGATAGCTCTTCACCTATATTCCAGCGTTTACTGAAACCCAACGTCTGGTCACCAGATTGGTGCGAAGAGGGTTCACCAGAGACGGACCAATGGATACGTACCAATGTAAAAATAGCATTCAGCAAACCACACAGTAACAGGGCCACGGTATATTATTAACTTTTGCTTCCTTTATTTTATTTTTTCTTGTTTCTTTAACGTAATCTCAAATGTATATATATATATATATATATATATATATATAAGAAAAAATAAGACAGACACGTTTAGGCCTATTTCAGGCGAACAATCGGTAGCTTCCGTCTTTATTTAACAAAGGATAAAATCTTTTGTTAAATAAAGACGGAAGCTGACGATGGTTCGCCTGAAATAGGCCCATACTTCCGATTCGCCATGAAATAACGTGCCTGTCTTAATTTTTCTTATATTTGCTCTATATGTATTTATATGCATATATGTTTAGAGCACTCTTAGAGAGTTATCTTACCACTGTATGTACAGGATACTCCTTTGGATTCTTCTATACCCACACTGCATGCTGATTTATATATATATATATATATATATATATATATATATATATATACGCATCGCTCATTCGATAATGAATTGGATCACTCTAGCTATTGGGCGTGTTTATACGCGCTAAAAAGCCTACCTTCTTCTACTGGACGCTCGTGGCCTAGGGGTAGAATCGCTGACTGACGCCAATGCGGTCGGGTTTTAATCCTGGGTTAGGAAGCGGCCGGAGTCTAAGCCGTACTGATGAGCAGCGAAACAGATCTGTCTGCGGATGACTATAGTATATATATATATATATATATATATATATATATATATATATATATATATATTGTAAACGAATGGGACCGTACTGTCAAAAGTAGCGGTCATATGCTTATATCCCGTCAATATGACGGATACGTATATATTGATGTATCAAATATTTAGTATCATTTTATCAGAATTAATTATAAATAATCCATTTTTATTGTGTTTTCATCAATTGCATATAATTTTTTCTTTTTTATTATTTTTAATGTGGCTTTCAACATTAAATTTATATTAAATCAATAGCAATGCCTGGAAAAATCATGGACAAATTACGTGAAAAAATGCTCAAAAAATATAGTTCAAATTATTTTCAGCTGCAATATTTTAAGCGAAAAATTTCTTATTTTTTCCTTCATTAGAATATCCTGTCATGTTCTTTTCCAGGTTTAATATGATCTCAAGAATATTACTTTTCATACGCTCATTTTACTATGTAATAAATTATTACAATTAAATTTTAAAAAATGAAAACAATTCTTGTTAAAATATATTATTCATCGAATAAAGGTTTCGTAAGGTAATATTGTCCTTAATAAACCGTACTTATAACAGCAATTATTCTCATTGTATAATATCATAGTTTTATTGTATTTTTTATTTTGCAATTCTAAGTACGTTTTTGAGGAAATGTCATGAAAATCAGTTGCAGGTAACGTATGTAAGAAACAATTAGTAATACTATCAAACACAAAAATAATAACTTATTTATGAATGGAACTTTGTGTGTGTGTGTCTCTCTCTCTGTGTTCGTTACCTATAGACTCCGAAACGGCTGAACCGATTTTCTTGAAAACTTATACAGTTGTACTATAAGCGTATGCGACTGTTCTTAGCTAGGTTTTGTGTCAAATTGTAATTCTTAGTCTCAGCCATGATACCATTTACTCAGAGGAGTTATTATCCTTCAAAATTCAGTTTACGACGAAAAAAAACTTATTTGGTATCGATACCAGGAAATCAAAATTTGACTTACATCCATTCATTTTTCCTTCAGTCTATGGTTTCGCTTTAACTGGAAACAACTATTGCTTTTTAGTATTTCGTGCCAACGTCCAAACAGTCTGAGTTCCAGGACCATGGAATAGTTTTAAAGCTTTCATGACACCCGAGCAACACCGGGTTATACTGCTAGTTGTTAAAACACCAGAAATTTTCATTAAAGTCTAACAATTATTTGGTTTTTGTAAGAATTCCTAAGTCAATGTTTTTCATTAAAAAATAAAATAAAATAAATGGTCGCTAAAGCACTAATCGTAATTTGCGTAAAACGCAGATATAAAAAAAATGAACCAATGTTTTAATAAAATAATAAAAAAGTCAAGTACAATAGGTACTCTGATCTTACAGCTTAACAATAACAAAAAAAATTGACGATAAAACTGTCTTATATTTTTTATCTGCCTTCAATGTTTTGTCTTCTACTTGTCTTTCCTTTTCTTCCATTGTTTCTCTCTAATTTTCTCTTTTCTTTTCTTTGTATTTGTCGTTGACCCGGTTAAAGTCCAGCAAGAATAACGCAAAAACAAACAAAAAGGAAAATACGAATATATATTAAATACGCAAAGAATACAATACTTGGAACTTGGTTAGTAGAAACTTTGAAATGGGAATCGTAATGGTCGGTGAGGTACCAGTGTTCGTAGACCGACTCTCTGCTGATTTCGGGCCACTCTGAGGGCACTCTACTCAGTCTACTCCTTCTCACATCTTCTGAGGGGAGTCATAAGTAACGGTTGGAAGAGTTCATTCAGTCTGTCGGTGATGCCGCCATGACAGTGTTCTTTCGTTTTTTAATTTTACTTTGTATTGACTACACACCATTGAGAAGAACGCACAAATCATATTTAAAATATATAATTTTCATTTTTTACTACGTTCATTTAGTACGTTTCATTTATTTATGTATACAATTATTGGTACATTTACTTTGGTTTTCTTTCTCACATTTTATAACCATAACATTTTTACAAACAAGGAATTAACTATTTAACATTTCGTTGTTTTTTTTTTGTTTTTTTTTTTCAGGAGTCATTTTCTGTCTTTTTTGTTTATTTATTATCTTATATTTCAATGTTTGTCATTTTTCATTCTCAGTATTTGATTTTGTAGACTACTCAATACATTAAGATCAGTTGGAGACCGTCTGTGAGAAAAAGTACACAATGGTGCAATTCAGAAATTTGGAAACGTCATAGTGCATCAAAAACAAACATTTCAGTGTCTTTGTGTGTTTATTTGAGGCGAGTGCAGAGGGTGCAGCGGAAATGAAAAGCAGCAGTCTGTGAGTTCTGCTGAACCGACTACACTTTCCCGTTCAAAGAGGCAACGAGTGGCATGCGTGATATGCAAGCCAAGGACGGTTGCTACATTTGCGTAAGCGTCCGCTCTCCTGCTTGCATATCACGCAGGCAACTTGTTGTTATATATACGTACTTATGAACAGTAATGAATTTGTCTGAATTCTTATACAATACGTTGGACTTTATTGAGAGTGTGATATTTTTCTTACTGTCTAGCAGTTTTGTAGCGGAACTGAAAGGCAGCAGTCTGTGGGTTCTGCTGAACCGACTACAGTCCCCCGTTCAAAGAGGCAACGAGCAGCATTTGTCTTTGACACTGTTAAAGTCAGCAAGAACCCAAAAACAAACAAAAAGGAAAATACGAATATATATTAAATACGCAAAGAATGCAATACTTAGAACTGGGTTACAAGCAAATTTAAACTGGGACTCGTAATGGTCGTTGAGTTAGCAGTGTTCGTAGACCGACTCTCGGCTGATTTCGGGTCACTCTAAGGGCCCTCTCCTCATTCTACTCTCTCTCACCTCTTCTGAGGGGTGTTATAAGTAATGCAAGCGGGATAGCGGACGCTTGCGCAAATGTAGCAATCGTCCCTGACTAGATGAAATGCGAGTCGAACAAGGAAAAAAAAACGTCAGCAGATTAAAAATGGTCTACCTTCGAATCCGAAACCAGCGCGAACGCATTTCGCGTGCAGAGTGCCGGAAGTCAGCAATAAAAGCACGAGCGTCCTTCGTGGGTGTAATTTATAAGTTACGAGGCGTACGGCCTATCACGTTGAATACACCGGTTCTCGCTCGATCACCGAAGTTAAGCAACGTTGAGCCTGGTTAGTACTTAGATGGGTGACCGCTTGGGAATACCAGGTGCTGTAAGCGTATAGTGACGGATGTGCGTTGTGGTGCAGTGGATATCGGCTCGGAAAGAGAAATCGGTGAGCCGAGTTCGAATTTTAGTTGAATACCCTGCACTCACTTAAGCACTGGTACCCTTGGGAAAGGTATTAATCCGTCCACTTCCTCCAGTTATGGGTTAAATAACAAGGGTAGGACTTGGGGACCCTGCTCTTAAAAACAAATCCCAATGAATCGTGAAAAGAAAAACGTTGTAAAAATAAAATAACCTTACCCAAAATCACTGGTTATGACCTTAAAATGATCCTATAAGGATTGATAGGTCGTTCTTCTTTTTCTTCTTCTATGTGCCCTGTCCCTTCAGGACGTAGGCGATCATGGATCTCCACGTCTCCCTATCCCTTGTGGCTCTTAGTATGTTTGTTCCTGTTGCTCCTGGCAACCCCCGTTCCGTCATCCACCTGATCAGACCCTGCAAATATGTATCCGCTGCCTTCCTCTGTCTCTCCTTCCTTCTATCTGTCCAGTCAGTATCAGGTTCTCCAGGCTCTCCTTCCTCATTGCATGTCCCAGGAACTTCAGTTGTCTCTTCCAGTATCAATTTCCTTTTTGTTGCCATTCTTTCTAACACTTCGTCGTTGCTTGTATGCTCAGTCCACGATACCCGTAGCATCCTTCTGTAGAGCCACATTTCGGCCGCTTCCAGTTTTGTCCTCATTTTCGATGATATTGTCCAGCATTCACAGCCGTATTGAAGAACTGACATCACGTAGCAGTCTAGCACTCTTTTCTTCGTTTCTATTGAGATTTTCCTGTGTGTTAGTATTTTGCTCATCTTCTGGAACGCGTCCTTTGCCATGCCAATTCGCCTTCGGATCTTCGTGTCGCACTTTCATTCTCCTGTTAGAACACTTCCTAGGTACTTAAATTCTTGTACTTGTTTGATTCTGTTATCCCCTACCTGTATTTGGCATTTTGGGTTGTATCTTTTGCTGATGACCATGCACTCAGTTTTCTTAAAGTTTAAAGTTACGAGTGTGTAACATATACAAATTTCGGCCGGCTAGAATTAATATGCAACGAGCAATCTCGGCAGGTTGACGGTTTTTGTTTTGAGTCGGTCGAGCTCTTCTGTTGGGTGCATCGGCGCGGAGACTAATAAAGACTTAAGAGACTATCGGAATCTATTTTCCTGCATCTTTAAGAGAGGGTTTGGAAAGAATTGGATGATATATCCAGTCAACAACATGGCGTTTGAAGTGATCACTAGTGACAGAGACGTTATGTCTACATTCGTCATCCCACAGTGCCTCAGACTCAACACGGTGGCCTACATCAAGTGTCTTGGAGAGTTAGTACTGCTTTGGGTCAAGCAAGTGGCTGTTAGAAGATTTCATGTCTCGCAAGAGGACTTCTCCACACATAATAATAAGAACACTGTAATGAGTGTCAAACAATTTCGGTAACCACATCTACCCTCACATCTGGCTACCTAACTCCCCAGACTGCCACCCTCTTGATCATTTTGTGAGAAGCACTTGAGAGAGAAGCCAGAAAAAACTGTTTATAAGACCAAAGATGAACAGAAGACAAAGCTTGCATCCCGCCAATTTAAACAAGGAGATCGTTCTAATAAAATGCAGAAGATTCCAAACTTGTCTTGAATTTGAGTTTGAGTTTGAGTTTGAGTTTTGTCTAACGATATTTCAAACTCTGTGGGTTATTTAATAACAAAAAGAAAGTGTTTTAAGGTATTTTTTAATGTTCAGTTATAGTGAGAAGGTTGATGTAGTCAGATTTTAAAGATTTTTCTTATTTTAGAAACTGAAGATGTCTTCTAGTTTTGTATTCAAAAATATATTGCTGGTAACAATTTTTCC
Organism: Ascarosepion bandense; assembly: GCA_037127315.1. Lineage (NCBI taxonomy): Eukaryota > Metazoa > Mollusca > Cephalopoda > Sepiida > Sepiidae > Ascarosepion > Ascarosepion bandense. Next base: position 679,126 of record JBBBDQ010001012.1, read on the forward strand.
CCCCAAAATGTATTATGGCAATAATTTTTTTCATTCAAAAATGTATTATAGTAATTTTTTTCTAAAAAAACTGCAGTTTTGTTAATATTTTTCCTTCAATTTTTTTTAATATAAACGTTTATTTTAATACTTTCATTGTGTTTTGACCCCAGTTTCGGGGTTAACTATTTGCCCATATCTTGTACCTTAACAGGTGTTACCATATCGGATCAGGGTAGACCTGGCTACAACAGCACATAAGAGGTGGTTTCATGTTCCTCACAACCACCTAATTAAAGGCCTTGCTTCCTGATGCAGTTTAAAGTCATATTCAGGACTAAATTTGTCTTCAAGGCAATGGAGATTATATTGAATGCATTTACTTTTTAGTATTTCAAGATATTTTTGTGTCATTTTTGGATATATTTACAATGAGGTGGCAGTATTATTTTTATTTTTGCGCAGTTTAAACGACAATTCATTTATCCCTCTCTGTAAATATGACAATTTTTTCTTATAATCATATCGCCCCAAGCAAGGCAGTTTACTGCCACTGTTGTGCAGGGGGTTACATAGGAGGAATATTATAAGAAAGAGTGTAAGTTATAGGGGGTGTCAGTAAGTGAGTAAGAGAAAGATCAGAATACTGATGAGAGTGGATTGGATGGAGAAAGAAGCATGAGAAAGAAAGGATGCAAGTTAGTGAGGTACGAGATGACTATTGACTACATTTGAATTCTTAGAGATTGTAGCTGTCGGGAAAGTAAGTAAACGGAAAGGAATTCCTTAGGCGTGAAGTGCGAGAAAGAAGCTGTTGGAGTGTTATTTGCTTTTACATTTTATTGGTTTTACAGTAAAAGGGTTGGACTTTGTTGCCAATCTTGTGGCTTAAGTAAATTCATATATAGCGGACATCAGTGAGCTAAGTTCATCGGAGCAGAAACCGTGAAAATGATTTTAGAAGAGACGCAGAGAAGCAAGATTGCGCTGGTGAGAAAGTGAGTGTATCTGAGTTGCGAAGTCGGGATCGATCACATTACAGATCAAAAAGATTTGGAAAAAAACATGTATGAGAAAGTAGAAAATGGCTCCATGTGAAGTGTTTTGTTTTTCTGTGTCTGCGACTGAGGGGGACTGCTAGAAGGGTCTATGTCTGACACAGATATATTCTCAAATGAAGGAGAATACAGTAATGGTTGTCAGACAATTTCTGCAACCACATTACTGCTTACATCTGACCACCTAAGTACCGAAACTGTAACCCCTTGATTATTATGTGTGGGACGCTGTTGTGGGATCGCCCCTTTGTACATAATAATTGACTCGCCTGAGTGTACATATAATCCTGCCTATAGAGAGAACAGCAGTTGTTGGTGAGAGACAGTCGTGGATTTACCTCTACTACTATGACACTGTCAGCTCTCTACCTTCGAGTAAGAGAGCGCTCTCTGCTTGGAAGCAGAGAGCAATAACCCAGTCGTGGTTCCGCCGAAGGGTAGAACCACGACTGGGCAAAAATAGACAGACATATTTTTGGCCCGGCTATATGGCCGGGAATACCCACATTAAAATGACCATGTGTCACATCCGGCCTTGCGTGGGAAGGCTAGTAAATACAGTTGTTGGTGAGAGACAGTCGTGGATTTACCTCTACTACTATGACACTGTCAGCTCTCTACCTTCGAGTAAGAGAGCGCTCTCTGCTTGGAAGCAGAGAGCAATAACCCAGTCGTGGTTCCGCCGAAGGGTAGAACCACGACTGGGCAAAAATAGACAGACATATTTTTGGCCCGGCTATATGGCCGGGAATACCCACATTAAAATGACCATGTGTCACATCCGGCCTTGCGTGGGAAGGCTAGTAAATACAGTTGTTGGTGAGAGACAGTCGTGGATTTACCTCTACTACTATGACACTGTCAGCTCTCTACCTTCGAGTAAGAGAGCGCTCTCTGCTTGGAAGCAGAGAGCAATAACCCAGTCGTGGTTCCGCCGAAGGGTAGAACCACGACTCGGTAAAAATAGACAGACATTTTTTGGCCCGGCTATATGGCCGGGAATTCCCACTATAAAATGACCATGTGTCACATCCGGCCTACGTGGGAAGGCTAGTAAATACAGATGTTGGTGAGAGACAGTCGTGGATTTACCTCTACTACTATGACACTGTCAGCTCTCTACCTTCGAGTAAGAGAGCGCTCTCTGCTTGGAAGCAGAGAGCAATAACCCAGTCGTGGTTCCGCCGAAGGGTAGAACCACGACTGGGCAAAAATAGACAGACATATTTTTGGCCCGGCTATATGGCCGGGAATACCCACATTAAAATGACCACGTGTCACATCCGGCCTTGCGTGGGAAGGCTAGTAAATACAGTTGTTGGTGAGAGACAGTCGTGGATTTACCTCTACTACTATGACACTGTCAGCTCTCTACCTTCGAGTAAGAGAGCGCTCTCTGCTTCCAAGCAGAGAGCACTAACCCAGTCGTGGTTCCGCCGAACGGTAGAATCACGTCTGGGTAAAAATAGACAGACATTTTTGGGCCCGGCTATATGGCCTGGAAGACACACTCTAAAATGATCTTGTGTCACATCTAACCTTACGTGGGAAGGTTGGTAAATACTGTGGTTGGTGAGAGACTTTAGTTGGAGTTGGATCTGGAATCAAAATTGTAGTTGCATTTGCGCTTAGCTCCACTTAATTAAAATCAGTTGCCCGGCCCTACTATTTCACTTCAAGACAGTATATATCTATTTCTACTAATCAGTCAGTCAGTTAAGTGCCATGCGCGATACACGCTTGGGCGATCATGTCTCGAAAGAGACATGACTGACTGGGCAGAAGATTATCCCGCAGTAGGTTGCCATTGCTTTCTGCGGTAGACTGGTTGCCGACCAAGGCTATAGAACCCAATCTGTCCTATTATTTAACCCATAACTGGAGGGAATAGACGGATTAATACCTTTCCCAAGGGTATTTGCGCGTAAGTGAATGCAATCAATTCAATAGTATTCCTAAATTGACAAACTCGCGTTCCAGTTTGTATATTACGTTCAATACAACTTACATTTTCTATCTCCATATCTGTTTTTGTTATTTATTATTTCGTGCGGTTCCTCACCCGGAATCCGCAACACTAATAAAACACCTTATAACATTAAAGATTTACTGCAACTTCCTTTCTCAAGTGTCATTATCTTCCTTTTAAGTCTGTCTAAACATTTATAAATGGAACTTTGTCTGTGTGTGTATGTGTGTGTGTCTCTGAGTGTGTGTGTCCGTTACCTACAGACTCCGAAACAGCTGAACCGATATTCTTAAAAGTTTACACAGGTTTACTATAAGCGTCTGCGAGTGTTCTTAGCTAGATTTTGTGTCTAGAAACCCCCTATAAATATCGAAAATCCAAAATCGAAAAAATCGGGTGATAGAAAGAGTGGTCCGATTTGATACACTGATAGACAAAGACATAAGAAACGATATTCAGAAGTTTCAAGGTTGCAGTTCTTACACTAGTGCAGAAAATCGATAATACATATATAAAAGGCAAGATGTTTGTGTGTGTATCTGTTTATCTGCCTGTATGTATATTTTTCAGCGCTTTTTTTTTAGTTTTTACTTTGGGTTTGGCTCTAAATGGGTATAATTGTAGTTCTTAGTCTCAGTCATGATACCATTTACTCAGAGGACTTATTTAGCCTTCAAAATTCAGTTTACGACGAAAAAACTTATTTGATATCGATACCAGGAAATCAAAATTTGACTTACATCCATTCATTTTCCTTTCAGTGTACGGTTTCACTTTAAATGGAAACAACTATTGCGTTTTAGTCTTTCGTGCCAACGTCCAAAGAGTCTGAGCTCCAGGACCATGGATTAGTTTTAAAGCTTTCATGACACCCGAGCAATGCCGGGCGATGCTGCTAGTTTTCTTATATTTCAATGTTTGCCTTCTTTACATTCTTTTTAACTGTCGGTTTCTTTCTTTTTATCTCTTTTCTTTTTTCCTTCTTTTTTTTTTTTAATGTTTCGCTTATTTCTTTTCTATTTTAAATTTTCTTTCTCACTTTTTATTTTCTTTCTATTTCCTTTGTGTTATTATTCTATGTTGCTATTATTCTCTTTCTTTTAAATTTCATTTAATTCTGTTCTTTTTATATATATGACAAAGTGGAAAATGTCTTCATGTGACGCGTTTTGTTTATTAGGACTGGATAGGGATTTATGTTTCCATTGATGCGACGACATATGGGCGTTATGGTGCAGTGGATATCGCCTCGGATCGACAAATCGGGGAGCCGAGTTCTGATTCCAGTTGAATTCTTTGCTTTCATTTACGCCCAATTAACCTTGGGAAAGGTATTAATCCGTCACTTCTTTCCAGTTATGGGTTAAATAACAGAATAGATTAGGTTCTATAACTTTGGTTGGCAATCATTCTAACGCAGAACGTAATGGCAACCTACTGCGGGATAATCTTTTGTCTAGTCAGTCATGTCTCTCTCGCCCAAGCGTGTACCACGTATGGCACTTTACTGTATGACTGACATATGGGCACGAACGAAAGGTAGAGGACCTTATATGTATTTATATGTTTTTTTATTGTTTATGTTCTTTTCTCTATATGATCTAGCCGATTTTATTTTAATTCTTTTTGTTATTACTTTTCTTTCATCACCTTTTTTATCAAATATACCACATTATGATAAAAATCTGCTAAGAATAGTAAAAATCACTTGTTATTCCCAGACTAATTCAGCAAACACACGCGAGGGAATGATATATAATAAAAAAACTGTACCACCACGGTGTAGATTTATATATATTTAAATATATCAGATAGATATAATATTACAAGCAAGTCAAACCTAAGCGACGCAAAAAAGTATCAGTTGGCTGGTATTTCTGTAGCACGCTAATATTCGTGATCTATTATCACTAGGAGACGGTGGTTTACTCAATTTCCAGCTCGCCAAATTGAGCGTCTCTTAAAATATCTCCAGTAGCAGTCTATTTCAGCTTAAACTTTTCATTCCATCGCTGGTCTGTGTCTCCCTTAATTTCATTTTTAATCCCAATTTTGTCAAAAATGTCCAAAACTTGGTCGTTAAATGTGGGCACGGGATTTCTGTTTTCCCCTCTCTATATATGACTTACCATCTTGACATGTAACATCATTCAACCATTTCGAGTGAGTCCTCCGCACTTCCGTTGGAAGAAGAGAAAACTCACTCTCTGCTATTATCTGCCTGTTCCTACCAGCCGTGCTGGTAATCAGTAAACAGGAAATCATCAAAGCCAATTTGTGACTTAGGGTCACAAATCGTCAAAACCCATTGACAATGTTTTTACTAAACCGCTTTATTAAATTCGCTTATTTCTCCTGACAAAACAATTTGCACTCTTTTTCTTTAAACATGCATTTTCTAATCTTATCACTTCGGCTACTTTTTCTCGATAAAAATAATTGTATCACCCAATTATTAAAGAGATGTTTTCCCATCATGAAAATCATTTAGAATGAATACCGGCCATCTGGAAATAGGGTTAGATATTAAAGATTCAACAGGGAATGAGATAAGGAAAAAAGATGTTGGTAAATATACTTTTGTTTGATTTTCATAGGTTAATCATATTTCGTGTGCATTCGATTAGTCAAAGAAACGTTGGTATAAATTGTGGGTTCCAAATTCAATTCGAGACAACGTGTTTGTTCGAAGTTACAAGAAAATAACGGATTCTAAGTTTAACTGGAAAAACATCAATATTCCTTTATGTAGACGAACTTAAGTCACTGATGCCTCCTCAACAGGTGTTTACTCGTGCAACCAGACTGGCAACTGGGTCCCACCCATTAACAGTCAGGTTAGCCAAATGCAGACGACAATTCTACTCCTGCAGCTTCTTCTCTCGCACTTTCCGCCTGTGGAACTCGCTCCCGTATTCTTGCTTCCCTGACGGCTACAACCTCAAGAAATTTAAATGCAAAGTCAATACTCATCTACTAACCACTGGACTCCAGCTCTCTCCCCACACACGTATATCCTTCCCTTTCTCACCACCTATGTATCTGTCATCGCACCTGCTTTCTCAGCTTTCTATTGTTCCTTTCTAACTAGTTTGTACTCCTCACTCTTTTCTAATTAATCGTTTTACATTTATGTAGCCCCCTGCACATCAGTGGCGTTTCCGCCTTGCTCGGGGTGAAATGATTAAAAAAAAATATGCAAGACCTCCTACAGAAGGTAGCTGAAGAAAGCGGAAAGAAACGACTACATATAAACTATAAGAAAACTGAATGCATGGTCATCAGTAAAAGGAGAAGACCAAAATGCTAACTACAGGCTGGGGATAGTAAAATCCTGCAGTTATAGAAATTTAAATACTTGGAAAGTGTTCTGACAGAAGACGGAATGTACGACATTGCGGTCCGAGGGCGAATTGGTATCGTCAATGATGGATTCCATAATTTGTGTAAAATATTGAGACAGAAAAAATTCACTAATGTCGTGGACTCCTTAAAAGGTTCAGCAAGAATAACACAAAACAACCAAAATAGGAAATATATATATTAAACACGGAAAAATACAACACTTGGAACTTGGTTAGTAGAACGATAATACGGGTTAGTGTGTAATACTATAATTCGACCCTGAATCTAGGACTCGTAATGGTCGTTAAGGTAGCAGTATTCGTAGACGGCTCTCGGCTATGTTTAGGGCATTCTCCTCAGGCTACTTTCTCAGGCTATCTTCAGGCTACTTCTTCTTCTTCTGTGTGCCCTGTCTCATCAGGACGTAGGCGATCATGGATCTCCACGTCTCCCTATCTCTTGTGGCTCTTAGTATGTTTGCTTCTGTTGCTCCTGGCAACCCCCGTTCCGTCATCCACCTGATCAGACCCTGCAAATATGTTATCCGCTGCCTTCCTCTGTCTCTCCTTCCTTCTATCTGTCCAGTCAGTATCAGGTTCTCCAGGCTCTCCTTCCTCATTGCATGTCCCAGGAACATCAGTTGTCTCTTCCTGATGCTCAGCATCAATTTCCTTTTTGTTGACATTCTTTCTAACACTTCGTCGTTGCTTGTATGCTCAGTCCACGATATCCGTAGCATCCTTCTGTAGAACCACATTTCGGCCGCTTCCAGTTTTGTCCTCATTTTCGATGATATTGTCCAGCATTCACAGCCGTATTGAAGAACTGACATCACGTAGCAGTCTAGCACTCTTTTCTTCGTTTCTATTGAGATCTTCCTGTGTGTTAGCATTTTGCTCATCTTCTGGAACGCGTCCTTTGCCATGCCAATTCGCCTTCGGATCTCCGTGTCGCACTTTCCATCTCCTGTTAGAACACTTCCTAGGTACTTAAATTCTTGGACTTGTTTGATTCTGTTATCCCCCACCTGTATTTGGCATTTTGGGTTGTTTCTTTTGCTGATGACCATGTACTCAGTTTTCTTAAAGTTTATTTGTAGTCCCTTCTTGTCACTCTCCACTGCTACTTTCTGTATGAGATCTTGCCAGGCTACTTAGGCTACCTATTCTCATCTCTTGTGAGTTGAGGTATATGTAATGGTTGGAAAAGTTCTTTCCGTTGTGGCTGATGCCGCCACGAGAACTAGAAACTAAGAAAAGTGTACTGGAATGTAAAGTAATGTCTGTTCTTCAATATGGCAGTGAATGCTGGACAGTCTTCGCAAAGATGAAAAATAGACTTGAAGCAAACGAAAGGTGGTTCTACAGAAGGATAATGATGATGCCATGGCCCAAACATCCAAGCAACTATGAGATTTTGGAGTGAACAGAAACGAAAAAGAAAATAGTCAACATCAGGAAAAGACAGCTGAAGTTCCTAGTATATAATGAGGAAGGAGGGCTTGTAGAATCAGATCCTCACAGATCAGACAGAGGGAAAGAGAGACAGGGAAAAGCAATGCGTAACGTACTTCATGGGTTTGGACAAGTTTATAACAGAGCGGTTTTTAGTGTGGGGGACGCGCGAAAGTGTGTTTAGAGCCACTAGAGATAGGCTGATGCGGAAGAACATGATCGCTAATGTCCTGAAGGGACCCGGCTTAAAGATGAAAATGCAAGTGTATGATAACTCTAGTCTGTATATGTGGGGTTCAAATGAGGCCGTGTCTTTGTAAATGAGTGTCTGTGTATGTCTAGCAGAAATTATGTTTTCTATTTGTTAATTATCTTATCATACACATGCAGTACACACACACACATGTCTGTGTGTTTCTGTGTGCATTTTTATATATGTATGTAAACAATTTAATAAAATACAATTTGACGACTTACACTACCGGCAAGAATTCTTAGCCCTCTAGGGCCATTCGTATCATATTTGATACAGTATTTCCCTATAAGGAAACATTTGGTATTTCTCTATAAGGAAACATTTGGTATTTCCCTATAAGGAAACATTTGGTATTCATTGACTGAGCAGTCAGTACTGCTTTCATTTGAAATTTATAAAATATTTCTCTTAAAAAATTTTTCAGGAAAATATTTCTTTCAAGGCTTGTTTTCATACTGTATCAAATATGATACGAATGGCCCTAGAGGGTTAGGCAGTCCCAGTGTTTTTTAAAGAAAATGATGCATTTCATACTATTTCTAATCTTTATTACCAAGTGGATAATTCTAAATGAAAATAGAATGGTTCTTTAGTTATTATTACTGAGCAAAATTTTAAAAGACAAGGAAGCAAAGATCAACTCATCCAAATCGCTTTAAATTTTTTGTCATTCTTTCATTGTGAAACTGCAATATAAGTAATTATTAAATATATTTTTATGCACATGTTATCGTGCAGTATTAATAAAAGGACCATTCTAGATGGATTTACAATTATTTACTTGGCAATAAATACTAAAAAAAATAGCATGAAATGCATAATTTTTTTTAAAAAACACTGGGGTGGCCTAATAATTGTGGCCGGTAGTATATCATCAAGACTTCTTTCACCATAGGATAACGATCAGGCTGTAAATTCAGGGCTTTGGGTTAGCGGCATATTAACATCTCTGTGGGTTATTTAATATAAAAAATATAAGGTATTAAGATATTTTTTTAATATTCGGTTATTGTGAGAAGTTTGATTTAGTCAAATTTTGATAATTTTTTAAAATTTTTATTTTTATTTTAGAAAACTGAAGATGTTTTCTAGTTTTGTATTCAAAAATAAATTACTGGTGATATTTTTCTTCAAAAATGTGTTAAATGCAGTTTAGAGTGTTGTAAATGTTGGTTGGACTTCATTTTGCCGAAAGTATGAATGGGTGAGATATGTGTGACATAAGTCTATTAAATTCTCATGGATAAAACTGATCCTTGTACATCTACAGGCATAGATATAAAATTACGCAAAAATTCATAGATTTTTTTCGTATATTAAGAAACTATTCGATATTAAAAAAAAAACAAATAAGTGTTGATATATCGGAAAATCTGTCTATCCAAATCAATCTAATAGCGTTCTTGAAAATATATTAAAATAGATTATATTTTAAAATGTTTCTCAAAAAAATTTTAAAAATTTAAAAATATTTACACGAAATAATTTTTCGGCAAATATAGTTTTTTTGAAATTAAAAATTTCAAATTTTTAAAAATCATGAAATAAAGATTTTTCAAAATCTCCATGTGTATATGCTGCTTGTAAATACGTCAAGAAAGTCTTGAATTTATTCACTCATGGCAGTTTTCCATCTCGATTTATCTGTCGTTTGACTCTTTGCTGATTCATCCGACTCACCTATCAACCCCACTACTCCATGCCCAGACCCCTCAAGCCCACTCCTCCATCCCGAGTGGCATGTATCGATCACCGACGCGTGCATGTACGTGCAGACAACACCTTTCACTTTGGCAGCGCGATCCAACACATCCGTCCTTAGAAGTCACACCCGCGCAGACCAACGGATTTTTGTCCGTCGTCATGTCACACTTGATTCATTTAAAGAACTCTGTCCTCGAAACGGTAGTAACAACATGTCAGGTTGACTCATCCGGCTTTATATAAACAAAAAATTCTCTCCCTCACCAGTTATTGTCTCGTGAAGCCCTATTTTCCACTCAGAGAAATTTTGAGAATGGTTGCACGATTGCGATATTATTCAATAACTGCTCTCAACGATCCTCACAGCTTTTCCACTTTGTCTCATCATATATATATATATATATATATATATATATATATATATATATATATATATATATTTCTTATTTTTTTCCACCTTTGTTTAACATCTAAAATGCATGTAAGTCTGATGTTTAATTTATTAATTTCAACAGCAAAATTTTGTACCAGTAATAATTTGTTTATATATATATATATATATATATATTCATCTTTCACTTACTTGTTCTTATCTTCGGTAAAAAAAAGAAGACAGCACCTGAATGAAATTAAAAATAGTGTCGTGTCACTTGGTCATCCAAGTGGTCATTGGGACAAGAAGAAAAAAAAAAGAAAAAAAAAAAGAAAAAAAAACAGGGAGAGCAGGCCAAGATTTCACTGGGCCAGGACAACCCCTCAATTCATTGATAAGTGAAATTAAATAAGAATAAAAGGGCCTAAACGATAGAGGGAAAAACTGAATTTAAAACTAGAATTAATTATCTTAACTGTGATACTAATTAGAAAAGATAAGTAAAAAGCGACATAGATACCTTTATTCTTAATTGTATTTATTCATTTAATATATCATACAAAAATCAAGTAATAATTATACTAATAGCAACAATGAATCTTCACTTTAAACAAAACGTTCACTACACTTTTCTTTCATACCAATTATCTCGTTGGAAACAACACCTATTTCTATTTGTATGATATATATATATATAGGCAATCACTTTTTATGCTTGTTTCATTAAAAATAATAGACAATGATATTGTGGTCAAGTTTTTATGTAATTTTTCATATATATATATATATATATATATATATATATATATATTTTTTTTTTTAATTCAGATACTTCAATCCAAGGGAAAAAAAAGCAGGAAGGTAAATTCCAAAAAATCCGATCCTAATTAATATTAAAAATTTATTTTAATATTAAAAAATGATACAGGAAGAGAGCTCCATGTAATAAAATATTACAGAGCAAATATATATTAAAAAAGGATTAATTCAAAGATGCTGAATGGCCATTTCGATATGAAGATCCCCACGGGGGACGACACATCACCTCAGCAACAAAAAAAAAAGTTTCTGAAAGGTTTTTTTCTGTTGCTGAGGTGATGTGTCGTCCCCCGTGGGGATCTTCATATCGAAATGGCCATTCAACATCTTTGAATTAATCCTTTTTAATATATATATATATATATATATATTCTTCATTTGTAAACCATTTCTTACGCGACATAGTTTTCTACTATGTGAAGTGTTCAGGCAATTTGCAAGAAATTATGAAAGAAAGAAAAGAATTATGACTAAGTGGAACCATATCATAAAATACCTATTACGTTCATAGAACCATGAATGAAAACGTTATAATTTCTTCTAATTTAGAAAATTGCGCGTTCAAAAAATTCCCCGTTACCAGAGCGTTCAAAAAATCTCCTTCACTAAAGCGTTCTTAAAAAGACGGTATAATCAGGTATTGCAAATTGCCTGAAGACACCACATAGTAGAAACCTAGGTCGCGTAATAACTCAATATTCAAAAGTTTTACAATATAATTGCATTGAACACTTTCTGATACAACTGATTACCTGTCTAATTTCATTAAGACCAAAATTAATTAATAATATATATATATATTAATGCATGTTTAATTAAACAATATAGACAAGTTTTGTTTATTTATTTTATGTAATATTTTTCAAATTCTCTTATAAACTTAATAGCATTATTATTAAATGAAGAAAGAAAATTACAATATTGATACATAAGTTTTTAATAATTTGATCTTACATAAGCCATTTTTAAAAATGTCAAATTACATTTTATATTATAAACACGGACAAAAGATAATGACAAAGTGTTTTTTAATGATAATTACGAACTGTTTTTATTACATGAATGTTTTTCAAGCACCAAATAAACGCGTGCATATAAAACGCTGGAAGCGAATATCGGATCACAGATCGTGACGTCACACATAACAAAGCGAGAGTGAAAACAGAAAATATTACGTATGGGATGCCATAGAAAACAATAGTGGCTTCTGTTATTAATTATAGGCATTTAAGGATATTTGTGGAGATTTCATAATTTATCTTGTTCAGGTTAGGTGGCAACTGTTTTATATATACCTCTTCGAGAACTACTAGTTTTTATTTATATATGTATATATGTATATATGTATGTATGTATGTATGTATGTTTATTTATGAATATACGTTATAATGTATCTCACATATAATGATGTTGTTAATAAAACAATGCTCGATTTAATACAAAATGGCAATTAATATATATTAATTACTATACATATTATCCTACACAGGTAGCACGACGCGGATTCACAATGCAGGTTTCATTTGCTGTTTATAGACATAACTTTAGGTAATTTAAATTTTAATAAAAATATGCAGTTTTCACAATGTTGGCGAGTTATATATCATACTGGGATTGCATCTTTTTAATTGAAAAATATATAGTTGACATTTAAAATAAACAGTATTTGTATTTATATGCAAAAAAAATTGTTGTGAATATCAAACATTTATGTTAAAACTAAAGAGAGATTTGTCTATATTTCTGAGATGAGGTAGTATTTACAGTATTTACATTATTCGGACAATTGACCTCATCTTTGTTGCCATTTATACGAAATTTTGGCCGTTGTACGCTTCGGCCTTTTTCAGGTGCTAGGAATTTCAATGGGAAAGCTTATTTACAATCATTGGAGTATATCATTTCCATCTCTTTTTGGTAGTCAGCAGTTATCTCCCTCTAAACCTGTAAGTTACTTGTTCACCACTGTTGTAGCCTGGTATTGAACTCACAACCCTTTGGGTCAAGTCACAGAAATCTTATGGACACAATGACCAGTGGACATAGACGTGTTTAGTTCCTGTGACTTGACCCAAATAGTTGTGAGTTCAATACTAGGCTACAACAGTGGTGAACAAGTAACTTACAGGTTTAGAGGGAGATAACTGCTGACTACCAAAAGGAGACTCTACGCAAAAATGATTGCAATAAAGGGTTCTGTTCGAAATTCCTAGCTCCTGACGAAGACCGGAGCGTACAACGGCCGAAACGTTGTACAAATGGCAAGAAAGATGAGAACAATACTCCGAATAAAGTAATTACTATATAGAGAGATTACTTGTTCTTTCTTTTTAAAAAATCATAATTTATGTTAAAAGTTAATCTGGGTCGGTGCCTACATGTAATAATCAATTCATTTCTCTCGTTTAATAATGTAGGGTTATTTTGTTTTTTTAAGATAATTTTTGAACAAGACCTATATTACATACATTTCCTTTCCCGTTGAAAGATTTAGCTCTTGCTGCGATATCCCATCAGATGGTTGCGAATTAGATTATCACCATTCTTAAGTTGTCCGTATATTGGTGTATTTTAGCTAACTCGACTAAAACAGTTTATTACTAATACTAGATACGAGATACTAGATTAGCAACTAGATCCTACCCTTTTACAGTGAAACCGATAAAATGCAGCCGTAACTTCTACTCCAACAGTTTCTTTCCTCGCACTTCCCGACTGTGGAATTCTCTTCCAAACGATTGCTTCCCCGACTGCTACAATCTCCAGGAGTTTAAATGTAAGGTCAATAGACACCTCCTAACGCACTAACCTGCTCCCATTCTATCAAGCACTCTTCCCATCTCCCTCGCTATCCTTACTCATCTGTCACCTTCCTCCTGACATTCCCTATGTCTAACCACTCCTTCTCTTTACCTTCCCCTATGTAGCCCCATGCGCAATAGTGGCAGTGGAATGCCTTGCTTGGGGTGAGATGATTAAAAAAGTCAAGTCAATGGAAGGGAATTCCATGAGAAAGAGGATGCAGGTTAGTGAGATAGGAGATGACTATTGACTTTATATTTAAATTCTTGGAGATTATAGCTGTCGACTGTAAAGATGATGAAATAAAAAAATAAGAAACATCGGTCATTTTCGTGTTTCTTATTTTTTATTCCATCATCTTTAAAAATGCCTGTAAGTATGAAATTGACTTTATTTCTTGCTGTGATGGTTCGGATTTCGGACTTTCCTCAAGTACACATGGCCCAGTTGATATAGATGTTTTTTAGTTCTTGTGACTTGAATCTTTACTAGCTGCAAACCGCTTGTATACGGACAGGTAACGAATTCAGCAGATATACAAAGATTGAAAGAGGCGTAAGACAAGGATGTGTCTTTTCGTAATAATGACAATAAAGATAAGGACAATGGTTCGAACAATGTAAATAATGCAAACACTACCTCATCTTAGAAGTATAGACAAACATTGTTGTCCTCATTTGTATTGACATATTCACAATGTTTCACAAATTGAAATCGGCCGAGGACGTTCCTTTATTTATATACTGGTTGCTATGGATGCACTGTCGTCTAAATTACGTAAAAATAAAAATAACACTGATATATAATTTTAGCAGATATATTTACCAAAATCACAGAAAAATATCTTGGAATACTAAAGTGTAAATCTATTCAATAAAATCGGTATTGATTTAAACCACGGCCTGGAAACTGATTCGGAATCACCGGCACCTCTTTTGGACTGTTCTTGTTTCAGTTGATGAATGCTGATATAATACTTACTTTCAGATCATCTTTGAAGTTACAAGTGGTTTTGTTGGTCTCGCGTTCATCTGCGCCGGGGAATTAATAATCAAAGGGTTGCAGTCTGCGGTGTTAGGTGGCCAGATGTAAGGGGTGATCTGGTCGCAGAAATTGTCTAACAGCCATGACTGAGATCTCTTCTTTGTGTGGCATGGGACTGAATTTTAGATTGCGATCGTCGCAAGTCTAGAATTTCTTATGATTTTGGGGTTTGAACTTATCAAAATAATTTCTGTCGAAAAATTTGTAAAACAGTGACACAAAACTGTATAGTAATTATTTTCCTCTTTCTTCTTATTGAGAAAATTAGCATGAATGAATAGATCGGTTCACACTCCACCCACATCTATTGAACAGGTGAAGAGGCTCTTCCCTTGTTCCCTGTTTAGGATGTGGTTTCCAGCTTTCTTTTTTCCAATTTTTTCACTCTTGCGTAGCCCCCTGCACATCAGTGGCATTACCGCCTTGCTCGGGGTGATATGATTAAAAAAAAAAAAAATTCAGTCGCTCAGTTAAGTACCATTCATGATAGACACTTGGGGAATAATTTCTCAAAAGAGACATGACTGACTGGACAGAAGATTTTTACCACAGTAGGTTGCCATTACTTTCTACGGTGAACTGGTTGGCAACCAAGTGTATAAAACCCAATCTATACTGCTATTCAACCCAAGCTGGAGAGGAAAGAGTTCAATTAATACCTTATCCAAAAGTTTTTCAACGTAACTGAATGCAACGAATTCATCTGGAATTTGAACTTGGCTTGAGAAAACGGAGAGCCAATAAAAACTACTAGTAGAAAAGAGGAGAGGTTAAGTTAGTGTTGCACAGAGTACAATCCAATAGTAATCGTCAATGACCCTCCGAAAAAAGCTATACTGTTATTAGTCTATATTTTTTATTTTACCATTCTATTCTTGACCGCGCCAGAGGGGTGATAGCTCCTCTACAACACCGCTTTCTTGAAGAGTTTCGTTCCCTGGACGCGATATTTTTTTTTATTTTTAAATCAATCTTGGTTGTTCCAGTAGCTCTTCTTTTTCGATTTCCTAAGCGACTTTGTTGTAATTATGGAGGCATCGACACATCAAACATATCTTATGTTACTTCCATGTAATCTTCCCTACGCTGTTCAGTAGTGTACCTTGTTTTTTTGGTTCACGTACCTCTTATAATCTATTTTACATGTTTTATGACATACATCATGTGACCAATTCGCTTGTCTTTCATGCCTTCTTCCCATGATTTTTTAACGAGTTTGTAATCTTTAAAATAAACTCTGTCTTTATCGTAGAAGCGTTTTTCTCACACTTAGTTTTGTCACTCATAATCTTTTTTTATTTGGTTTCGGTTTATCGAAAACGGATTTGATCTTCCTTACAAACCTTGACCCTGTAGAAGAAATTCCTGCATTAGTGCTTGTGTTTGGTGTGATACAGTAGACAGAAAAAATTCTGTAGCTCCCCATTCTTGTTTTTATTCCTTCCGCCTTTCTTATTCCCCTTATAAAAACGTCTAGAAATCGTTTTACCAACCCGTTAGATCTTGGATGGCAGGGCGCGGATGTTAAATGGGTCACTATATGCGTTTTGTAAAAATTTGTGAATTCAAATGATGAGAAGTGCTACCCGTTGTTTGATACGATCATATCCGGTGCACCAAATCTTGCAAACAATTTATTTAGAAATTCTATTGTGTTTTTTTATTGTCGGCGATTTACTTCTGGCTATTTTAAAATGCTACCCACCACAACAAAGTAGTATATACATCTTATCGCCCCTCCATAATCTATGTGTAGCCTAGACCAAGGCTTGATTGTTTGTGGCCATAGGTTAATCATTATGGGTGGTGATTATACCGCTAACTAGCAATTCTTGCAGTTTTTGATTAAGTTTTAAACGTATTTAGCCATTCCATTCTAATACACGAAACATTGCATAAGCGCTTTTATACCTGAAATTCTTGGGTGTCCATATTGAAATTTTGTAATATTTTTTTTGTTATTATTGCCGGAATGAGTAACTGTTCTCTGTACAATAGTATGTCTTCAGAAATCATTTTTTTTTAAATTTTCGTTTTTATTTTTCAATAAATATTTCTTTTTGCGATTTATGAACTTATCAAACTTTGACTTAGTTCTAATCTCGTCAGTTTTTACAGCTAAATCTCTCACGATGTTAGACATAATATTTTATATTTTTGACTCACAAACAAATGAAGATATTACTGTTTCTTCCAGTGGTTCGGTCATTCTTGGAATCAATCTCGATAATCCGTCTGCATTCGCTATCTTTTTTATGGTAAATACTCCATTTTAAAGGAATAGTTAAGTAAGATAGTTTCCCATCTTTGTAGTCTGTTTGCAGCGTTCGTCGGAATACCTTTCTTTGGGTCAAAATTGTCACCAACGGACGATGATCCGTTTAAAAAATAGTGCCTGACTTGAATATATTTTGAAACGTTTTTACTGCAAAAACAATTGCTAGACCTTTTTCGATTTGCGAGTATTTTTGTTCCGTTGTCAGCGGCGTCGTTGAGACTTGATGAACAGTTTTTAGTCTTCCATCATTTTGTTTATGAAGCCATATGGTCCTTAATCCAAAGTTCCTAGAGAACTACATATATTTCCTTGCTTGGGTCGTAATGCGTTAATGATAGATCAAAAATTAGAGCTGCTCTCAATTTCTGAAATGGTTTCTTGCATTCTTCAGAACATAACCATTTTTCATCTTTTTGCAACAATTTATTCAAGGGTGCTTTGAGCTTATTGAGGTTAGGAATGTAGTTACTATAGTAGTTTGCTAATCATAAGTATACTTGTAAGTATGTAATATTTGTAGATGCTGGCATAAGTTTTAGAGCACTTTTTCTACTAGGATCCGACCTTTTTCCTTGGTCATCAATAATTTGACCTAAACATTTAATTTTTGTTAGAAAGAACTGACAATTTTCTACGGTGAGCTTAAAACCTTAATTCTTTTATCCATTTAAACATCCTGTTCACGTCCTTTGTATATTCATTAAGGTCTATGCTTTTAATTAATACATCGTCAATATATGCCATAGCGTAATCCAAACCATTTAGCATCGTGTCCATTGCTTGTTGAAAATTGCAGGTGCAACTTTTACTCCGAACGGATAATTTGTTAAACTTAAACAGACCCTTGTTCGTAATTAGGGGTAATATTTTTGAACACTCCCCGACAATCGGAATTTGCAAATATACTTCTGACAAGTCTAATCTAAAAAAATAATTTTTCTTCAATTCAGCTTTGCAAATGTATCTTCTAATGGAAGTAAAGCATAATTATGCTATTTCAGGCATTCATCCAATCTTGTAGAGTAGTCGTCGCAGAATATGATTTTTTTATTTCCTTATTTTTAAACCATTGACTGTAATTTGTTGTTTTCAATAACGCCTAATTTTCTAGGCGTTCCAGCTATTTATCTATGTCTTCTAGCACGGCGAATGGTACCGAAACACTGGAGTTACCTTTTCTTTTAACACAAGCTTTGCTTTAATCTTAGAACAAATTCCTAAGCCTTCAGGGAAAATATCTGGAAATCTATCCTTTATTTCCCGTTTGAAATTTTCTGTGTAATTATATAACAAAATTGTTACAAAATGTGATAAGAATATTGAATAAAACAAACTCCCCCATCCTATCAGTACCGAAGAGATCCTGCGTTTGCTGTATGACATAGGATATTAATTTTCTCTATTTTCTGGCAAAACCAACGTTTAAATAAATTTCACCAAAAAATTCATTTTCTTTTGCCTTTGATGTAATGAATATGTAATGAATAGGCATACACCTTGGTTCGCCCGACCGAATTGGTGTTAGTCGGCGATTCTACCTCTGAGCTATGTGCGCTCGCTTGTCAAAGTCTACCATTCTTCCAGAGTGCTCAATCAGGTTGTGAGATCGTAAATAGTCTGGCTGATATGTCTCGGAAAGGGATATATATATATATATATATATATATATCCCTTTCCGAGAAATGTCAGCCTTATATAACTTTGGCATTTTTTGCAAGAAAGGTCAGAAATATCAACAGTCTGTGCTTAAGAACTAGTCATCAGATTAAGTTAACATTAAATTCAAACGAAATGAAAGCCATGAAAAATGAATTGTTTTTAAGTTCGGGGTTAAAACCTGTCCTTTTTTTTTTATGAGCAAAATAAATATACGACGAAATCTCTTCAATGAGACAAGCTGAGACATTGCTATGATTTTCTTACGCCTTAGGTCTTCCATAGAAAGTTGTCAGCCAACATTTTAACATCAATCCATTCCGATTAACACGCAACCAATCAAATAGATGTTATTATTGTTATTATTATTATTATTATTAGTAGTAGTAGTGTTGTTGTTGTTGTTGTTTTTGATTTTGATTCCGTTTCAATTCATACAACTTCGTTCATATTATTCATAAGTTAAAAGACATGAATATCATTTGAAAATATGATGTCATATTTTTCCGGAAATCTGATTCAAATTTGTGGCATTTTTTTTATTTGTGGCAATTTCTTATTTGTTGCCTCTCCCCGCGTCTCTCTCTCTCTTTCTCTCTCTCTCTCCCTTTGTCTGTTTATTTTTCCTCTTCTGTCTCACTCACTATTTCCCTGTTTTTACTTTCTTTATCTCTATTTTTCTTCTTCTCTCTCTTTCTCATCCATCTTTGTGTGCATCATTTTCTTCCTCTTTGTGTTTTTCTTCCGCTTTCTGCTTTTCTTTCTCTCTCTCTCTCTCTCTTTTTCTTTCTTTCTTTCTCTCTCTCTCTATTTGTGTGTGTACTGTTTTTTCTATCTTTCAGACTATGTTTTTCTTTCTTTCTCTCGAATTTCTTCCCCTCTCTCTCCCTCTTTTTTGTGTGTTTTACCTTATATACCGCCCTATCTCTCTCTCTTTGTGTGTGTTTTTTCATCCTCTCTCTCTTTATCTCTGATTTTTCTTTCTCTCTCTCTTTCTCTCTCTCTCTCCATTTGTCTTCTTCCTTCTCTCTTTTTGTGTCGGTTTTTCTTTCCCCCCTTTCTCTCTCTGTTTTTTTTTGTCCGTTCTCTATTTTTCTTTTTTTTCTCTCTCTCTTTGTGTGTGTATTTTTCTCCTCTCTCTCCCTCTCCCTCTGTTTTTCTTCCGCTTTCAGTTTTCTTCCTTTCTCTCTCTCTCTCTCTCTGTCTCTTTGTGTGTGTACTGTTTTTTCTATCTTTCTCACTATGTTTTTCTTTCTTTCTCTCGAATTTCTCCCTCTCTCTCTCTTTCTTTGTGTGTTCCCCCCCTTTTCTCTCTCTATTTTATGCTCTCTCTCTCTCTGTTTCTCTGTCTTTTTTCATCCACTCTCTTTATTTTTGCTTTTTCTTTCTTTCTCTGTCTCTCTCTCACTTTCTATTTTTCTTCCTCCCTCTCTCTCTCTCTGTTGTTTTTGGACGGTCACTATTTTTCTTTTTACTTCTCTCTCTTTGTGTGTGCATCTTTTTCTCTTCCCGCTCTCTCTCTGTCTCTCTCTCGCTCTGTTTAATTATTAATGATAATATACACGCTAAAAAGTTTGCCTACTTCTACCGAGTGCCCTTAGCGGTCAGGTTTCAATCCTGGGTTCACAAAGCAATCGGAGTCTAATCGTACTGATGAGCTGCGATACAGCGAAACAGATCTGTCTGCGGATGACTATATATATACATTTTTTCTCTCTCCAGTTTTTTCACCTTTTCTCTCTCTCTCCGTGTCTTAGTGATTTAACAAAATAGAATCCGGAAGAAAAGGGAAATAAATAAACAACAAAGACAAAAATGAAGGTAAAATAAAAAAAAGAGAGTATAAAAATAAAACAAAGTAATGTGTAAAGGAAAAATTGAAAGAAAGAAAATAAGTAGGTATGATAAAAAGCAGAGAAGTGGGGTGATAGATAGTTTGGAGGATGGGAAGAGTGTTTGAAAGAATGGAAACGAGTTAGTGTTTTAGGAGGTGTCTATTGACCTTACATTTAAACTCCTGGAGATTGTAGCCGTCGGGGAAGCAGTGATGTGGAAGGGAATTCCACAGTCCTGATGTACAAGAAAAGAAACTGTTGGAGTAGAAGTTGTGGTTGCATTTTATCGGTTTCACTGTAAAGGGGTGGGATCTAGTTGCTAATCTAGTATCTCGTGCAAATTCGAACCTAGGGGGCACCAGTGATCTAAGTTCATCGGAGCAGAAGCCGTGAAAGTATTTATAGAAGAGACACAGGGAAGCCACGTCACGCCGGTGAGAGAGAGAGAGACTGCGGGCGGTCTGCCAAGTCAGTATCGATCACATTACAGACCCTCCGCTGTACCTTGTCGAGAAGTCCAAGGAGAATAGCAGGGGCCCCCGACCAGATATGGCAACAGTATTCAATGCACGGGCGGATGGTAGATTTATAAATATGCAAGATAGATTCAGACAGAAAAAACCTCCGGGCTCTGCACAGAGAACCGACTTTCATAGCAGCGGATTTAGCAATGGATTCGATATAGTCATTCCACTTGAGGTCCGCTGAAAGTGTGAGACCAAGGAGGCGTCATGTTTTACTCTCTGAGAGGCAAGCCTGGTCCATGCTAATGGGAGGTAGGTGCGGTTGTCTATGATGGTTAATTGATAGTAGCTTCGTTTTAGAAGCATTGAAATTTACGAGCCATTTCTTACCTGAGTCCACTACGGATTGGAGGTCCTTTCCAAGCTCGGCTGCAAGGTTAGCTTTGTCACCCAAACCAGATTTTTGATCGAGGCGAGAGGAAACTGTGGTGTCATCGACGTACATACCTACTT
The DNA here is from genome assembly GCA_037127315.1 of Ascarosepion bandense. Lineage (NCBI taxonomy): Eukaryota > Metazoa > Mollusca > Cephalopoda > Sepiida > Sepiidae > Ascarosepion > Ascarosepion bandense. The sequence goes on from JBBBDQ010001012.1 coordinate 700,675, forward strand.
GGGATATTATGGTATCAGGGAGACCATTCATGTAGATAAGATAGAGCGTAGGACCTAGGATAGAGCCTTGACGGACACCCGCGTTCGTATGGTAGCTCTGGGAGGCATGTCCGTTTAATACCACTTTCAATGTGCGGTTCGATAGGAATGACTGGATTAGTTCAAACAATTGTCCAGCTCTACCATTTCTCCGCAGTTTGCATAGAAGGCCAGCATGCCAAACTCTGTCGAACGCTTTAGAGATATACAAGGCGACGGTTCGGGCTTCGCCATTCCTGTCGAGTGTCTGGTATATATACTCGGTGATGGTCGTTAGCATATCGGTAGTAGACATGGTGAAGCGGAAACCAAACTGCTTGTCCGAGTTGAGCCTGTTTTCTATGAGGTCCTGAACGAGCTCGGTGTTGATAATGGCCTCGAACACTTTGCCAAAGATCGGAAGAAGTCTGATAGGTCGGTAATTTGCTTGGTCCGAGGGTTCTCCGGAGTTTTTGAATATAGGAACTACAGAGGAAGATTTCCAACTGACAGGAAAGCAGGAAGCAGAGAAGCAGAAGTTGTAGAGCTTAGAATTGACAGAGGAGAATTCAGGGGCACATTTCTTTAAGACTATGATTGGGATTCCGTCCCCTCCGCTTGCTTTGTGGGGGTCAAGTTTTGAGATTATCTTAGAGACAAGCGAGGGTGTAATATGGACGTCATTCAGTTGAGCCTCAGTTCTAGGTGAGAAATCGGGTGTAAAAACACCAGTCGATTCCAGACTCAAATTGTTCGAGAATATCCGAGCAAAGCATTCAGCCTTGTCCGCTCAGGAGGTGAGGACCTCAAAATTATTGATTAGTGTTGGTATTGTGAACTTTCTCTTGTTAAGTACTCTTTTACAGTGTCGCCAGTAGTCTTTGGCGCCGAACTTAGCGGATGCTATGCGTTGTTTCATTCTGGCAGCAAACAACGTCTTAGCTTCGTTAAGTATCTTTTTACACTTATTACGAGCTGAAGTGAAAAGGCGCCTGTTTTGGCCCGACGAGTAGCTACGGTAGAGTCGGAAGAAATGATTCCGGTGGGCAATGGCGGCCGAGCAAGCGGGTGAGAATCATGGAGACGAATGAGACTTAAGCAGAAATTTCCTGGCAGGGATGAAGGCATCGATGCCAGCCTTAACCCAGGAGGAGAACTCAGATGCACATTCTTCGGTGGGAAGACTAAAAACATTGTTCCATGGGACGTCAGAGAGGAAGTCTCGGAACGAATCCCAGTCTGCCCTTTGGTAGCAGTAGGATATTCTACTGGTCTGGGATTCTTGGGTCGGGTGGGAGAGGAATGAAATGTTAACGGAAACTACGGTGTGGTCAGAGTTCCCGAGTGGGCAGAGTTATTTGGTAGTGCAAGAGTCTGGGATGGAAGTGAAGCAGAGGTCTAGTAGTGAGTCTCTTCCGATGGGGTTTTCAGAGAAACGCGCGGGGAAGTCCACCACTTGCGTGAGGGATTAGGTGATTGAAAAATTCCTGGTGTGGACACCAGCACGGTCGGTGATAGAGTTCTCCAGCCACTTGGTGTGGTGGGCGTTAAAGTCACCAAACACAAATATATGTGCAGAGGGATGGGAAGAAATGGCTTTGTCGATATTGTCAGAGATGCTGTCAAGTAACGAACAGTCAGAGGAGGAAGGTGAGCGGTAGAGAAAGAAGAGATAGCTAATCGAGCTTAGAAGTGAGAGACGGAAGCACATGAAAGAATGATCCAGGGATTCAAGAGATGTCACCCTAGCTAGGGGGAGGTGTTCACTGACATACTCACCAAACCCATGCATATGAACATTGGAGTCCTTCCTGAAGAGGGGAAGGTAGCCAGGAACGTAGAACTCAGAAGAGGGGATAGAAGGGTTAAGGTTAGTTTTGCATAAGGCTAAGATATCAGGAGAGTTAGTGTGAAGGAATGAATCTACGCTGAGGAAGTTAGTGCGGATACCACGTATGTTAGTGAAAGAGATGCAGACTGGCAGATTAAATAAATTGCAAACATTTATTTTTAGTAAAATCCGTTCATACTCGCGGATAATCTTTTACGAATTATAATTGAAAGATTTCAGAAATGAGCTGTAACGTTGACAGATGTTTTACTATTCATTTCTTAATGTTCCCAAGTACTTTCAATCTCCTTCTGAGATCATCTTTAGTGGTGCGAGTTGTGATAACAAAAAATAATTTCGGAAATGTGTTGCTGCTGTAAATTTTTTTCTTGATTCAATTCTAAGGGTTAAAATATTGCTTACCGTTCACTAGAACGTGAAAATTGTCCTAAATAGAATTTTTAATACCTTGTAATGTCATGGTCATGCGCGTGTTAAAACATGAAAACACTGCTTTTTTTACAAACATTTTAGAACATTACTACAGTAATGATTCTATTAATTGATAGCTTTAGTTTTTATGGAATATTGCCTCAAGAATCTGTTGTTTGCTTTTGTTGTTTTCTTGATGTAAGATAGTGTTATGTCGTGAGTAAGAATAAATAACTCAACAACAGGAATAGGTTAATTGGTGTCTTCCGTGAAAATAGTATTTACAAAGGTTATTAGTATCCAGTACAAGAATAAAGGTTAATCGTCTCAACCGTCGTAAGACGTAGTATGAGCAATGAGTACTTCCGGGTCATCACCGGAAGTCTACGACTGATTTGTCGATCGGCTGCTCGGCACACTCTCCTACGTAGATGCCACCATTACTTTACATAGTAATGGAATAGTCCATTATAGCCGAATAGGCGCGGGCGTCCCAACAGATAGTTGTGTTATCGATCAATATATATATATATATATATATATATATATATATATATATATATACACTACAGTTTATATCTATCTATCTATCTATCTATCTATGTACCTATCTATCTATCTATTAAAATTATTAAGATCAGCCGATCATGCTGCTATGGTTTCAAAAGTTTCTAAGATCGTTATCTGTTTTTTATTCAAGGATTTTATCATGTTGATTTCGATTGCATTATTGCCATTAGTACTATTACTGTTAGTTTTACAGACATCTGGTTTTAAGAACACACTAGACGTATATGGAAAACCCCTGGCGAGGAAACAAAAAAAAAAAAGGAAATGAACGACGGTATAACTATCAGCAAGTGATCAAGAGATTTAGAAATGCAGTTTTGCACCGAAAAACGTACCCAAGCACCTACCGCGCAAAAGATCATCTCCTAGTGATAGGCATGCTTAGAGTTAATGTACGAAAATTGAAAAAGAATAAAATAGCCCATGACACGCAGTACAACAATCCGTTGACCGACCCAAATCTGTTGAAAAGTATAGGGTGTTACCAATAATTTGGTGTTAAATGTAAATTAAGTTTAAGCCTCTAATAATTGAAATATTACTAATGTCAATAAAGCAATGGAAATCAATATGAAAAAAATCCTAGAATAAAAAACAGATAACGATTTTAGAAAATGTATGTTGCTTCGATATGTATTTAATGCCAAAATTATTCTTCTTCTATGTGCCCTGTCCCTTCAGGACGTAGGCTCTCATGGCCTTCCACGTCTCCCTATCTCTGGTGACTCTTAGCACACATGCTCCTGTTACACCACCCAAACCCCGTTCTGCCATCCACTAGCTCAAGCCTATAAATCTTGAATATAAATGTATAGAAACTAGCATGGCAAAAAATGAGGGGTCATTTTATATATCGTATGTAATAGAGATTTGGTCCCCCACTTTTTATCTACATTATAATTTCTTATAAAGAGTTGGCATATATTTTCTTCTTCTATGTGCCCTCTCCTTTCAAGACAGGTGATCATGACCTTCCACGTCTCCCTATCCATGGTGGCTCTTAGCACGCTTTCTCACGCAGTCCCCGTTCTGTCATCCACCTGCTCCGGCCCTTCAAATATGTTATCCGCTGCTTTCCTCTGTCTCTTTTCCCCTCTATCTTGCCTGTTCGTATCAGGTTCTCCAAGCCCTTCTTTCTCATTGCAGGAACTTTAGTTGTCTTTTCCTGATGCTCAATATTAATTTCCTTTTCGTTCTATTCTTTCCAACACTTCGTCATTGCTCACATGCTCGGTCAACGATATCCGCAGCATCCTTCTGTAGTACCACTTTTTAAATGCTTCAAGTTTTCTCTTCATCTTTGTTGATATTGTTCAACATTCACTGCTATATTGAAAAACTGACATCACATAGCAATCCAGTACTCTCTTCTTTGTGTCGAGTGAAAGTTTCCGGTGTCTTAATACTTTACTCAGCTTCTGGAACGCGTCTTTTGCCATGCAAATTCGCCTTTGGATCGCTGTGTCAACTTTCCATCTTCAGTTAGAACATTTCCTAGATATTTAAAATTTTGTACCTGATTGATTTTAACATCCGCCACCTGTATTTGGCACTTTGGGCTCCATTAGTTTCATCTAAAAACATATTAAAACTAAACAATCAAGATTCCTAAAAGTCAATCTTAAGGACTGAGAAATCAGGCTACCATTTGATCTTCAAGAAAAGTAGCGTAAAATTTTTTATCCAAGAACGTTAATAAGAATGTAGAATACAGACCAGAACTGAGCATATTGTTCATGTCAGTTGATTTGCATATGATTAGTAAAGTGCAAAATCAGATAAATGGCATCTGAATCTATCCTGCACATTTATAAATCTACCATCCGCCCGTGCATTGAATACTGTTGCCATATCTGGTCGGGGGCCCCTGCTATTCTCCTTGGGTTTCTCGACAAGGTACAGCAGAGGGTCTGTAATGTGATCGATACCTACTTGGCAGACCGCCTGCAGTCTCTCTCTCACCGGCACGACGTGGCTTCCCTGTGTCTCTTCTATAAATACTTTCACGGCTTCTGCTCCGATGAACTTAGATTACTGGTGCCTCCTAGGTTAGATTTTGCACGAGATACTAGATTAGCAACTAGATCCCACCCTTTTACAGTGAAACCGATAAAATGCAACCGCAACTTCTACTCCAACAGTTTCTTTTCTCGTACTTCCCGACTGTGGAATTCCCTTCCACATCACTGCTTCCCCGACGGCTACAATCTCCAGGAGTTTAAATGTAAGGTCAATAGACACCTCCTTACACACTAACTCGCTTCCATTCTTTCAAACACTCTTCCCATCCTCCAAACTATCTATCACTCCCCTTCTGACATTTCCTATATCTAACCACACTTTCTATTTACCTTCCCCTATGTAGCCCCAAGCGCAATAGTGGCAGTGGAATGCCTTGCTTGGGGTGAAACGATTAAAACAATATATATATATATATATATATATATATATATATAGATAGATAGATAGAAATTGGCGGTCTATGTGTATTACACATTTTTCTTACAAAAATATAATAATTAAAAAAAATAATTAATTCCATCAATGCACACGCACACATAACTATATATCTATATATATTGTTAAGTTGTGTGTATCTATGTCTGTTGCTGTGTTTTTGTGTGTACGTTTGCAAGTGAGTCACCTGTTGTGTTGTTCTGAGGCCCATGGGAAAGGCGGTGAATTGAACTCATGTTTCCAGCCTCGAGGCATGTGTCATCATTTTTATTTTTTGTTTCGCTCGGATTAATGCGACACCCGGACGCCTTTGAGGAACCAACCTGGATGGCGCCCAATTTTTCAATCTTTATTCATGGTTCTCTAACACCAACTATTCACTCCCGCTCGCTCTCTCGACCCCCATCCACAAGCACATTACACACACAAACATGAAATACATTTGTCTATGTTATATTGAGTCTGTCTCGCATGTTTACCCTGAATGGCGAGCATAAATATGGAATTATGTTACCGAAACTCGTTGAATCTGTGCGATGTAATCTTATCTGTGTACGGTGGCGTCTGTCTGCATCCGTTCGTTCAGACTCCCATCTCTGTCAACAAGAGTAAAATATGAATGCTCTTCTATTGACGATATATCAAGGTCAAATCCGAAACATTAAAACTATCTGCTCGTCTGGAAAATACATATCTTCAGTAAACCAATATGCAATTCTCTGCGAAAAGACCGCTAACGTTTTACATAATATTCTATATTGAAATGTGTACAATATGCCATCAGATAACGGATATTTTATTTCTAGCTTTGATGAGGCGTTTGTGGATGTGAACTTTATCTGTGATGCTTAGTATATATACTAATGATGACCTGTGGTACATGATTAATGTATAGTGGCTCGGATTGAGAACTCGAAGAGACGAGTTCAAATAACAGTCGAGTTAGTTAAATTCACTTACGTTTAACGGTAGGTATGTGTCTTTTCTCCACCAGTTATGAGTGGAGTATATACAGTAAGGGCATAATTATTAGGTTACTCCAGTTTTTTTTTTAAAGACATAATGTATTTCACATTATTTTTAGTATTTATCGCCAGATGAAAATAGAACAGTTCTTTTGTTATTAGAAAAATTTTGTTATTTTCTTATTTTTTGCAAAACTTTACAAGGCAAGGAGGCAAAGATGAATTTTTTTCATTCTTTCATTGATGAAACTGCAATATTGGTAATTATTAAATATTCGTAAATTCATTCGATGCACAATTGGAGTAGATAGACTAAACTATCGCCCGGTTCACACTCCACCCACGTCTATTGAACAGGTGAAGAGGCTCATCCTTTGTTTCCTGTTTAGGATACGGTTTCCGGTTTTCTCTTTTCCAATCTTCTCACTTTTTTTTTCAATTGGAGTAGATAGACAAAACTATCGCCCGGTTCACACTCCACCCACGTCTATTGAACAGGTGAAGAGGCTCATCCTTTGTTTCCTGTTTAGGATACGGTTTCCGGTTTTCTCTTTTCCAATCTTTTCACTCCTATGTAGCCCCCTGCACATCAGTGGCGTTACCGCCTTGCTCGGGGTGATATTATTTAAAAAAATACAAGTTATTGTACAATATTAACAAAAGAACCATTCTATTTTCATTTATAATTTTTCACTTGGTCATAATTACTGAAAAGTAGTATGAAATACTACTTGCCCAGTTCACACTCCATCCACGTCTATTGAACAGGTGAAGAGGTTCAACCCTTGTTCCCTGTTTAGGATGCGGTTTCCGGTTTTCTCTTTTCCAATCTTCTCACTTTTTTTTTTCAATTGGAGCAGATAGACTAAACTATCGCCCGGTTCACACTCCACTTGGTCATAATTACTGAAAAGTAGTATGAAATGCATATTTTTTTTTGAAACACTGGGGTAGCCTTATATTTATGGCCGGTACTATATATAAATAAAACGAACTTTGAGGTAGATTAAAAGATCGAATATATTTATTAAGCATGGTTCTTATTAAATTAGCTCTTGTTTCCACAAGGCGAAGAATATAAGATAAAGATTTTTTAAATCTTAAAATAAGGATGATAAGCCGATTACGCTACGAGGGTTTCAAATTTTCTATAACGACTGATGATACCGAAAGGTTAAAACCATGGTAGTATAATATGTTAGTCTTCTTAATTCTAATATTTAAAAGATCTGCATGTTAAATCTTTGTCGTTTTTTGGCTTTAATATTTCTGTAACAGTCAATTAATGGATGTGAGTTATGGTTCAGTGGATATAGGCTCGGAACGACAAATCGGGGAGCCGAGTTCGAATTCCAGTTGAACTGCTTGCATTCACTTACGCACAAATGCACTTGACGCACAGAAAATAATGGCAACCTACTACAGGATAGTCTTCTGCCAAGTCAGTCATGTCTCTCTCGAGACATGATTGCCCAAAGCGTGCATCACGTATGAAACTTAACTGATTGAATTGTTAATAATTCATTCAACTGTTTAATTTCCTAATTTGACTCTGAAATCTCTGTTTATATACATATTTCTTTTAGACATGTCAGATTGAATAAATTGCAAACATTGTGTCTGCTTATTTTTAATAAAAACTGTTCATTCGGGAGGTATATAGTTTCTTTATATAAGTGGTTTAAATTGAGGTAGTTCTTTTTAATATGTTATGTATTTCTTGTTTCTGTTTGTTGACATAACAACATTAACTGGAAATTCAAAAGTAGCCTCGCGAGAAGGCAGATTGAGATAACTAATGATAACCTAACAACTCTCAACAAACGAAAACAAGAAACACATACGATATTAAAAAGAAATACCAACTTATATAATAAAGTTATATACATCCCGAACGAACGGATTTTATTTAAAAAACGAAGTAGACACAATGTTTAAAATTTATTTAATCTCTCTCTCTCTCGCACACACACACACACACACACTCATTTTTTTTATAATCGTGTCTCCTCAATCCTGGGTAAAAAGCAATCAGATGTTTAACCGTACTGATGAGCTGTGATACAGCGAAACAGATATATCCGTAGATGACTATATATATATATATATATATATATATATATGTGTGTGTGTGTGTGTGTGTGTGTGTGTGTGTGTGAATAAGAAACGAAGAAAAATTTACAGCGTTCAAAATATTAATTTAAAAACGTGATCAACATAGAATATAGAGCTGTGAATATCTATCTATATATATATATATATATATATGTATATATATGTATATATATATAAAAGGCAATCTGTGGGTCTGTGTGTGACTGTTTCAAATGTACGCCTACATTTTTTAAGCTACGCCATTCAAACATTCTAGGGACACTAATCACAGGGAAGCCAGGTCGACACATACTTTTTGAGTTTAAGTTCAGCAATTTTCCCTTTCGCAATTTTTTGCTCTCTCTCTCTCTCTCTCTCTCTCTCTCTCTCTATATATATATATATATATATATATATATATATAAATTAATTGAAATAAAACGTATAATGTTACCTAGGATCTTTCAGGCTTTGCCTGATAACGTATACGTCGTCTCTTGGTGTTAATATTCTTTTCCGAGCTCATTTTCTTTACGTTTTGGTCTGATCGATCCAGTCTGTTTCTTCGCATTGATGACACGACGAACAGCTGAAAGGCTGACACCAATAATATGGGCGATCTCGCTGTAAGTCTTGCAAGTGTGTTTGTGAAGCGTTACAATGTTCATAGGCTTCCTTAATGTAACGTCCATCGCAGACATCGGCCGTAGGACAACTAATCGACAGTCGAGACAATAATGCATGGGCGTGATGAAAATCTAATGTAATCACGGTTGAAACAATATTTTTCAAGACCAATCAAATTTCATCATAGACTTCGCAAGCAGATTCATATTATTGCCTATTATTGCAAATGGCCTAATCTGAGGGCAAAAAACTCCAGTGGGTCTAAAAAAAAGACTGTATGGTGAAAGAAAGTAAACCATAACATATTTTTAATTAATTCGAACAAGGGTGTATATGAAGAGTTTGATCCTCACTATGTGCCTTATAATAAAAAATCAGTTATTACTTTTCCCACAACCGTAATGAAGCTTCCGTGATTTTTACCTATAAATAGTTTTTTTTTAATCATATCACCCCGAGCAAGGCGGTAACACCACTGATGTGCAGGGGGCTACGTAAGAGTGAAAAGATTGCAAAAGAGAAACCCGGAAAACATATCCGATAGTTTAGTCTATCTACTCAAATTGAGAAAAAAAAAGAAAAAGAAAAAAAAAGAAAAGTGAAAAGATTGGAAAAGAGAAAACTGGTAACCACATCCTGAACAGGGAAAAAGGGATGAGCCTCTACACCTGTACAATAGACGTGGGTGGAGTGTGAACTGGGCGATAGTTTAGTCTATCTACTCAAATTGAGAAAAAAAAAGAAAAAGAAAAAAAAAAGAAAAGTGAAAAGATTGGAAAAGAGAAAACTGGTAACCACATCCTGAACAGGGAAAAAGGGATGACCCTCTACACCTGTACAATAGACGTGGGTGGAGTGTGAACTGGGCGATAGTTTAGTTTATCTACTCCAATTGAAAAATAAATAAATAAATAAATAAATAAATAAAAAACATAAAAATAAAAATAAAAAGTAGGGGCGTTGAGTTAACTAAGTTAAAAAAACAAAACGCGTGCTTCGTGGTAATTGTACTGATAAGCTTTCCTCTTTGATACATAGATTTATTATTAATTTAACCGCAGTACTAGATTGTCAGGATGTGCGTTGTGGTGCAGTGGATATCGGCTCGAAACGAGAAATCAGGGGGCCGAGTTCGAATTCCAGTTGAATTCATTGCATTCACTTACGCGCAAATACCTTTAGGAAAGGTATTAATCCGTCTCTTCCTTCCAGTTATGGGTTAAATAACAGGACAGATTGGGTTCTATAGCCTTGGTCGGCAACCAGTCTACCGCAGAAAGCAGTGACAACTTACTGCGGGATAATCTCTTTCGAGACATAATCGCCCAAGCGTGTATCACGTATGGCACTTAACTGACTGACTGGATATAATAGTTGGAATCTTGATTAAGACTGATACTGGTCATAAAGTGGGGGATCAGTCTTATATTGTTATGAAGTAATAAACTGATTCCCCACTTATTACTACTTAATGATATAATACATCTCTTCTCCCTCTAGCTATGGGTTAAATAACAGGACAGATTGGGTTCTATAGCCTTGGTCGGCAACCAGTCTACCGCAGAAAGCAGTGACAACTTACTGCGGGATAATCTCTTTCGAGACATAATCGCCCAAGCATGTATCACGTATGGCACTTAACTGACTGACTGGATATAATAGTTGGAATCTTGATTAAGACTGATACTGGTCATAAAGTGGGGGATTAGTCTTATATTGTTATGAAGTAATAAACTGATTCCCCACTTATTACTACTTAATGATATAATACATCTCTTCTCCCTCTAGCTATGAATCAAATAGCAGGACAGATTGGGTTCTATAGCCTTGGTCGGCAAACAGTCTACCGCAGAAAGCAGTGACAGCTTACTGCGGGATAATCTCTTTCGAGACATAATCGCCCAAGCGTGTATCACGTATGGCACTTAACTGACTGACTGGATATAATAGTTGGAATCTTGATTAAGACTGATACTGGTCATAAAGTGGGGGATCAGTCTTATATTGTTATGAAGTAATAAACTGATTCCCCACTTATTACTACTTAATGATATAATACATCTCTTCTCCCTATAGCTATGGGTTAAATAACAGGACAGATTGGGTTCTATAGCCTTGGTCGGCAACCAATCTACCGCAGAAAGTAATGGCAACCTACTGCGGGATAATCTTCTGCCCAGTCAGTCATGTCTCTTTCGAGACATGATCGCCCAAGTGTGTATCACGTATGGCACTTAACTGACTGACTAGATTGTCAGCAAGGTCTGATTTTATAGTTGAAATGAATAGATTTAAAAGGTAAGAGCTAACAGTTTCTTTTCTCACATTTCTCCTTTGTGGAACTTTTTGCATCACAGTCTGATTCTATTTTCAAAAACTTAAATACAATCTAAAATGTTATCTTCTATCTTTTTCGATTATTTTCCTCAATCCTTATCAATATGTTGCTTATATTCCCTAACACTCAGTAGCCAAATGCGTCCTAGTGGCTTTATTGCCTTGCTTGGGAGTAAATGATTTAGAAAAAATATACCAACAAGGTTTGATAACATTTCATAAAATCAGCCAAGCAAAAATTCCTGTTAGATAATTTTTAGCTCATCTACTATGGTTGACTATTACATGTGTGTAATAAGTTTGTTCCTCACTATGTGCCCTATTAAAATCGCTCATTGAATAATAAAAAACAGAAATTCAAACAACCAACATTTTCGAAAATTTAGTTCAGGTGATTTTAAATTTATAAAAGAGAGGGGGAGAGAGATAGAGAGCGATTAGGTTCATTCGAGAGAGAGAGAGAGAGAGAGAGAGAGAGAGAGAGAGAGAGAGAATTTGAGAGATGAGAATATGGTTCCTCTTTCTGTCTTTGCCTTTTGGTGCAGAAATAGTGAAAGAGAATAGGCGATTGGGGCAAAAATAGAAAGAAAGAAAGAAAGAAAGAAAATAGAAAGAAAGAAGGAAAGAAAGAAAGAAAAGAAAATAGAAAGAAAGAAAGAAAGAAAGAAAAGAAAATAGAAAGAAAGAAAGAAAGAAAAGAAAATAGAAAGAAAGAAAGAAAGAAAGAAAGAAAAGAAAGAAAGAAAGAAAGAAAGAAAGAAAGAAAGAAAGAAAGAAAAGAAAATAAAAGAAAGAAAGAAAGAAAGAAAAGAAAAGAAAAGAAAGAAAGAAAGAAAGAAAGAAAAGAAAGAAAGAAAGAAAGAAAGAAAGAAAGAAAGGAAAGAAAGAAAGAAAAGAATATAGAAAGAAAGAAAAGAAAATAGAAAGAAAAGAAAAAAAAGAAAGAAAGAAAGAAAGAAAGAAAGAAAAGAAAATAAAGAAAGAAAGAAAGAAAAGAAAAGAAAGAAAGAAAGAAAGAAGGAAAGAAAGAAAGAAAAGAATATAGAAAGAAAGAAAAGAAAATAGAAAGAAAAGAAAATAGAAAGAAAGAAAGAAAGAAAGCAAAGAAAATAGAAAGAAAGAAAGAAGGAAAGAAAGAAAGAAAAGAAAATAGAAAGAAAGAAAGAAAGAAAATAAAATAGAAAGAAAGAAAGAAAGAAAAGAAAATAAAGAAAGAAAGAAAGAAAGAAAGAAAGAAAAGAAAATAGAAAGAAAGAAAGAAAAGAAAATAGAAAGAAAGAAAGAAGGAAAGAAAGAAAAGAAAATAGAAATAAATAAATAATAATAATAAATGTCTTTGTTCTCCTTCACATCCTCCACTTGTAATTTTTGCATTTCATTTGTTTTTCAGCCTCGTTATTTTCTTTCCTCTGTATTCTCTTATTTTATTTCTGTGCTTCTGCCTTGAATTCCTTCAGATCGCCCCTGTCCGCTAACCAATAATTTCCGCTCAATCGTCCCTTCTTCCCTGATCTTCTCATCCCCACTGACCAGGTTGCTATTACCTCTGCATTCCGCTTCCCAACAACGCCTTCTATAATCGCCAAGCCATCTGGAAATTCATCGATGCCACATAACTAAATACGCACCAGGGAAAGGTATTCATTAGAACAAATATTTGACTAACACCTGCAAGCATAACAACAGGGAAGTGGGGATTTTCGTATGTCGAAAAATGAGGTTGTGGCAGAAACGCTGTCATAGGAAGTAGGGGTTCTGAGAAATATGGCGCCGCTGAAAGCGAGTGAAGGATATATATAATAGGAATGGGAGACCACATAAGCCTGTGTGATATAAGATGGGATATTTGCAGCGTTTCTATACAATTAAATTTGGTATACGATCTTTATTTCGATTTTCTGCAGGTTTTGGTATATTATTGGTTTGGATACAACTCCGTGTGGCTAATTTTTATAATTATTTCTGTTTTTTTTATTTTATTTTTATTATTCATACTACAACTTCTAGAGCGTGTACTATCTTTATCATGACCAATAGAAAATGGCAAAACCAATTTCCAATGTTTCCTGATTTCCAATCCTCTTTGATGACGGAAGACCTTGTAATAGAAAATTAAAGCGTCGGACATATATAATGCATAGAAATATGACCGCATACATATTCGCTTACAATTGTTTTCTTTTTCTTTTTTATTTTCTTTTTTTTTTTTTTGTTTAGTGGCATATCAATCTTTATGTGTTTTTAATGCCGAAACTGAAATCTAAATATTTTGCACCCAATTATTTTTTCTTTAGATAATTATGTTTTGAGTAGAAGTAGCGATTGCATCTAGCAAGTTTAAAAGTAAACGGATAGGACCTAGATGCATACCTCGTAGCACGCTCATATTGGTGTAGACGGGGAAACAGGACAAAAGGTGTTCGTCAAATAAGATGCCATAAATATATTCGTAGAAAAGACAAAGGGAAGACATACCACGTCTGCGAAAAAGTAACTAAAGTCAAGATGTTATGTCAGGATCAAGACTCCAACAGTTTCTTTCCTCACACTTCCCGACTGTGGAATTCTCTTCCAAACGATTGCTTCCCCGACGGCTACAATCTCCAGGAGTTTAAATGTAAGGTCAATAGACAACTCCTAACACACTAACCTGCTCCCATTCTATCAAGCACTCTTCCCATCTGCCTAACCCTCATCCTCGCTATCCTTACTCATCTGTCACCTTCATCCTGACATTCCCTATGTCTAACCACTCCTTCTCTTTGCCTTCCCCTATGTAGCCCAATGCGCAATAATGGCAGTGGAATGCCTTGCTTGGGGTGAGATGATTAAAAAAAAATGTCAGAATGTTGGTGATTAATAATATTTGAAGACCCGTGTGATATAAAGTATGATATTGGCAGTGTTTTTCATACAATAAAATTTTTTCTCTTATTTATTTTCTGCATTATTTTTGGAATGTAATAGTGATATAGTTATGTTTTAATCAGTGTTTTTAAATAGATTTTATACTACGATTGCTACAGGTTGTTGTTATCTTTATCCTTACCAGCTCAAAACTGCGAAATCCATTTTGATTTAAGGTGAGATTTTAAATATTCCCTTATGACTAAATTCTTTGGAATACAAAATTAAATCGGTGGGCATTTTATGCTTGCAGCTGTCTACGCTTCAATGAGAAGATGTAGAAGCCTTGGAGGCTTTTTTTTTAAATTGGCCTTGTGCCAAACACAACACAGGTCCCTTCAATTCAAAATATCAGAAGGTTGGATGTTGGAATGTGGAAGAATAAAATATTTCGTTCTGTATACTAAAGTAAAATCTTATTAACAAAACAGAATAACAAATTTGTAAGAAGAAAAAATTCAAAAAGAAAAATGTACGTAAAAAAATGTTCCAGTTAAATAGTAGTAAGGAATTTAATGCCCAGAGCTTATAGTTGATAGTAGCAGAATGTGTGTATATAGAAAGATTAACAGGTTATTAATAAGGTCTTTGTTCTGCTCTTTTTTTATGGCTGGCGAGAGAGTGAAAAGAAGGTGAAGCAATAAAAGAAAATTGTTCTTGTTGGACGTTAGTTTTTAGGAGTTATTTCAAGTGTTTTTTGTTGTTGTCCTCTTTCCTGACCTCGAGAATGTTTAGTATGGAGAAGAAGAAGTAAAAGAAATTTGCCTGAGTGAAGATGGAGAACGAATTTGTGACGCGACTTTACGTCCGGGTCGGCAAATTAAAATTTCTTTAGTCACATCATGCGTGTCGTCTCTCTGTGCTCCCATTTTGATGACTGATTCCGATTTTCCTTCCTTCTTTCTTTATACCGATTCACCTTTTCACACTGGATTGTAAACTTTTCTCTCAGCTTTGCAACTAGCTTCCTTTAATTGGTTAGAAAGTAAGTTTAATATCTGATTCCGAGATTTGACTTCGTCTTTTTCCGTCAGTATGGGACAATCCTTTTCCTATTTGTTAAAATTAAATTTCACGCTTGATTGTGAATATTTGCCTTGTTTTTTTTTTTGTTTTTTTTTGATAATTTTTGGAATGATATAGGATTTGTATCTTTTAGATGTGCGTTGTGGTGCAGTGGTTAGCGAATAGGAACGACAAATCGGGGAGTCGAGTTCGAATTCCATTTGAATTCCTTGCATTCACTTACGCACAAATACCCTTGGGAAACGTATTAATCCCTCTCTTCCCTCTAGTTATGGGCTAAATAATTGGACTGATTGGGTTCTTTAACCTTGGCTGGCAACCAGTCTACTGTAGAAAGTAATGGCAACCTACTGTTGGATAATCCTCTGCCCAGTCAGTCATGTCTCCTTCGATATATGATCACCAAAGCGTGTATAACACATGACACTTAAGTGATTGACCGATCCTATAAATCCATCATAGTGGCTATGAGTCCTGAAAATTGTCTAAGACTTTGTTCACAATTTTATTTTATTTGTTGAGATATAAACTTATTATTTAATGATACAAGTTTTAGTAATTAACCATTACCTCCGGGTAGAAGTAGGTGGATTCATACCATCCTCAAACGCATTCATGTGATTTAAAATTCTGAGCCATTTTTCATTACACTAGCACCACATCTAAGTGCATAGCACAGGAGATTACCCCGCAGTCATCAATAGCGGCACTGAGCACGCTCGACATTAGTTAACTTGGGTGATCTTACGGGAACATTTGATTGACTCTCTATTTTAAATTGAAGTCGAGGCTGCTTTATTTGCATTCTTTAAAAAATACACTTCAAATGGTATAAAACCCTCTTCTCCCTACATTATCTTGGCCTGCTAGCATTAGATGGTAGTCAAAAAGCACAGCTCTTTTAGCAATTACGGACATTCTGTCAATTATATAGTATAAACGCTATCATTATTTAACGTATTTATATGCATACTGTTCTCATCATCTTTGTTGTTGTTAGCACTGCGTTTCCACTGTTGTGCCCACAGGCCTTCTTCCGGCGTATGAAATTCTAATATTATTTAAAATCCTCTTGCCTTTTATATTTTTTGACCATAGGGTTCTCTGCATCCCGCTAAAGAACAATTTTTCTGTCTCTTCGAGTACCTTTAACATCTGCAAGAAAATTGTCCCATTGTGAAGCTATAGAACTATAGCAGTTCAGGGCACTATATTTTGTTTCTGACGAAGGTTTCTGATTTTTTTTTACTTATTTTTTCTTAGGTATTTTTGGATTTTAGGGTTAGTTTGGTTTTGTTTATTTTATGCGTCCACTCTTGATGAGTTAATTTAACATGTTTATTATCAATGTTCATCGTATGTGTTAAAAAATAAGATAAAATATTTTTATTAATTGTAGGTTTGTAAATAAATCCAGTGTTACACATTTATGCAAAAAAATAAAAGCAAGGTCTGCAACGTACTAGATCCTGACCTGGCATCTTGACATCAGTTACTTTTCCACCAAAGCAATGTGGTTTCCCTCTGTCCTTTCTGAAAATATCTTTAAAGGCGACTGTTCTGATGTGTGACGTCTACATGGTTTGATAGTTTCAGCGACAAATGTCCAAAAGCCACCAGAAAAGACTTGAGACTATTTATTAGAGAATAGGCCAGTCCATTGACCAGGTTGGGACAATCCATTCGTTAACCTGTCATTGGCTTGATTTGCTGGCCTGCTATTGGCTAAATTTGCTGGCCTGCCATTGTCTAGATGTTTGATAAAAGTGGTTATCCGGGTCTAACTCTTTTACCAACATGAGGAGGCCATGACACTCACCATTGCGAGGAGGCTATGATAGTTTACAAGTCAGCCATGATATTCCCAGTAAGTTACCTTGACTTCTACATGTCCCTCCCCTCCCCACCGCGTGGGGAGAGACCAGTTTCTTTATGGCCAGGCCAGTTGCATGTGATCAGTTTGGATAGCGCTCTAGGTATTTTATTAATGGGTGTTGGTTGTATTGATGGTGGGGTGGTAGGCGATACATGCTCATTGGGTGAGATAATGTCGCTAGTGGTCGATCTATGGAGGCAGGCAATGCGCTTCGGATAGGGGATTGGATTGCCGGTGTTCCCAACTATTTTAGGAATCTGCTATTCCGCACGTTTATTCTGCCCGATCCCGCAACTTTAATCCCGTATTGACGGTTGGAAAGTGTCTTGACCACTCGGCCCGTTAAATTCCATTGATGGCTGTTCGGGTCTTGTATGGAGACCGGGTCACTCTCATGAAGTGGCTGCATTTTCGTTATTTCCTCGACTGGGTGAATTTGCGTGTGCTACGTTTTTTTTTTTTCTGAAATGGTGATATGCAAATATATTTTCTCTTCTAATTGAACTTCTCCCCTGTGGAATTCTATTCCAATTTTTTGCTTCTCTCTCACCAAAATTATTCAAAGATTTAATGCAGTGTCAATCTTCATCTTCCGTCTTCGTAAAACATATTCTTTCATTGCCATTTTTCTCCCTTCTCCTCACTAAAATCTCAAAATCTCTTTCACTCCCTGTAACTCACTTACATAATTCTCTTTCGGTTCCTTGATCCCCTCCCACCTAAAATCTTTACAAAACCTAAATTATTTACTATTGAATGCTGCTGACATAGCTAGTTTAGTGCTATTCATCTTGAGGTTCTTGACAATATCCAAAGTATTATCATTAAGATAATCGATTGTGATTTTCTATCTCGACTTCAGTCACTTTATCACCGACGTGACGTGGCTACCAGCTGTCTTTTCCATAAATATAAGGCAATTGATCTGACGAGTTTTTCCCTGGCAACTCGACTCAGGAATTTAAGCGTGCAACTGGATTGGCGTTCAGGTCCCACTATTTTTCTTGTTGAAATAGCTAAATACAAGCGCCACTTATACTCTAACAGTTTCTTGTATCACATTTCACATCTGCGGAATTCACTTCAGCTGACTTACTACCTGATAAGTAAAAAGGTAAAAATTTAAATGCAATACCAATCGTCATCTTCTATCTTCTTGAAACCTGTTCTTTTATTTGCCTTTTCCTTCCTTCTCTTCATTAAAATCTTCACAAAATCTCTTTCACTGTCTGTAACACATCTACGTATGATTCTCCAAATTCATGAATTTTCTCTCCTCCAATTTTGAAAAATTTAAATGCAATATCAATCGTCATCTTCCTGAAACCTGTTCTTTTATTTCCCTTTTCATCAATTCTCCTCACTAAAGACTTCTCAAATTCTCTTTCACTCCCTGCAACCAATTTTCGTCACTCTCTTTCTATTTCTTGTTTCCCTTCAACTCTCGATCGCCAAAGTTTTCAATGCAATGTTAATTACCGACACCTGTCTACGTAAAGCCTGTTTTTTTTATTGTCCTTTTCCTTCTGTCTCCTCACTAAAGTCTTCTCAAATTCTCTTTCTCCCTCGGTAACTCACCTACTAAACCCGCTTCTGATTTGTTGATTCTCTCTCAGCTACAATCTCAATACTTTAACCGCAATGTCAATCTTCATCTTCTTTTGTCCTGAAGACTGTCCTTTTATTGTCCTTCTCTTCACACTTCTCATAGCTAAAAAAATTTAATATTTATTGAATAAATGAAATTATGTTTCAGTATATGAGCAGAGGTTTATCACCTGTTTCCATTTTAGGATTGAGATTCCTCTCCCTTTTTCTAATGTCTTCTCATTCTTCTTGACTCCCAGAAAACTTTTTCGGGCATTATTGCATTCTTTGGGTTGAAATACTCAAAGAAACTCTATGACTTATAAACTGATTTATGTCCACTAAAACATACAGTATGTATGATCAAGGCCATAATTCTAGAATATAAATATATAGAAACTGGCATGGCCACAAAATAGTGGATTACTTTATATATTGATTATTATATAGATTTGATCCCCCATTTTATATCCACATTATAATTTCTTATAAAGAGTTGGCATATATCTTCTTTTTAATGTGCCCTCTCTTTTCAGGACGTACGCGATCATGGCCTACGTCTACCTCTACCTGGTGGCCCTTAGCACGCTTTCTCCTGTAAAACACCGCTCCCAAAATGAACGGAATAGTGTTAATTATTAGCATAGGGCCTCAAATGAGGTTGGAACCGAGTAATTACTTGTAATGGCTCACTAGACTAACGTAGATAAACATTAACTCGCCCGAAGGCACATAGAAAGTAAGCAAGTCCTAAAACTTGATAGATTAATCGAAAAAGATAATATTAAGAAAGAGGGCCGTAGCTGATGCTAAAAAAAAACTGCCCGGATTTATTAGTTGACAATTTGATGACGTCATCAGTGCCATCCGTTTCCAGAAACAATGATTTTTGCGGATTTTATTCGGCTATTCCAATGGAAATTAGGCACAGAACGTGAACGAAAGCAGGAAATCGGGTTCGGACTTACTGAGTATAAACAGTCTTTTCTCCCAAAATTAATAAATAAACAAACAGATTTTTACTGCGTTCATTCGGATGTTTTCTTCGTTTTTCTTTCTTTCTTTCTTTCTTTCTTTCTTTCTTTCTTTCTTTCTTTCTTCGTGAATTGTTTAGTTTGGTTTCTGACGAAAACATTTTTCCTTGCCCGGAATTTCACTATCATTGCACGGATCGGCCCGGAACCGTGCCCGGTGTGCCCGGTAGTCAGATACGGCCATGTTAAGAAATAAGGAAATATTATAAAGGTGATTAAAGTCAAAATAGGGGAGCGCGTAGGAGAGTTTTTATGCGTTGTATACCTTCAGGACATGGGTATCCATAACCCTTTCCGACAACCCAGTATTTCTTTTGCCCTGTTCCTCTTTCTTTTGAAATCTCCCGTGAGTGTTAAATTCTCCAAGCACTTCTTTCTTATTATGTGTTTAAGAAATCTCAATTTTTTTTCTTGATTCTGAGTGTTTTTATTTCCTTTTAAAATTATGGGGTTTCTGGGACACACAATGAGGAAGAAATTATTGGAGAACCTAATACTCATATCGTGGACTGAGCATGCAAACAACGAGGAGGTGTTGGAAAGAATGGCAACAAAAAGGAAATTAATGCTGAGCATCAGGAAGAGACAACTGAAGTTCCTGGGACATGCAATGAGGAAAGAGAGCCTGGAGAACCTGATACTGACTGGCCAGATAGAAGGAAGGAGAGACAGAGGAAGGCAGCGGATAACATATTTGCAGGGTTTGATCAGGTGGATGACGGAACGGGGGTTGCCAGGAGCAACAGGCTCAAACATACTAAGAGCCACAAGGGATAGGGAGACATGGAGAACCATGATCGCCTATGTCCTGAAGGGACAGGGCACACAGAAGAAGAAGAAGAAGAAGAAGAAGAAGAAGAAGAAGAAGAAGAAGAAGAATACTCACAGGACGGATAGAGCGAAGGAGAGACAGGGGAAAGCAGTGCGAGACATATCTGATGTGCCTGGAGCCGGATTTTATAGTATTTTTACCAGAGCTCATATTGCAATTTTGACACTAATGATTTTCTCTGGCACTCCCTATTACCGCTTCCCACATTGTGTTCATTTCTATGCTTGGTTGGCTTAAGAGATTTTTGTAGCCTAGCATATGTTCTGCTTCTTTCAGTTTACGTAACTTCCAGTGCCGTTCTCTATCTATTATTTCAACTTCATTCAATAGGGGGCAGTGATCCACTTTCTCCCTCCATATGTGGTCAGCTAAGCCTGATTTTTCTATCTCTCCTCGTGTGAAGGCCTTGCGATGTTCTTGTAGTCTTACCTTAAGCTACATGGAAATATACAGATATATACCCTAGTCATTGTAATAAAGGGTTCTGTTCGAAATTGCTAGTACCTGAAGAAGGCCGGAGGGTACAACAACCGAAACATCGTACAAATGGCAACAAAGATCAGGACAATAGTCCGAATAATGTAAATACTGTAAATACTACCTCATTTCAGAAATGCAGACATATTGAATGATCTATTATTAAACGTTATACAAATGGCAACAAAGATGCGGACAATAGTCCGAATAATGTAAATACTGTAAATACTACCTCATCTCAGAAATATAGACAAATAGAATGATCTACTATTTAACATCGTACAAATTGCAACATAGATGAGGACAATAGTCCGAATAATTTAAATACTGTAAATACTACCTCATCTCAGAAATATAGACAAATGGAATGATCTATTATTAAACGTCGTACAAATGGTAACAAAGATGAAGACAATAGTCCGAATAATTTAAATACTGTAAATACTAACTCATCTCAGAAATATAGACAAATAGAATGATCTATTATTAAACGTTGTGCAAATGGGAACAAAGATGAAGACAATAGTCCGAATAATTTAAATACTATAAATACTACCTCATCTCAGAAATATAGATAAATGTTTGGTCCATGTTATCCTCATCATTGTTTTCTGTGACTATATTTCTGTTACTTCGGTTCTCTTTTAGCTTTTTGCGGAGATTTTCACTGTCTTATTGTGTGACATGTATTACGTAACCGTTCAGTACTATTCTTTGTTTTTCAACGAAATTTTCCTCTCTCTTAATAATCTGCTTAGTGTTTGGAATACGTCTTTGGACATCCTAATACATTTTTGGATTTCACTATCTCACGGATGCTACAATTTCTTAAATCAAACTGTATTCAAAAATATTGCTTCAACAAAACTATAAAATAAAACACACATATCATCACCTTTTTTAATTATGCCCACACAAACATGTATATGCCCAAAAGTTGAGAATAATCTACTATGTTTTCCAGTTTGAAAACAGCGTAACACAGGTAAAGTTTTTATTTCTTGCAAACTTCAAGTGATTCGTCCGTGCATGGAGTACTGCTGCCATTTATGGTCAGGTGCCCCTGCCGTTCTCCTCAGTGTTCTTGACAATCTCCAAAAGAGAGTCTGTAATGTGATAGGTACTGATCTGGCGACTCGAATGCAGCCACTTCCCCATCGTCGAAATGTGGCCTCCCTTTGTCTGTTCTATAAATACTTTCATGGCTTCTGCTCGGACGAGCTTAAGTCACTGATGCCTCCTCAACAGGTGTTTACTCGTGCAACCAGACTGGCATCTGGGTCCCACCCATTCACAGTCAGGTTAGCCAAATGCAGACGACAATTCTACTCCTGCAGCTTCCTCTCTCGCACTTCCCGCCTGTGGAACTCGCTCCCGTATTCTTGCTTTCCTGACGGCTACAACCTCCAGAAATTTAAATACAAAGTCAATACTCATCTACTAAACACTGGACTCTAGCTCTCTCTCCATCCCTGTATAACCTTCCCTTTCTCTCCACCTATGTATCTGTCATCGCACCTGCTTTCTATTGTTCCTTTCTAACTAGTTTGTACTCCTCACTCTTTTCTAATTAATCTTTTAACATTTATGTAACCCCCTGCACATCAGTGGCGTTTCCGCCTTGCTCGGGGTGAAATGATTAAAAAAAATGACGTTAAACAAATCAACAAAGCAAAAATTGCAACTTTCCACAAATAGGTTTTGACTAACATCTTCCACAGATAAACCTGCATGCCAAACATCTGGAAGTACGATCCGTCGCATTCATATTCTTGCTAATAATATTTGATCATTGATTCGTTTTGTTATTATCTTCCACAGATAAAACACCACTAACGAAACATCTGGGTACGATCCGTCGCATTACCATTTAACACTAATAATATTTGATCATTTGTGAAAAATTCGTTTTTGTTATCTTCCACAGATAAACACCATGCCAAACATCTGGTACGATCCGTCGCAGTAATTACTTATTCTTTAATAATATTTGATCATTGAAAAATTCATTTTTGTTATCTTCCACAGATAAAACACCATGCCCGACATCTGGGTACGATCAAATATGATATGACTAACACTAATAATATTTGATCATTGAAAAATTCGTTTTTGTTATTATCTTCCACAGATAAAACACCATGCCAAACATCTGGAGTACGATCCGTCGCATTATGACTAACACTAATAATATTTGATCATTGAAAAATTCGTTTTTGTTATTATCTTCCACAGATAAAACACCATGCCAAACATCTCTGGGTACGATCCGTCGCATTATGACTGCAACACTAATAATATTTGATCGTTGAAAAATTCGTTTTGTTATTATCTTCTAGATAAAAACCTGTGCCAAAGATCTGGGTACGATCCGTCGCATTATGACTAACACTAATAATATTTGATCATTGAAAAATTCGTTTTTGTTAGTATCTTCCACAGATAAAACACCATGCCAAAGATCTGGGTACAGATCAACCAAAATTATGACTAACACTAATAATATTTGATCATTGAAAAATTCGTTTTTGTTTATTATCTTCCACAAGATAAAACACCATGCCAAACATCTGGGTACGATCCGTCGCATTATGACTAACACTAATAATATTTGATCTGTTGAAAAATTCGTTTGGTATGCTCTTCCACAGATAAAACACCGTACCAGATCTGGGTACGATCCATCACGGTGACTAACACTAATAATATTTGATCATTGAAAAATTCGTTTTGTTATTATCTTCTGAATAAAACACCATGCCAAACATCTGGGTACGATCCGTCGCATTATGACTAACACTAATAATATTTGATCATTGAAAAATTCGTTTTTTGTATTATATTTACTGAGATAAAACACCATACCGAATCTGGGTACGATCCGTCGCATTATGACTAACACTAATAATATTTGATCATTGAAAAATTCGTTTTTGTTATTATCTTCCACAGATAAGAGCACCGTTACCAAACATCTGGGTACGATCCGTCGCATTATGACTAACACTAATATTTGAGGAATCATTGAAAAATTCGTTTGTTATTATCTTACAGATAAAACACCATGCCAAACATCTGGTACGATCCGTCGCGACATGACTAGCCTTCTAATAATATTTGATCATTGAAAAATTCGTTTTTGTTATTATCTTCCACAGATAAAACACCAGCATAAACATCTGAGTACGATCGTCGCATTATATTAACACTAATAATATTTGATCATTGTGAAAAAATTCGTTTTTACAATATTATCTTTTACAGATAAAGCACCATGCAAAGATCTGAGTACGATCCGTCGCATTATGACTAACACTAATAATATTTGATCATTTGGTCGTTTTTATTTATTATCTTCCACAGATAAAACACCATGCCAAAGAATCATTAGGTACGATCCGTCGCATTATAGCTAACACTAATATTTGATCATTGAAAAATTCGTTTTTATTCCAATATCTTCCACAGATAAAACACCATGCCAAAGATCTGGGTAGATCGTCACGTTATGACCTACTTGCAATAATATTTGATGTTGAAAAATTCGTTTTGTTATTATCATACAGATGAAACACCATGCCAAACATCTGGTACGATCCGTCGCATTATGACTAACTTTATCAATATTTTGATCATTGAAAAATTCGTTTTTGTTATTATCTTCACAAGATAAAACACCATACGAAGATCTCTGAGTACGATCCGTCGTATGACTAACACTAATAATATTTGATCATTGAAAAATTCGTTTTTGTTTATTATCTTCTGGTCAAACACCATACCGAATCTGAATACGATCCGTCGCATTATGATAACACTAATAATATTTGTTCATTGAAAAATTCGTTTCCGAACAGAAATTTCAAAACTAATTTTACATATTGAGAAAAGAATTTAGACAAATAGATAGGGTCCTGTGCATGACGCTAAACTACATCCGACAGCAAGGCCACTGATTGGGATGTTGTTTCCAGGTTCACCCTGTCCCGAATTGGTAGCACCTTTAGGGTCCCAGCTATGTGTAAATAGTTAACTCCAAACTGGGGTCAAACACTATGAAAGTATAAAAATGCACTTTCATAGAAATATATAGATAAAAATAGACTTTTATAAAAAAAATATTACCAACAATACATTTTTGAAGAAAAAAATTATTAACATAACACATTTTTGAAGAAAAAAATATTTTCAGCAAAACATAAAAAAACATAAAACATAAAAATCTAGAATAGATTTTCAGTTTTCTAAAATAAAAAATAAATAAATTTTCACTAAAGTCTGACTAAATCAACCTTCTCACTATAACCGAACATTACAAAAATACCTTAAAACTCTATATGTTTGGCATTAAATAACCTACAGAGGTGTTGATATGCCATTAAAAAAACTCAAACTCAAACAACTAAATAGTCTCCATTTATTTTAGAAATTGTCTCTCATCGTTCATCAACCTTGTTGATGATATTTTGGTCTTTTGAAAAATGATTGTGGTGTTTCTAGGGTAGTTTTCGTCTGACTGTACAGTATGATATATTTACAGTTTACAAGTTACTGGTTAAATAATCCATTATATAATAGGAGTACACATTATTATTCATAATATGAGACTTCATTCATAAACAATAACTAGTGTTCTTTAGTGGAACGACTATAACTTAAGTAAAGATAACAATAGGAAGAAGAATATTAGCTGAGAGGAATAATAATAATAATAATAATAATAATAATAATAATAATAATAAAAAATTAATTAATTAAAAACTGAATTAAATTCACAGAACAGAACAGAGTTATGGCCATTAATAGCCTTGCAATCCCAGTTGTCCAATATAGCTTTAACATCTTAAACTGGACTCTAAACGGCATCAGGCGAATGGATGCTAAAACAAGAAAGCTTCTTTCTAAGCATAAGATGCATCATCCAAAGGCTGATGTAGACCGTCTATACATACCCCGTAAAGAAGGTGGAAGGGGTCTTATTCAGCTGGAATTGTCATACAAGACAACAACTATTGGCTTACTAACATACATAGAAACAACAAAGGATTGGATGTTACAATTAGTAAGGCAACATGAAGAAAGAAAGAAAAAATATTCAATAATAAAAGAAGGCAGTAAATTCAAACAAGATTTACAGTTAGTAGATTCTGTAGAAAAGCAGAACGGAAGCCAAGAGCCGACTATTGCGGCAAAAAATATGAAAATGAAAGCCAAAGATAAAGCTCTTGAACAGATGAAACAGCGCTGGCAAGACAAACCTCTGCATGGCCAATATCCAGTACGTGCCAATAAATCCAATGTTGACAAAGTTAATACTCATCGATGGTTACGTGCATCTGGATTAAAGCCCGAAACTGAAGGCTTTATTCTTGCAGCACAAGACCAAAGTCTTTTCACGAGAAACTTTCAGGCAAATATTATGCATAATAATATGGATCCAATATGCAGGTTTTGTGATAAACACCAAGAAACAATAGACCACCTAATCTCAGGCTGTTCTGTGCTTGCCCTAAATGAATATAAAAATCGCCAGAGTTGGGCAATATTTACATTGGGCAATATGCAAACATTATGGAAAAGCTGTAGGCAAACACTGGTATGAACATCACCCAGCACCGGTTACAGAAATAGAAGATATAACCATTCTATGGGATTACACCATCTACACAGACAGAAAAATTGAAGCAAATAGGCCAGACATTATTGTTAAAAACCAGAAGGAGAAAACTTGTCTATTAATTGATATGGCTTGTCCAGCGGATTGTAACATAGCAATCAAGGAATTTGAAAAACTGTCAAATATAAAGACCTGAAAATTGAAATAGAAAAAATGTGGAAATTGAAAACAAGAGTTGTGCCAGTTATAGTAGGTGCACTTGGAATGATAAAAAATGGAACAAAACAACACATTGAAAGAAACCCTAGAAAGCCCAGCTTAAGAGATATACAAAAATTGTCTTATTAACTACAGCCCACACACTAAGGAAAACTATCTATGTAACGCTAGGCATGATAGGGAAGATGGAAAAACACATGAAATGGAGCCATAATAACACGCCACGACCTGCCTTATGTCTTCCCGCAGACTTGGTTGGTAGTGCGACCATAGTAGAAATAGAAATATGATGAAAAATGACAACATAATAAGAATAAATATAACAACAGAAAGAATAATAATAATAAGAAAAAACGAAGAATATAAAAAAGAAAGACAAGATAGGAAGAAGAAGAAAAAGAAAACGCAGAAAAGAAGAGAAAGAAGAAGAAGAATTTGAAGAAGAGGAAAATGAAAAATATGTAGAAGCACAGGAAGAATAACAAAACTATGAAAAAGACTAAAAAGTGAACAAAAAGAAAGAGACGAATGAGAAAAATATGAAGAAGAAGATGAAGATGAAGACGAATACAAAAAAAAGGGAAGAACGACGAGGAAGAAGATGAAGGAGAAGAAAAGCAATGCATTCTGGAATAAGCACATCATTTAGTCGGATCTGGTAGAAAGACATTGCAAGGCAAACAGAAGTCTTCCCTTTTGTGATTGGCCCATTTAGGGTTAGATTCAAGAATGTTAGTACCGGCCATGACGATTGGAAATACCATTTTTGGTGGGTGTACGATGGTCTCAGCGCTTCTTGGAACAGCTCATGTGCCAAAGAATGTATTGTGTGCTTGAGCTGCGGATAGTAGCTGGCTTATCACTGCTATAAGCCGAGTGAAACATCTCAGAATAAGAAATGACGTCAAAATATAATAATAATAATAATAATAATAATAATAATAATAATAATAATAATAAAATATTAATAATAATAATATTACTTCGTAAACTCTCTGATGCCGTGATACAATTAACTCGTCAAATCATTCATCCAATCGTCCTTGTCAATAAATCAATTCTACCGAAGTACGCTGGGGATAACAGCCAATCAATTAACTGAGAAACGTTTCTAATCTTTAAGCGGAAGAAATTTGAATTGATTATTACTGGAATTTTAATTCCGAAATTGAAGCCCTGATGAAATCAGACCTAGCAGGCTTTCTCAAACTCAGTCAGCTTTTTATTCGCCTGGGATTATCTAGAAAAATCTTTTTCAATCGTAGTCGCCTCGTTGCATTTAAACTTATTCAATTCTTAACGGCACCGGTAACCATAGCTTAAATTTTGTAGCAAAATCAAATTTGAACTGAGAAAAAACCCGCAAATATATTATCCCACATAAAGACGCTGTTTACTTCATAAACTAGTGCTGATATCAATTAGATTGTCCCAAATGTTCGGAAACACTTGCGAAATGGGTCTATCTGGTCCAGCACAATCGAGACAAGTGATGGGTTCAGAAAAGGCAAGAGACACCGTCGAGTCTAAAACAAGATCAATTCGGCAAGAAAATAATGTTGTGCGTTTGGTGGAACTTCGAAGGAATCGTGCATTTTGAGTTGGTTCCGAATGGTCGTGCCATCAGTGTCGAGAGTGTTGAGCTCGGTCAGACTGTTGTCCCCAAAGAAATAATAGGACAGAATGGGTTCTATAGCATTTAGCGGCAACCGGTCGAAAAGAAGGCAAACTTTGAATTTAAACCATCCTGGAGTGTGTTGGGCTGTCGTCCACAAAAATAGCTGAACAGACTGGGTTCGATAGCTCTAGGTGGCAACCGGTCTAGGAGAAGAAAAACTCTCAATTTAAAACATCCTAGAGAGGGTTGAGCTCCGTCAGACTGTTGTCCCCAAAGAAATAACAGTACAGAATGGGTTATATAGCATTTAGTGGCAACCGGTTGAAGAGAAGGCAAACTTTGAATTTAAACTATGCTGGAGAGTGTTGGGCTTCGTCAGGCTGTCGTCCCCAAAAATAGCAGAACAGACTGGGATCTATAGCCTTTAGTGGCAACCTGAATTTAAACAAGCTGAATTTAAAGACAGCTTCATCAGAAGAAATGGCAGAACAGACTGGGTTCGATAGCTTTGGGTGGCAACCGCTCTAGGAAAAATCGGAAACTTCAAAAATACAGAATGCATAGTGGTCAGTAATGTCCAAAACGTGGTAACAAGAGGTTTAATTATATTTTTGTTATCATAAATTAGATAACATTACTATATCATGCCAAACTGTAAGTAATGTTGGGTAATTCAAAGTCGTCTAACGTTTAGCAAGTGTGTCTCGCAAGATCAATTACGGCTAAGTAATGAGTTCGATTCACACTGTGTGCTTTATACTGTTGGTCATTTGCTACATCTAAGCTATGATTAGTACATCAATTACAAACACTTCGTTGTGGTGTCAAGGTTAAGAAGCTTGTCTCAAAGACGCACTCATAAGTGAGCAATGAGTTCGATCCTCATTGGGAACCCTATATGTTCGCATTTGCGGCACATCTAAGATACGCTTAAGAAATCCACACCTTACTGCTCAATTTCCGAAAAATGTCTGAAATCATTATGTGCGCGTTTCTGTTTGTGGGAGTAAGAGACGGATAGCAAGAGAGAGAGAGAGAGAGAGAGAGAGAGAGAGAAGAAGCAGCACATGAAAAATGGGGGAACCTTTTCGCAATTGTTAAAGAGGATATTTTTATTGACTATTGTAATAATGTTGCTCCTCACAGGGGATTTCATATACTAACTGACATTAAATTTTCTCAGAATAGAACAAGTCACTTTTGGAACTGGCATATGACCGTCAATTTGAATGTTTCCGTTTGACATGATAAATAATGCACAAAATATTTATCAAAATCTTTCCCATTTTTTGTGGAATCTGTTTAAAGATTAATTTTAGTTTCAGAATCTTAGCGTTGCAATCATTCCGGTGATCAGTGAAAGACTTAGAGCACAGCCTTAAAAATCCTTAATTTTCTGAAGCATTACAACATGTATATAGAAAGAATGCATAGCTTAAACACATTATTTTGAAATCATTGAGCCGTCAAATAAAGCCTTTCATTTGATTCAAAGGTAAAATTTACTGAACAATTATATTCAGAGGTAACATTTAAACAGTGCAGTAGTTGTAGAGAAAATTTCAGTAACAAACTGTTACGTCAGGTAACAGAATTGTGTGAAATAATACAAAACAAAGCAATAGTATAAAAGTAGGTGTATTGACAGGAAAATAGAAGTATTTACAAGAGGTGAGGATTAGTAGAATACAGAACAAGGTAATTAGTATACAGTATCGTCGTAGAGACGTGATAGATTGACTAATAGCACACTTCCGGTGTAATACCGGAAATACCCGACTGACTCGCTTACTCGACTTCCTTCCTCGAGGTATAATCACTAATATTTTATATAGTGATTCGAATAGTCCATTTCCGTGGAAAGTTGGAGAGCGCCCCAACACAAAGTGATATTGAAAATATTTTGCTTTATAATTTGTGCCCATCAGTGTTATCGTATTATATACAAGTTTTAATTTTTTTTTTTTATTAATTCGGAGTGAGCTCTTGCGGTTAAAAATAACGGCAAAATACTTATATCGACACGTCCTCGAATAAACGGCAACCTCTATTCATGCACGTACTAATTAGTATCTTACTTTAATACTTAAGAAAAAAATAATACAAAATATTGAGTGTCACAGGAAGGACACACACACACATACACACGTGTGTATGTGTGGTGTGTAATTTTTAATAAATTTTAGCAACACAGTTTTTAATAATTTTTAGCAACACATTTTTTCGGTTATTTTTTGTTACCATAACTTACACCGATGATGATCTCGGAAAGAGGTTGAAAGTACTTGGGTGCCTTGAGAAGTGAATCATAATAACATCTGTTATTTTTACAGCATATTTCTGACATCCTTCAAGCATAATACGCAAAAGATTATCCGTGAGTATGAACAAATTTTATTATAAATAATCAGACATAATGTGTGCAACTTGTTTAATCTGACATCTCTAAAAGAAAATTTGCTGCTAATTACACTCACACACACACAGACATATATATATATATATATATACTGGCCTTTATTATAAAAGAGACGATATATATATATATTGTAACACAGTTGTAGAATACGTAGGTTTTTTTTTATCTACTGTTCATGCATTTGCATTTACTTTTATAAAGAGTGCTCGATACAACGTAGAGCATTTTATTGTAATGCTTGTTACAATCAATAGTTTATAAATTCATAATATCTCACTACATCAAAATGTTCGCGTTTCGGAGTTGCTACGTGCGCTTCTCATCGGGTGATAAGTTAAAATCAACTTATCAACCGATGAGAATCGCACGTAGCAGCTTCGAAACGCGAAAATTTTGATGTAGTGATACTATGAATTTATAAACGATTGTAACAACCATTACAATATATATATATTTATATATATACGAGATTATAATTGTGCTGGTCTCGAAAACCTTCCTCGGAAATTATCGAATGAAGGGAAATTTGGTTTAGGTGAAACCTAGGTAGGTTTGTCTGGCTCAATAGGTGATATATATATATATATATATATATATATATATATATATATATATAAATTAAAAAAGGATTTATAAAATAACAAGGCACATTTAAAGAGCTTGGTCATGGCAAGGGCTTTTATAATTGGCAGCAAATTTTAATTACTATTAGTATAGAGACTATACTCCGCCGACACTACCTCTCTATTGTTTGTCTCTCTATTAGCGTGACAGGAAGGAAATATATATACATACAAATAAATACGTAACGATCTTTATTATAATAGAGAGTTTAAAGAGATGATCAAACAAATAATGTCTCTAATCTTATTAAGTGAGTCGCCTTTTTTGTAATATCATTCAATTATTGTACAACGTTTTTATATAATGATCTCGGTTAAAAAAAATTGTATATAGTCGTAATTCATAATTAGATTGTTTTGGTTTAGTTTACGGTATATCAACCTTAATGACTCATTTAATGCCGACGAGATTTTTACAAAAGATTTGTATGAATAGAATTTACTTTCTTTTTAATGTGGGTTTCGTTGCTGGTAATATTTTTTTCCTTCACGTATTTTTGGTGGTAACATTTTTCAAAAACTTATTTTCGTTGGTAACATCTTTCCTTCAAAAACGTTTTGTTGGTAATATTTTCATTTTTTTTTTTTTTTGTAAATACTTTCATAGCATTTTTGACCTCGGTTTGGGGGTTAACTATTTACCCATGAATGGGACCCTAACAGGTGCTGCCACTCCTGGTCAGGGTGGACCTGGGAACAACAGCAATTAAGAGGTGGTTCCATGCTCCTCACAACCTCGCACTCAGAGGCCTTGATGCCGGATACAGCTTACGGTCATGCCCAGGACCTCATAATTAGAACACTTATTCTAGTATTTTACTTTAGTACATTTAATGTAAAAGATATCAATTTTAGTTCTATTCTGAAATTGTGTATTTCTCTACTTTTTCAAACGAACTTTAAAAGTAAATGCTCAAGAATTGATAAAAGTATGACGTTATTTGTTGGCTCCAGTACTTAAAACTTCAATGGAAAACTCGCCCACAAAGTACAATAATGATTTTCTAATAAGTTGATGCATCAAAATTCTCTATTCCAACAATGGTTCAATTAAGTGCCATACGCGAAACACGCATGGGCGCACATGTCTCGAAAGAGACATGACTGACTGGACAGAAGGTTATCCCACAGTAGGTTGCATTACTTTCTGCGGTAGACTGGTTGCCAATAGAAGCCAATCTGTCCTGTTATTAAACCCAAAACTGGAGAGAAGAAATGGATTAATACCTTTCCCAAGGTTATTTGCGCGTAAGTGAATGCAATGAATTCAACTGGAATTCGAACATCGCTCCCCGATTTTTCGTTCCAAGTATATATCCACTGCACCACAACTTACATTCTTCTTCTATGTGCCCTGTCCCTTCAGGATGTAGGCGTTCATGGCTTTCCACTTTTCTCTATCCCTGGTGGCTCTTAGCATGCTTTCTCCTGTTACAACGTGCAATCCTCGATCTGTTATCCACCTGATTAGGGCCTTCAAATATGTTATCCGTTGCTTTCCCCTCTCTCTTCTTCCCTCTATCTGGCCTGTTAGTATCAGATTCTCCAGGCCCTCCCTTCTGATTGCGTGTCCCAGGAACTTCACCTGTCTCTTCCTGATGCTCAGTATTAATTTCCTTTTTGTTTCCATCATTTCCAAGACCTCATCATTGCTCACATGCTCGATCCATGATATTCACAGCATTTTTCTGTAGAACCAGATTTCAGTTGCTTCAATTCTTTCCTTAATCTTTGATGGTATTGTCCAGCATTCACTGCCATATTGAAGGATGGACATCATCACATAGCAATCCAGTACTCTCTTCCTAGTTTCTATCGAAATTGCCCTGTTTCTTATTACCTTACTCGTCTTCTTGAATGTATTCTGTTATAACGCTTCCCAGGTATTTAATTTTTTGTACCTGCTTGATTCTGGTTTCCGCGACCTGTATTTGGCATTTTGGGTTGCCCTTTTTACTGATGACCATGCATTCAGTTTTTATGCAGTTTATTTCTAGTCCTTTCTTGTTACTTTCTTCTGCTATGTCGTAAAATCAACTATCACGAATAGAGTGGATACTCGATCCTGTCAAACTGGAACTAACTTTTTCGTCGTGCTGCTGATTCAGGAAAGCAGTTTAATTAAATGGTGTCCTCCAGTAATCCGCAAGAAATTTTAACCCTGTCTAAAATTGTGCTGTAACAGTTATGATATATTTTATTTGCGAAAAGCATTTAGTAATTGAGAAGGAACCAGGAAGACGAAATAAGCCCTTCGAGAAAAATAATCTTTCCACCATAATGTTGGACTCCGTTAGCCCCATACATTTTTCCTGTTACTGAAATTAATATCATCCCTCAGAAATTTATAATCTAAGCCCGTGCACGTTCCTCTGTCCGTTTGGGAGTGTTACCGCAAAGCCAAACATTTAACACACTCTTTTTTCCTTTCTATTCTGTTTCTTCAGAAACACGTCATTATTTGTCTGCATCTCGACCTTGCACATGCCTTCGATGACGACGCTCATAAATTTTTCGATCTGGCCATTCGTTTTGGAGGAGTTACGTCTCCTGGGTAGGCTCAAATAAGTTGCCTATCGTTGATGTTATTACACAGTTTTATGTCTTGCCATCAGGAAAGCATTAAAATTATTGCAGGAATTAATTGCGGTCTGTGATGTGTATTTCAGAGCCTGGATAATCGTGGCTTGTCTAAGATGGAAAAATATACGTCGACTTGAGAATTTGATAATTGTCGAATTCAGTTTGTGTGTGAGTTATACCATGGTTGTAGTCATGGTAATGTTTACGGCATATCACCTTATTAATTACTGAAGGCGGTGGCAGCATTGGTAGATCGAAAGGTCGGAAGGAATTTTCTGCGATGGCATAGGCTCGTAGTTATTTCATCCAGTCGGGAACGTGAGTGAATATCAAATAAATGTCAGCTGTTGAGACGGCAAAATAAAGACGTTGAAAACGCAGTGTGCATAGAGATAGTTATTGATTTCAATAAATATGGGTAAGAACGCGGGTACACACACAGATATAATTACTTTTCTGGTGTTAAAAGAACAGTGCCCAATGTATTATAATAAGGCTATTTGTGGTGCAGGGATGTCGGACCGAAACGAGAAATTGAGAGCCAGGTTCGAATTCCAGTAAAATTTGTTGCATTCACTTACGCGCAAATACCATTGTGAAAGGTATTAATCTGCCTGTTATCAGTCCAGATACGGGTTAAATAGCAGGTCAGAAAGTAATGGTAACCTACTGGCATTAGTTTTCTCTTTTCCGACATATGTTTGCTCAAGCGTGTATCATGTATGCCATTTAACTGAAATATAAATAAACGTACATATTATGCTACGTATATAGTCGTGCTATAGACGTAGGATTATATATATATATATATATATATATATATATATATATATGCGGATGTACTATAGTATATATATATATATACGGATGATTATAGTTTATAAATATATATATATATATATATATATATATATATATTTATTACCGGCCATAATAGTTAGGCCATCACTGTTTTTGAAAGGAAATAATGTATTTCATACTATTTATACTATTTATTGCCAAGTGGATGATTGTAAATGAAAATAGAATGGTTCTTTTGTTATTATTATTTTGTAAAATTTTACAAGGCAAGGAAGCAAAGATAAACTCAACCCTAATTTTTCTTCATCCTTTCATTGATGAAACTGCAATATATGTAATTATTAAATATTTATAAAATCATTTGATGCACATGTTATTGTGCAGTCTTAACGAAAGAACCATTCTATTTTCATTTAAAATTATTGACCTGGCAATAAATACTAAAAAATAGTATGAAATACATCATTTTCTTAAAACACTGGGTTGCCTAATAATTATGGCCGTTAGAATATATATATATATATATATATATATATATATATATATATATATATTGGGGCATCAATGTAATTAACACAGCTGTAGCTGATCTTAATATTGTTTATTATTAACCTATGATACACTAACCTTGTTTTATATATATATATATATATATATATATATATATATATATATGTTTTATTTCGTATGAAAATCGTTCCATCATTTGGTTTCTATCACAACACATTCATAATTGTTTTCTTTTATTTTATTAAAAAAGAACGCGTTGACACTTACAGTTAAACAAACATTACATTTTACTACATACTACATTTTAGTATTCATTGGTTTCTTTATGTCACGTGACACGTATCTGACCAATGAAACCATATTTCAATCAACATTCTGTCTCTTGGATTTTTTAAATCAATCGTCTTTGAAGAATATCTGAAGAAGCTTTTTATAAGTGAAACATGTTAGATTAAAGACACTTATTTCCTACGTGTTCTTCATTTATTCTATTCATCTTGTCGGATTCCGATCCATATATTCAACTCATATATATATATATATATATATATATATATTACGCTCTCACACCCTGATTGAGCACTCTGGAAGAATGGTAGACTTTGAAAAACAGTAGCTACTCTGGCATGTACGCATCGCTCATTCAGTAATGAATTAGAGCACACTGATTACTGGGCGTGTGTAACGATAATATACACGCTACCGAGCGCCCATAGCCCAGAGGTAGAATCGCCGACTGACGCAAATTGGGTCGGGTTTCAATCCTGGGTTAAAAGCAATCGGAGTCTAACCGAACTGATGAGCTGTGATGCAGCGAAACAGATCTATATGCGGATGACTATATATATATATATCGAATGATAAAGAGTTAACGAGAAGTTTGTCACTTAGCTTAGTAGTTCTTTTTCAAATATGCCGATTTGTAAAGTTTGTGAATGCGTTATTCGATATAATGGCAGAAGCTCCCGACCAAATTTAGCAATATTATGCAGCGCAAGGAGGAGTGGTAGATTTATAATTGTGTAAGACAGATTTGCTGGAAAAAAAACTTTCTGTCACGACGCAGTGCTCCAACTTTTCTTTTAGCATGTACAGTTATTCATTCGATGTAGTTCTTCTACTTTCAGTTCTTCTGAAAATATTAGGCCAAACGGGCGCAATGGGGTTCTCTCTAGAAGACTAGCATCAAACAT
This sequence comes from Ascarosepion bandense, assembly GCA_037127315.1. Classification (NCBI taxonomy): domain Eukaryota; kingdom Metazoa; phylum Mollusca; class Cephalopoda; order Sepiida; family Sepiidae; genus Ascarosepion; species Ascarosepion bandense. The sequence goes on from JBBBDQ010001012.1 coordinate 737,328, forward strand.
GCTGATGACCGAGAGGAAAGATTGTCTAGTTAAAGACTGGTGTTAATGAAAAAGTTCTCGAGTTTGAGTTTGAGTCGGAGCTTTGTTTAACGGCATATCGACACCTCTGTGGGTTATTTAATGCCAAAAGATGGGGTTCATCAGGTATTTTTTTATGCTCGGTTATAGTGCGTTTGAGTTTTTTTAACGGCATATCAACCTCTGTGGGTTATTTAATGCCAGAAACATGGGGGTCGTAAGGTATTTTTTCTATGTTCGGTTATAGTGATTTGAGTTTTGTTTAACGGCATATCAACCTCTATGGGTTATTTAAAGCCAAAAAGATGGGGGTCGTCAGGTATTTTTTTATGTTCGGTTATAGTGATTTGAGTTTTGTTTAACGGCATATCAACCTCTGTGGATTATTTAATGCCAAAAAGATGGGGGTCGTCAGGTGTCTTTTTTATGTTCGATTATAGCGAGTTTGAGTATTGTTTAATGGCATATCAACCTCTGTGGGTTATTTAAAGCCAAATAGATGGGGTGCGTCAGGCATTTTTTTATGTTCGGGTATAGTGAGTTCGAGTTTTGTTTAACGGCATATCAACCTCTATGGGTTATTTAATGCCAAAAAGTTGGGGGTCGTCAGGTATTTTTTATGTTCGGTTATAGTGAGTTTGAGTTTTGTTTAACGGCATATCAACCTGTGTGGGTTATTTAAAGCCAAAAAATTGGGGGTCGTCAGGTATTTTTTATGTTCGGTTATAGTGAGTTTGAGTTTTGTTTAACGGCATATCAACCTCTGTGGGTTATTTAATGCCAAAAAGTTGGGGGTCGTCAGGTATTTTTTATGTTCGGTTATAGTGAGTTTGAGTTTTGTTTAACGGCATATCAACCTGTGTGGGTTATTTAAAGCCAAAAAGTTGGGGGTCGTCAGGTATTTTTTATGTTCGGTTATAGTGAGTTTGAGTTTTGTTTAACGGCATATCAACCTCTGTGGGTTATTTAATGCCAAAAAGTTGGGGGTCGTCAGGTATTTTTTTTATGTTCGATTATAGTGAGTTTGAGTTTTGTTTAACGGCATATCAACCTCTGTGTGTTATTTAATGCCAAAAAGGTGGGATTTTATTTTTTTTTAAATATTCGGTTATAGTCTGATGGTTAATTTAATCAGATTTTAATGAAAATTTTTGTGTTTTTAAATATTTGGTTATAATGAGATGGTTGATTTAATCAGATTTTAATGAATTTTTTTTTTTTTTTTGAAAATTGAAAATGTCTTTTATTCAAAAATATATATTTTTCTATGAAGGTCTATTTTTATGTGTACATTTCTACTAAAGTGTGTTTTTATATTTTCATAGTGTTCTGACCCCAGTTTGCCCATAGCAAGTGCTACCTCTCCGGGTCAGGGTGGACCTGGGAACAACTGCAATTAAAAGGTGGTTCCATGTTCGTAATAGCCTCCCAATCAGAGGCCTTGCTGCCGGTTGCAGTTTATCGTCATGCCCAAGACCAAAACAGTTTTCGATCTAATAAAGCATAGAAATGAACCATATACATGTTAGCACTCGCGAATAGTATTACTTGAATTTTAAATTTTCCCGCACAACACATTCATCAGGTGATGAGTATAAACTGAGCGCTACTTAATATATTTTTCATTTTGTCGTCATTTTGTTGTAGTTATGTATTATGCGTAGATAATTTTTTTATTTAAAAATATATATGATACTCAAAATAAATGGCATTGGCGAATTTATACTTGTGAATAAAATGTTATATTATTAAGTATAATTCTGTTATTTAACTCATAGCTGGAGGGAGAAGAGATAGATTATATTATATAATTATATTAAGTATAATTAGTGGGGAATCAGTTTATTATTTTATAACAATAGAAAACCGATCCCTCACTTTATGCCCATTAGATGTTTCAATTTTGTTTCGATCTATTATATTCAGTCAGTCAGTTACGTGCCATACGTGATACACGTTTGGGCGATCATGTCTCGAAAGAGACATGACTGACTGGACAGAAGATTATCCCGCAGTAGGTTGCTATTAATTTTTGCGGTAGACTGGTTTCCAGCCAAGTTTAATGAATCCAATCTTTCCTGTTATTTATCCCATAACTGGAGCGAAGAGACGGATTAATACCTTTCTCAAGAGTATTTGTGCCTAAGTGAATGCAAGGAATTCAACTGTAATTCGCATTCGGCTTTTTTCGTTTTGATCCGATATCCACTGCACCACAACGATACAGAAATATAAATAGATTATTAAAAAAAAGTTATCATGTAAAATATATAATACATTAATTTAAATTTATGATACGGGGACATGGGGTATAACTTTTAAAGTTAGATCAACCAAATGCAGGCAACAGTTCTATTCTATTAGCTTTTTCTTCTCGTCATTCTCGCCTGTGGAACTCCCTTCCATATACTTGCTTTCCTGACGGCTACAACCTCTAGAAAATTAAATGCAAAGTCAATTCCCATCTCTTATCTACTTAACTCCAGACCTTTCCAAATCACTCCGTGTATCTTCTTTTCTTTCTCTCTACCTTCGTAACTGTCTTCACATCCTTCTCATTCAATTTCTCTTTTACCCCCTGCAGCTGGTCCGTATTTGTCTTCACTCTCCTCCTTCCTAATACTTCAACTATCGTATGTATCCCTTTGAACATCAGTGTCTTTAATGCCTTATTTGGACTGAAATAATTTAAAAAATTAATAAGTAACACAGATTAGCAAAAAGGTCGCATGAATTTACAATTAAAATAACCGTAAGATCTACGCTAATCTCACATTTTCTCTTATGTGAACCTCCTTTCCAGTTCAATGTTTTTTAACCAACTTGATGGTCAAATATTTAAACTCAATGTTACTCATAATATACTTGTTTTCTACTTAGTTTTCTATTATTTACGTTCATTTAATAATATTTCTGTTTTATAAATTTTTCAGCCTCGGTAACCCGTGGTATCTTATTGGCTTTACTAACTTTCTTGATGAAACTAATGAAGGTAGATTTCAGTTCATTCACACTGGAAATATTGTTTAGTTAGAGAGACTGCTGCAGGTTTCGATCTGTAAGAAAGAAGTTTTACTTTGGAAAATAAATAATCTCTTACAGGGACACATAGACACTTGATAAGTCTATCAAAACTGGAAAATGGTGACTGAGGACCTCCATTCCACATATGATAACAAGTCTTTATTTTTAGTCTAATCTAGCACTTGCATGAAATTTTAACAAATTTAAAAGCATCCAGCACAACCGTGACTTGTTTTATGCAACATGTTAACAACAAGCGCCTGATATATCGCGAGGGAGGATCTAAATGTTCATCTATGCTGAAAAACAAAGATTTCGATATACAGGGTGACTGAACAACGACTCCATATTTCAAGTATGAGTGTCCAGACAAGAGTCCTGATTTAACACGCTATGACTTTTCTTTCGGATTATTTAAAGGAGCAAGTCTGCTATACTAAACCAAGTCTTTAGAAGAATCTGAAGGTTGAATACAAGATATAACATCTAAGAGTTCCTGGTGAAATCAGATGACACGATGATTGAGGGTTTCATGAAGCTAATACCGATATCTGGAGCCTATATCGAGTCTTAAATAAAACCTCATGCCAAAACCTTTTTCTCATATTCAATTAAGGTAAAATTTATAATTAATAAATAAACTATAAGTATTTTAAAACGAGGAGTTAATTTTCTGTTCTTTACACCAATAATAAATATGAAAGATCTTGTTCCGAAAACAACCTGCAAGCCCATGCTAAGACACTGCCTCCATCATACTTCAAAGCTGCATCCTTCGTAGCTTCATACTTCAGAGCTTCATGCTGGGCAGCTTCATGCATCACAGCTTGATGAATCAAAGCTTCATACTTCACAGCCTCATACTTCACAGCTTCATGTTTCGCATCTTCATACATCACAGCCTCATGCTTCACAGCTTCATGCTTAGCAGTTTCATACATCACAGCTTACTGATTCACAGCATCTTTCACAGTCTCATGCATCACAGTCTTATGCTTCTCAGTCTCATGCTTCACAGCCTCATGCTTCAAAGCTTCATGCTTCATAGCCTCATGCATCAAAGCTTCATGCTTCACAGCCTCATGCTTCAAAGCTTCATGCTTAACAGCCTCATGATTCAAAGCTTCATGCTTCATAGCCTTATGCTTCTTAGTTTTATGCTTCACATCCTCATTCTTCACAGCTTCACTTCATAGCCTTATGCTTCTTAGTTTTATGCTTCACAGCCTCATTCTTCACAGCTTCATTTCATAGCCTTATGCTTCTTAGTTTTATGTTTCACAGCCTCATTCTTCACAGCTTCACTTCATAGCCTTATGCTTCTTAGTTTTATGTTTCACATCCTCATTCTTCACAGCTTCATGCTTTAAGACCTCGTGCTTCTCTTATTCATGCTTCACAGCCTCAGTTTTCACACCTTCCTTCTTCATATCTTCATGCTTTACAGTCTCATGCGTTACAGCTTCATGTTTCACAACTTCATGCTTCACAGCTTATATCTTCACAGCTTCATGGTTTGAATCATAAGCATATTATTTCTCAACAAAAGCTCTAAAAATGCAGACCATACAGCTATTAAATGTCTTTATACATCCATAAAGTTGAATCAGCTTCATTTCCTTCGTGTTCCATTTGTAAGAAGGAATATCTACTCAAACGGCGTCTGCCCCAAAACCGGCACTTTATCGAACAGACTCGCGCATGGATACTTCCACGGAATTTATAATTTCTTAAAGTCAATTGTTATCTATCCTACACATCCTCGTTTTGTTCACTTTGTACTTCTGATGAATGTGGAGCTTTCCTAATCGTTAGCAAGTTTGAATGTGAACAGATACACTTGGAAATGTTATAAATCTATATCTGTTTTTGGCTATTAGTCAAATAGAAATTAAATGCCTGTTTCTGGATAAATCATTGTTTTATATAAATAAATAAGTACTATACAAAATAAATATCTTATGTGTTGTGACGTGGCTCGACCACGTGACCGGGTTCACACACACACACACACACACACACACACACACACATATATATATATATATATATATAGAAAGAGTGAGTCGGTTGAAGGAGGAAGTTAGTCTGAGACTGCATGTTACTTGCTAACCGAACCGCCCATATTGTTGCGATCTACTACGGGCTATTATGTTGTATCTATCAAAAAATATACTGTTTTATCATCTGTGTACTTTTTACCACCTCGGCGATACAACAATATGCAAAATATTGTAAATGCAATATTCATTGGCATTTAAGTAACCGACAGAATTTTGATAAATCGTAAAAAATAATTCAATCAACCAATTCTTACTTCTTTTTTTATGTTTGTATAAACACTACCTTGAGTTTCTCTTGCGCCTTATACTGCTCCTTATATCTGGTCTCTATTAGCAAGTATAAGTTGAACTATGTTGCGTTCAGATAATAATTAGTCGCTTCATTGGCTAACAATCTTAACATCTGCGTATTGGGATGCATAAAAGATAGACATTTAAGTGTATGCTTGATTTTTTTTAAGTCATACTTTATATTTTACGTGTTATTCTTTTTATCAGCAGGTTGCCCACGCTGATTTCTAGTTACTAATCCGATTTGCCGAAGCTGTTCAATAAGAGATTCTGCTATAAAAGTACCTATTTTCTCATTTGGTAGAGAGAAAACCTCATAAAGTATTATTTTACGAGGAACTCAGACTGAGATTTGTGATTTTCCGATGGCGTGACTATACGAGAGAATAAAGAACAAACTTCATAAAAAAAATCAATCTTTGTTATTTGTTCAATATGCCTAACAGCAGACGCAGCTCAGAATAATTGAATAATGTTCGGTTCATTTGGCGCGCATTAAAATCTTGATTTATATCGCCGACTGCAAGCTAGATCAACACAATTTAGATAGTTTTATCGCCATAATCAACATTACTTCTTCATCCATAATGGCCGACTGCTCCTTTTTGATTACACCAATATGCTAAAGCGGCTAGCGAAACGCAATTACAGATAACTGCTCAGGCACCACACAGAGTCGACTTGTGGGTTTTACTGTTATTATATTGAACGGATCTTATAGCTTCTAGAAGAGAGGGCATCATATATTCAGACCCTCGACCATTTGTGATTTCTTGGTTAGTACAACCTGTGGGTTTTACTGCACTTATATTGAACGGATCTTATAGCTTCTAGATAAGAGGGCATCATATATTCAGACCCTCGAATTCAAAACTTCGACCATTTGTGATTTTTTGGTTAGTACAAACATCGAGAGCCACCAAACAGAACTGTCTAAACAATTTTACTCACAGAGTTTGACTCAAAACGTGGTATTTCAGACATTTTTCAAGTACAGAGTGACCCAAAAAACTTGAATTTTTTTATTGGCATACATGAATAAGTGGCAGCATTGCGAAACAGAGGCCTCACGCTGTAAACAATCTGATGATGAAATTACCATCATTGTTAACTACCTAATGAGATATTGTTCTTTCAATGCCAAAACAAAGTGTACAATTTTGTAGCTGTTTTTCACATGTTCTCATGTAATAATTAATAATAAATATTCATTGCACAATTTTTATATTAAGCAATGTTTTAAATTAATTTTTTTAATGTTGCAATTTTGTTCTTCGTTCTTTTTTCATTTGTATATATATATATATATATATATATTTATATATATATATATATATATACTACCGGCCATAATTATTAGGCCACCCCAGTCTTTTTAATGATGTATTTCATACTATTTTAGTATTTATTGCTAAGTAGATAATTCAAAAAGAAAATAGAATGGTTCTTTTTTTAATACTGCCCAATATCATGTGCATGAAATGAACGTGGTATGGTTTTCTGACATTTTTCAAGTACAGGGTAATAAAAAACGGGAAATTTTAAAATGAGTATTGGAAGATATGAGCTAGTGGCAGCACAGCAAAACAGTGGCTTCACTCTGCCGTTTCAGTAACCATGGATCAGTGGAACGAGTAATAATGACGATGAATTTTTAATTAAGTTATGGATGTCAGAGGAGGCCCATTTTCATCTCATAGGTTATGAGAATAAGCAGAACTACCGTTACTGGGCAGTCACAAATCCTCATGAACTTCATGAGCGCCCTTTGCACTCTAGTAAGGTGACAGTATGGTGTGCTGTTTCATTACATGGTATCATCGGAACTTATTTTTTGAAAATGAACAGGGATCTCAGTCACTATCACTGCGAATTTCAAGAATGCTTTCGTACAAGAGGACGCCATATACAGGACGAAATTTCTGAAAAATGAAAATTCAATCATTGTTTCTTAAAAGGCATGTTTTAAGTTTTCAGTTACTTTGAATAAAATATTTTTCTTCCATCAGTCTTGATTTTATTGGATTGTTAAAAAGTTCCTGTTTCTTTGCTTACTCTATATAACACCGACGGCGAACACCATTTCAGGAAGCTGGCTTTTGAATTTTAACGTTTCCAAAACAAAACTGTTTTCATTTAACCACCATATAGAATCTTTTTTGCCAACCATTAGCATGGCTGATGATAAACTCTAAACTTCTGCGCATTTTAGCCTCAAGTTTACCACTAACCTGTCGTGGAGAGACGACGTCAAATCAATAGCCACTGCAAGGAATCTTGAACTATTCTGCCATGTAAGAATATTTTCTTATATTGCACATTTTCTTATAATAATTTCACCCCAAGTAGGGCAGAAATGATACTGGTTCGCAGGGGCTTACAGCGAGGGAATAAAAAAGTGACAGGAGATATCAAAAAAGATAAAAGATGGATTGGAATCAAGTTGACAAAAGATGGCAATTAACGTTGCATTTAAACTTTTGTAGATTGTAGCTATCATGGAAGCATACAAATGAAAGAGATTTCCATTGACAGAAAGTGCGAGAAAAGAAATTGTTAAGTTAGAAGAGGTGGTTACAGTAATCTATTTCGAGGGCCAAATATTGAGACCTTGAAATCAGTTTAGTAGCTCAGGAAACAAAGGAAAATAGTTCATTTAGAAATCTACCCTTCTTTCGTGCATTGAATAATGTTGCCATGTCTTGTGTGGTTCTCTTGCTGTATATCTAAATATTCGTGACTAAACCTAAAAACAAGCACCTGGAGTTAAGTGCCTTTCGCACTGTTATTGTGCCATCCTACGAGAAATGGACTCTTCCTCTTGCTACATAAAGACTACGTGCGTGACATACGAGCTACATAAAGATTACCTGCGTGACATACGAGCTACATAAAGACTACCTGCGTGACATACGAGCTACATAAAGATTATCTGCGTGACATACGAGCTACTTAAAGACTACGTGCGTGACATACGAGCTACATAAAGATTACCTGCGTGACATACGAGCTACATAAAGACTACGTGCGTGATATACGAGCTACATAAAGATTACCTGCGTGACATACGAGCTACATAAAGACTACTTGCGTGACATACGAGCTACATAAAGATTACCTGCGCGACATACGAGGGACAGTTTCGCCAAGTAACTGAAACATAGACCGATATTTTTGGCCTGGTTATATGGCTGGGAAGACCCACATTAAAAAGACCTTGTGTCACATCTCGCTTTAAGTAGGAAGGTGGGTAAATACCGTTACGTCAAGTAACTGCCTAGCGCACAGTCGAACTCTCTGCCTTTGGGCGAAGAATCTTAACCCAGCCGAGGCTCCGCTGAAGTTTAACGTCTCTCCTGGGGAAAATTAGACAGGAATCTTTGGCCGGGTTATAGCGCCTGGGAGACCAAAATTAAAAAGACCTTGTGCCCCATTTTGCCTTTGTAGGAAGACGAATGACTACTGCAGTTACGAGCAGTAAGTACCTTTGATACTGTCAGCATTCTGCCTACAGGCGGAGAGCTTGAACCCAGTCGTGGCTCCGCCGAAGTTAGTTTCGATTGGGGAATATTAGACAGAAATTTTTGGCTAGGCTATATGTTCTGGATAACCCACATTAAAAAGGCCTTGTGCCACATTTTGCCCTAGTGGTGGGGTAAATGAATACTGCAGTTGCGTGCAGTAACTACCTTTGATACTGCCATCTATCTGCTTTTGGGTGGAGAGCATTAACCCAGTCGTGGCTCCGCCGAAGGATAGAATCAGGACTGGGGAACATTAGACAGAATTTTTTGTCTGGGCTAGTAACTGCCTAGAGCACTGTCGAACTCTCTGCCTTCGGGTGGAGAGTCTTAACCCAGCCGAGGCTCCGCTGAAGGTTAATGTCTTGCCTGGGGAAAATTAGATAGGAATTCTTGGCCGGGCTACATGGCCTGGGAGCCACATTAAAAAGAACTTGTGCCCAATTTTGCCTTACTAGCAAGGCGACTGAATACTGCAATTAAAAGGAGTAATTACCTTTGATACTGTCAGCTCTCTGCCTTTGGGCGAAGAGCATTAACCCAATCGTGGCTCCACCCAAGATTAGAGTTTCGATTGGGGAACATTAGACAGATTTTTTTGGCTAGACTATATATCCCGGATAACCCACATAACAAAGACCTTGTGTCACATTTTGCCCCAGTGGGTGGTAACTGATTACTGCAGTTACGAACAGTAACTGCCATTGTCATTGTCAGCTCTTTGCATTCGGGCGGAAATTAGTAACCCAGCCGGGGCTCCGCCGGAAGGTAGAGTCACGACTAGAAAACATTAGACAGATGTTTTTGGCCGGGTCATACGGCCCGGAGGACCCACATTAAAAGGCCTTTTGTCACATTTTGCCTCAAGTGGGAAGGCGACTAAATACTGCAGTTACGAGCAGTAGTTGCCTTGCGTATTGTATAAGTTTCTAAATTCAGGCGTACAGTAATGACCCAGTCGAGGCTCCGCCGATGGATAGAGTGTCGTCTGGGGAAAATAAGAGAAATGTTTGGATTACCCACGTTAAAAATGCTTTGTGCTACATTTTTCTTAAGTTGGAAGACGAATAAAAACTGCAGTTACGAGCAGATGTAGAGCAGTTCAAGAGCAGTTAATTAGCAGCTAGTTACGAGCAGTCAACGAGACCGGTTAACGACAGCTACTAGTCAGGCACAATGATAATACCTTCGGACGTACTTATTTCTCTATTACTATTAACATTTTTTTAAATATTGTATATACTTGTTATACTAATATAGTGCTTTGAATCTACCTTCTTGTTCCGTGTCTTACTTCCGGCACAAACAAGTCGCTACATCTATGCGGCAAAGTTTCGCCAAAACTCCACAACAAATTGGCGACGAAGAGCCACAATATTTTCTCACCGATGTCATGTCGCTTCTCAATGTCTTTTCTACAAATAGTTTCGTGGCAACTACTCATGAATTCTTATTTTCCCTGATACCCCAACTACATGAATTTAAGCTTGATAATGACTGGCATTTAGGTCTCATCCGTTTGCTACTGAAAAGCTAAACGCAACTGTCCCTTCTACTGACCTTGAGCCTGGTCAGTACTTAGATGGGTGACCGCTTGGGAATACCAGATGGTGTAAGCGTTTAGTGACGGATGTGCACTGTGGTGCAGTAGATATCAGCTAGGAAAGAGATATCGGTGAGCCGAGTTCGAATTCCAGTTTAATACCCTGCGTTCTCTTAAGTACTGGTACCCTTGGGAAAGGTATTAATTCGTTCCTTCCCTCCAGTTATGGGTTAAATAACAGAGTAGGACTTGGGGACCCTGCCCTTAAAAACAAATCCCAATGAATCTTGATACTCGAAAAGAAAATATATTACTAGACACAAAATCTATATAAAAACAACAATAAATTGTTGAAAGAAAAAATGGTATTACCAGCAATAAATAAATAAAATTTAGTTGGTAATAAATGACCCGCCGAGGTTGATATGCCATAAAATAAAAACAACCAACCAACCAACTCTTCTACTGAAACAGATTTTTTGTTGAACTTCGCACCTGTGGAACACCATTCCGTCTAGTTGCTTCCCTGATAACAACAATGCTGAAGAACTTACAAATAACGTAAATCGCAAGAAAGAGGGCCTGGAGAATTTAACACTCACAGGACATATTGAAGGCAAGAGAAGCAAACGAAAACAGCGAGTAAACTATTTAACGAGTTTGAGTAAATGGGTAGCAGAACAAGGACAAAGAATGAAAGTAAAGGGTCAAATATTATATTTTGTCTTTTTGAATCACTGCATTTTTTCTCTTTGTTCCAATCTTTCCTATTCTCAGTCCTTATCATACATTTCTTGTAAACCTCTACGTACTGGTAGCTTTCCCGCAGCCCTGTTTGGGGTGAAATGATTATAAAAGAAATTGAAAATGATTCTAAGAAGCTACTTTCGTCACAAATCTACAACTGTGAGTTTCTAATCCTGGGTTTAACCCTGGAAGACTAACCATTATTTAAAGATACACAACTACTAACCATGCGTGTATCATACGCGATTTTGAAAATATAAAAAAATATTAAATATAAATCTTTATTTAAATATTTTACATGCATGCATTTCAAAATTTGTACATTAAGTTAACATTAATAGGAACTAAAAACACATTATTTAGGTGAGAAAATCAGGTATTGAAAATTTAATTAAATTGTAATTAAAATGGAGTCATTTGCGCTGGGTACTATATATCCATGGTTAGTGTTCTCGGGTTAATATAAAAACACGAGAGTGTTAACGTGTTGGCATGTGCTGTTCATTTATAATTTTAAGTAAATTATCATTTATGGCAGATTTTTCCACAACCTTGCTAGGATTTTACAACTTTTCATTTGTAATGCAGAATCAACAAGATTAACATACGAAAGCTCTTCATTTTATTGATAGTACTTTACTTTTTAGCTAAAACCTCATCACTTGTCTTTATGTAAATACGGAAAATGAATTTCGCTACATACTTCATAGTTTTAGGAGTTCATCTTAGAGAAAGGATCACGGCTACTGAGCAGAGACCTTCCTAAACAGAAGGCAGTGCCTAGGAGGAAGTATCTTTCTGATAGGATCTACTTTAAAGTGTCTGTGTAAAAAACAGCCTTTAGGTAGCTCAGAACCGTCCAATTTTTGAAGCCTAGTATTGCACTTAATTTGGGAGATAGATAGATAGATAGATAGATAGATAGATAGATAGATAGATAGATATGGAGAGACTGATATAGATAAATAGGTATGAATAGACATAGATAGATAGATAGATAGATAGATAGATAGATAGATAGATAGATAGATAGATAATGAACAGACTGAGATAGATAGATAGATAGATAGATAGATAGATAGATAGATAGATAGATAGATAGATATGAACAGACAGATAGATAGATAGATAGATAGATAGATAGATAATGAACAGACTGAGATAGATAGATAGATAGATAGATAGATAGATAGATAGATAGATAGATAGAACAGACTGAGATAGATAGATAGATAGATAGATAGATAGATAGATAGATAGATAGATAGATAGGGTGGATGAAGATGAAGAAGCGACACATGATAAATAGAGGGAGCTCTACACAATTAATGGAGAGGATATTTGGATTGTGGTGCAAGAATTTCGTTGTGGTGCAATGGATATCGACTCGCAACCACAAATCGAAGAGCTTATTTCGAATTCCAGTTAACTTCCTTGCATTCACATGCACACAAATACCCTGGGAACATGTATTAATCCGTCTCTTCTTCCTGTTATGGGTTAAATAATACCGCAGAAAGCAAAGGTAAACTAATTCTGGATAATCTTCTGCCTAGTTAGTCATGTCTTTTTCGAAACATGATCGCCCAAAGCGTGTATCACTTATGGCACGTACCTGACAATGATTTAGTAATAATGTGCTTGTATTATGCCTCTTTAATAAAACATTCTTGTACTTTAGAGGGAAATTATATTTAACACTTTAACTGTGTTAAGATGTATTACTATCCAGTGCTCTTATTTCAGTGCTATTTTCAAAAAACGATCCAAGTTTAAAACATTTTGTCTCATAATTGGTTCCCAGCAACAATTACAATGCACGTTTATGGATGTTTTGCTTTTACTAATTATGACATAAACAATGAATTAACAAATCTTATTCATTGAGTCACCTTTTCTTAATCCCTTGCAATTTTTTAAAACATATTTTACTTATTGAATACAGTAAAGAATTGCATATTTTGCGTGTAGTATTTCATAATTAGAACTTTGGTTTAAATAGACTTTCTGTTCAATATAACTAATACAAAATATTAACTGTATTAGTATTTATTCTTTAGATATTAAATTCTTGGAGTCCGTTTGTAAGTAAAACCATGTGTAGATTAGTTATTTCTGTATATTTTTTCAGACGATGTTTAAAAGTAAATGTTACATAATTGGTAAAAGTTACGAATCTAATTTTTGCTATCAGTATTTATCACAGCAAACTCCAGTTATCTTACCAAGTGCTTTGTTGATTGTCTATAAAAGTAATAATTTGACCTGCATAACTCAAAATTGGCTTGGCCTGTGCTAAAAATGAATGTCTCATGACACTGCACAAGACACGCTAAGCTGTATCAAATAACTACGAAGTACTATGGACATCCATCATTCTCCTTCATCATGTGCCGTTTCCCTTCAGAGCGTAGGCGATCATGGACTTCCACTTGGCTCTGTCTCTTGTCGCTCTCAGTAATTATTCTCTCGGTATCTCTGTCAACCATTTGCTGAGACTTAACAAATTCGTCTCACGCTACTTTCCCCTGTCTCTTCTTCCATTTATCCGATCTGTGACAATCAAGTTCTCCAGGCATTCCTTCCTTATTACGTGTCCCAGAAACCTCATTGGCTCTTCTTTATATTTAGTATCAGTTTTCTTCTCGTTTGTATTCTTTCCAACACCTCATCGTTGCACATGTGCTCTGTCTATAATATCCCCAGCACATTTCTGCTGACTGAAGCTTCTTCTTCATCCTTGATGAGATCGTCCAGCATTAACTTCCATACAGAAGGACAGATATCACATAGCAATCCAGCACTCTTTTCTTTGTTTCTAATGAGATTTCCTTGTCTTTCAGTACTCGGACTAGATTCTGAAATGCGTTTTAGCCATGCCAATGCGTCTTTGGTTCACCGTATTGCATTTTCCATCTTCTGTCAAAGCACTTCTCAGGCATTTGAATTTTGTTTTACTTGTTTATTTTAGATTTCCCAACTTCCAGTTGGCATATTAGTCTCCTATTTTTGCTGATGACCATACATTCAGTTTTATTGACTTCCACTTGGCTCTGGCTCTTGTCTCTCTCAATAATTTTATTCTTGGTCTTTCTTCTGAGCCCCGCTCTGTCAACAATTTGCTCAGACCTAACAATTACGTCTCGCGCTGCTTTCCCTGTCTCTCCTTCCATTTATCCGACCTTTAAGTGTTAAGTTCACTAGGTCCTCCTTCCTCATTACGTGTCCCAGGAACCTCATTTTTCTGTTCCTGTTATTTCATATCAGTTTTTTCTTCTCGTTTGCATCCTTTCAAACACCTCATCGTTGCACATGTGCTCTGTCCATGGTATCATCAGCATCCTTCAGTAAAATCACACTTCTGCTGCCTCAAGCCTCTTCTTCATTTTTGATGAGATCGTCCAGCATTCACTTCCATACAGAAGGACAGATATCACATAGCAATCCAGCACTCATTTCTTTGTTTCTAATGAGATTTTCCTGTCTTTCAGTACTCGGGCTAGATTCTGAAATGCGTTTCTGGCAATACCAATGAGTCTTTGGTTCACCGTGTCGCATTTTCCATCCTCTATTAAAACACTTCCCAGGTATTTGAATTTGTTTACTTCTTTTATTTTAGATTTCCAAACTTCCAGTTGGCATATTAGTCTCCTATTTTTGCTGATGACCATACATTCATTTTTCTTGAGATTAATGCACAGTCCTTTCTTTTCACTTTCTTTTGCTAATTTCTGTAGAAAGTCCTGCATGTTCCTTCCCGTGTCTGCCATCAGCACCGTGTCATCGGCGGATCGGATATTGTTGAGATTATGGTGACCAATGACGAATCCTGGCAAGGGGTTTATTTCTCTCATAATTGCTTCTCTGTACAGGTGGAAAAGATCAGGTGAGAAAACATATCCTTTTCTTACCCACCTTTCTATTTTTGCATAACTGCTGAGTTCACCTACTATCCGTACACAAGAAGTGGCTAAAATGCACAATGACACTACAATCACTCTTGTTTAGAGGGCTGATGATGATGATGATGATGGGGAAAGAAATTCTTCCGTCGTTCTTCAAGTATTTTAATCTGCTTCTTGCGCAAATGACCATCTAATGTTTGATTGAATCTCATTTACTCGCATGACATAGAATAATCATTGACAGTAGAATTTTCACTGTGAACAGTACGGTTATGAAGAAAACGTTTACTGCACTTAACAATATACAATGGAGAATGTGTACCGCTTATCAAACATAGTTTAAAAAACGTTCCCTGCTAGAGAAAACACATATGATAACAAATGTCAATCTCTTGGCTGAAGCCACACACCCACACACACACATATATATATATATATATATTTATATATATATATATATATGTACTTATATATATATGTATTTATATATATATATATATATATGTATTTATATATATATGTATTTATATATATATATATATGTATTTATATATATATATATGTATTTATATATATATGTATTTATATATATATCTATATATATGTATTTATATATATATATGTATTTATATATATATATATGTATTTATATATATGTATTTATTTTTATATATATATATATATTTATAGTAAAGTTTTGTAATTTGCTTGAAGCATTGCGTAAAATAGTTGTATGTGTTATGTCTTGAAGGCTGTCACAATATATGCATGTATATATATATATGTGTATTTATATATATATGTGTATTTATATATATATATATATTTATATATGTATATATATATATATGTGTATTCATATATATATATATATATGTATTTATATATGTATATATTTTTTATATATATTTATATATATATATATAGCGCTGCATATATATATATATGCAGCAATTTTTCATTGATGCATGTTTCATTAAATAATATAGACAAGATTTGTCTAAATCTTTTATGTAAATTTTTTCATATTGTCTGATAAGCGTATTAGCATTATCATTAAATGAAAGAAAATCACAATATTGATACATAACTTATTTTATAATCTAATCTAAGCTTTCGGCTTACATAACCATTTTTCAGAGATTTCAAATTACATTATAGTATAATCCATGAACATTGATGAAAATAATGATAGTCTGCTTTTGTACACATGAAAGATTTCCAAGCAACTACAAACTCCTGCATACAAGACGCTGGAAGCGAATATCGCACCACAGCTCATGACGTCACACATGACCACGCGAGAGTGAAAATAAGAAATATTAAGTATGGGAACCCATTGAAATAAACGAATGGTTTCAGTTATTAATTATAATATTTTAAGTAAATTTGTGGAGATTTCATAGGTTATTTTGTTCGGGTTAGGTTTCAACTGTTTTATATATATAGCTTCAGGAAGTTTTAGTATTTGTTTATTGTTTTCATGTTTAAGTATAATTGTCTTTTCAACAAGGGTTTCATGAATTGGCTATGTGGACAGGTATATTGTTTTAAATAGCTAAAAATGTTAGAATTAATTTTCAAATAATATATATATATATACATGAAGTTTATTTTATCGAACTCACTACTCAGTTATAATGATTCTAGCGGGACGAACTTGCTAACCATTACAACAGGCCGAGGTGCAGATATATATATATATATATATATATATATGTAAAAGCTGCTTTGTTCAATTTAGACAAGCAGCTTTCATTTGTTTTTTGTGTTTTTTTTTCCAATATTTTAGGTCTTTCCAAAACTCAGTGTATAGCTTGTTTTTCTTTTTCGTAGTGAAAAAGTTTTCGATAAATTCGTTTCATCTCTGAAGTCCTCATTTTGTTTTTCGCTAATATCATCATTCGTTCCTTCAATTTCATGCAGGCTGTTAATCGGCATGTCTTTTATCCTCTTAGTTCTCTTACATTTTATTTTACCTTCTTCTGTGTGCCCTGTCCTTTCAGGACGTAGGCGATAATATCTTTCCACTTCCTGTTTTCTCTTTTCCAATCTTTTCCTTTTTCTTTTTCTTTTTTCACTTTTTGTTTTAAATTGGAGTAGATAGACTAAACTATCACCCGGTTCACACTCCACCCACGTCTATTGAACAGGTGAAGAGACTCATCCCTTGTTCCCTGTTTAGGATGTGTTTTCCGGTTTTTTTCTTTCCCTTTTCCAATCTTTTCACTCCTTTTTCTTTTTTTTTTTTTTACTCTTTTTTTCAATTGGAGTAGATAGACTAAACTATCGCTCGGTTCACACTCCACCCACGTCTATTGAACAGGTGAAGAGACTCATCCCTTTTTACCTGTTTAGGGTGTGGTTTCCGGTTTTCTCTTTTCCAATCTTTTCACTCCTTTTTCGTTTTTGTTTTTGTTTTTTCAATTGGTGTATATAGACTAACCGATCGCCCGGTTCACACTCCACCCACGTCTATTGAACAGGTGAAGAGGCTCATCCCTTGTTCCCTGTTCATGATCTGGTTTCCGGTTTTCTCTTTTCCAATTGTTTCACTCTTACGTAGCCCCCTGCACATCAGTGGCTTTACCGCCTTGCTCGGGGTGATATGATTAAAAAAAAACTCCCTATCCCTGGTGGCTCTTAGCACGCTTTCTCCTGTTACTTCACGCAACTCTCAGGCCCTTCAAATATGTTATCCACTGCTTTCCCCTGTCTCTTTTTGCCTCTGTCTGGCATGTTAGTATCAGGTTCTCCAAACCCTCTTTCCTCTTCAGCTGTCTCTTCTTGATGCTCAGTATTAATTTTCTTTTCATTTCCATTATTTCCAATACCTCATCATTGCTCACATGCTCGATCCATGATATTCGCAGAAGCCTTCTGTAGAACCACGTTTCAGTTGCTTTAAGTTTTTTGATGATACTATCCAGCATTCACTGCAATATCAAAGAACTGACAACCCATAACGATCTAGTACTCTGTTCTTTGTTTTTAGCGAAATTGTCCTGGTTCTTTATACTTTACTTAACTTCTGGAATGCTTTCTTTGCCATGCCAATTCGCCTTCGGATCTCTGTGTCACACTTTACTGTTTTAAATATGTTATAATAATTGTTATTTGATGTATAGAAATTTCGTTCTTACCATAATTTTTTTTTTATTAGCCACTACAAGAGATTAACAACAATGACCATTAATAAAATAGATGTATAATAACAACAATGTTCTCATAGTTTTTAGGGAGTGAGGCGTAAACGTGTTCGCTTAAGGCCCAGGTTAGAACCTGAGCATGAATGTAAATTGCATCCGGCAGCAAGGCCTCTGATTGTGAGGTTGTAAGGAGCATGAAACCTCCTCTTATCCATAAAATATCCGTAGATGTTCTATTTCATCGTTAAATATTCGAGCATTGCTGTTTTAATAGAATTAGTCAGTTAAATGTCAAACGTTGATTCACACTTGGGCAATCATATCTCTTTGGAGACATGACTGAATCGGCAAAAGATTTCCCCGCAATAGGTTTCCATTATTTTCTGCTGTAGACTGGTTGCTGACCGAGGCTATAGCACACAATTTGCTCTGCTATTCAAGCCATAACTTTTGAGAGAAAAGATGAATTAATATCATACCCAAATTTATCTGTAAGTAAGTGAATTAAACACATTCGAGTGGAATTCAAACTCGAATTAATTTATCCATTACACCACAACACACAAAAGAATATTTTCAATAAAATACATTAATATTAATGTTATTTTTATTTGAAATAGCATCTAAACTTATTTATAAATGCAACATTGTTTGTGTGCATGTGTATGTGTCCATTACCTATAGACTTCGAATTGGCAGAACCGATTTTCTTAAAAAGTGTACACAGTTGAACTATAAGCATCTGCGAGTGTTCCTAGCTAGGTCTTGTGTCGACGTATCCCCGATAAATATCGAAAATCGATAATCAAAATAATCGGGTTATGGAAGGAGTGGTCCGATTTTAATCAAATGTGATACACTCATAGAAAAAGACATAAGAAAAGATATTCAGAAGTTTCAAGGTTGCAGTTCTTACAATAGTGCAGAAAATCGATAATATGTTTATATAAAAGGCAATATGTTTGTATGTGTGTCTGTTTATCTGCCTGTATATCTGTATCTTTTCAGCCCTTTCATTTTAGTTTTTGTTTCGGGTTTGGCTCTAAGTAGGTATAACTGTAGTTCTTAGTATCAGCCATGATACCATTTATTCAGAGGACTTATTTAGCCTTTGAAATTCAGTTTACGACGAAAAAGACTTATTTGATATCGATACCAGGAAATCAAAATTTGACTTACATCCATTCATTTTTCTTTCAGTGTAGGTTTCGCTTTAACTGGAAACAACTATTTCATTTTAGTCTTTTGTGCCAACATCAAAAACGTCTGAGCTCCAGGACCATGGATTAGTTTTAAAGCTTTCATTACACCCGAGCAACACCGGGCTATACTGCTAGTTATAATATTTATCAAAACACTTAAAACTGACAATTTTTTCCATTTTACTGAAAAAAAAATTACAAAGTTATCTAACCTTCATTCTTTCATTTTCTGATTGAAACCAAGTAGCGCTTTTAATATGTATTTTTTTCTCATCACGCTATCAAAACAGAAAAGTTCATAATTTATCGGGTATTAACAGGAGACCTTATACACCTCGGACCATCTTACTTTTCTTTTTTTTCATTGGAATTAAGTAACTTTTCAGTCATGACTAATATTTACAAGAGATTAAAACGGAATGGTACCTTACTTTCGAATGGATTGAGAGGATATAACTGTCGTGGGAACTAAGAAACTGACAAAGAGAGAGACAAGCACAATTAATATATGATGCATTATTTTTTTAATCATTTGACCCCAAGCAAGTCAGAAATACAACTGGTGCGCAGGGATTTACAGAAGAGGTGAGTGATGAGAAAGAGGAATATGTTACAGGGGAGTCAATGAAAATAATGAAAATACAGGTGTGAAGAGGTCTTCATAAGAATGGAGTGGAAAGGAAGAAGAATATGATAAAGGTGTTGTCAGGGAAAGGATGAAAGTCAGCAAGATAAGAGATGGCAGTTGACTTTGCATTGAAATTCATGGAGATTGTAGTTGTCAGGGAAGCAAGTATACGGAAGGGAATTTCACAGGCTGGAAGTGCAAGCAAAGAAACTTCTAGAGTAGAAGTTGCGGTTATATTTTATTGGTTCTACTCTAAAAGAGTGTTACCTAGTCGCTAGTCTAGTAGGGTAGCTCGAGTAAATTCATGCAGTGTGGGCACCAGGGAGCTAAGCTCATCGGAGCAGAAGCCGTGAAAACATTTGTAGAAGAGACAGAAAGAAGCCACATTACGTCAGAGAGAAAGTAACTATAGTTGAGCTACCAGATCGGAAATATTACAGATTTTTCGTTGGACTTTGTCAAGAAGCCCGAAATGAATAGCAGGGGCACCCGACCAGATATGACGGCAGTATTCAATGCACGGACGGATAGTAGATTTATCTGTGTATAAGATGGATTTAGACGAGAAAAGACTTTTCAGCCCTACGAGGGAAACCAAACTTTTATGTCTATTCTTTTATAATTATAGTAAACTTTCACTTGGCACACCAAATTTATAGCCTTGTGACAGCTGAAGTTACAAGAAATTAAATGCTAAACGGTTTGCTTTTAAAGAGTCGGAACAAATTAGAATCTTCACTCTGCTTGAAAGGAATATATAGCAATTTAAGTTTAAAACACTTAGCGGATATAATTTTGCAAACGGAAAAAAATCTCTTGAGTCATGTGTTTTTCTAAAACAGTTTATTTTTTTTATATTCTTGTTTTTTTATCCTTTCTTCTTTTGCTTGTTTTAAATGTCCTGACTTTGTTTTTCGCCAGCAGTAACACTTCCATCATCCAGCCATCCCCCCAGTGCGCATGCTGAGGAGCCATTTTTGGATGAGACACGCACAGAACCTATCCATCTACGCATATTTGGCCACAGCGCGCGTAAGTCCGTGCACGCGCGTAAAGGGAGGCTCCATAAATATCAAGACGTGCCGGCCACACCCTTTGACTTCGGGTGGTTCTCGGAAAGAGAGAGAGAGAGAGAAAGAGAGAGCGAGAGAGAGAGAGAGAGAGAGAGAGAGCGAGAGAGAAAGAGAGAGGGAATGACGGAGGTTGTTAGGTGAGGGAGAATTAGATCCTTCTTTTCTTTCACGCATTAATCCGATAAACATTGCCTTTTTCTATAAGTTCCTGATATAAAGTCTGTGATATAATGTATAAATTTAGCGTTTCAAATTATTTCTTCATGTGCCGTGTCCTTTCAGGACGTAGGGGATCATGGACTTTCACTTAGCTCTGTCTCTTGTCGATCTCAATTTTTTTTCTCTTGGATCTTTAAGCCCCGCTCGGCCAAAGATTTGCTCAGACCTAACAATTACGCCTTGCGCAACTTTCCCCTGTCTCTCCTTCCATTTATCCGACATAAGTTTTCCACACCTTCCTTCCTCATTACGTGTCCCAAGAACCTTGTTTCTCTCTTCATGATAGTTAGTATCAGTTTTCTTCTCGTTTGCATCCTTTCCAACACCTCATCGTTGCACACGTGCTATGTCCATGGTATCCTTAGTATCCTTCTGTAAAACCACATTTCTGCTTCCTCAAGCCTCTCCTTCATCTTTGATGAGAGAGTCCAGCATTCATTTCCATACAGAAGGACAGATATCACGTATCTATCTATCTATCTATCTATCTATCTATCTATCTATCTATCTATATATCTATCTATCTGTAAACCTACATATCTGCTGACTGAAGCCTCTCCTTCTTCCTTGATGAGAACGTCCAGCATTCACTTCCATACAGAAGGACAGATATCACGTAGTAATCTATCTATCTATCTATCTATCTATCTATCTATCTATCTATCTATCTATCTATACTTCTGTAAATTCACATATCTGCTGCCTGAAGCATCTCCTTCTTCCTTGATGAGATCGTCCAGCATTCACTTCTATACAGAAGGACAGATATCACGTTGCGAAATATCTATCTATCTATCTATCTCTCTATCTATCTATCTATCTGTAAAACCACATATCTGCTGCCTGAAGCCTCACCTTCGTCCTTGAGGAGATCGTCCAGCATTCACTTTAAGGACGGATATCACATATCTGCTGATTGAAGCCTCACCTTCGTCCTTGAGGAGATCGTCCAGCATTCACTTCAAGGACGGATATCACATAGTAATCCAGCACAGATTTTTTTGTTTCTAATGAAACTTTCCTGTCATTCAGTATTCTGGTTAGCTTCTGAAATGCATCTCTGGCTATGCCAACGCGTCTTTGGATCTCCATGTCGCAAAGTCAAAAAGTTTTAATTGTACTTGAGGCTGTTAACAAAACATTTCAACCGATTCATTCTTTAGCCTTCGAATTGAGTGAAAATTGTAAGAAAAATATGAAAAGATTCATAAAAACAGCGACTGAAAATACCATTTTAAATTCTTTTTCTTCCCTGTGTTGTGTGATTTAAGGACGCAGGCGATCATGCACTTCCACATCTCCCTATTTCTTGTAGCTCGTAAAAGCCTTTTTCTTGATATGCCTTGCAAAATTTTGCCCATCTGCTCAGAACCATCAAGTACGTGTTGCGTGCCTCTGTCTCTCTTTCTCTCTCTCTGTCCTGTGAGTATCGGATGATCCAAGCTCTGCTTCCTCACTAGATGTCCCATTTCAGATGTCTTTTTTTAATGTTATGTATCAGTTTCTTTTTCGATTCTATGCTCTCATCGTTGCTAATATGATCAGCTGAAGGTATCCTCAGCATCATTCTGTAGAACCACATATCGGTTGCTTCAAGTATTTTCTTCATCTTTGGTGGAATAGTCAAACAATTACTACCATTTTAGATACACTTTGGTTACTTATATATCTATACCTACACATGTATATTTAGTTTTACTCCAAAAGAGACACTTGTATTGAAAGGAATACTTGGAAGAAAAAGTAAGTTTAATTGCTTGATTGATTCATTCGTGGGCTGTTTTTTTGTTTTTTTTTTTGGGGGGGGGGGGTTCAGTTTCTCGACATTTTGCATGTTATTTAAAGCCAGAATTTTTAGATTGTAAGAACATTTTGCGGGAGATAATAAGGCTTTTTAGTGATACAAATATTACGAATTAATCCATAAGTGAAGGAAATAGAGGTACGTCCATACATTCCCCAGTGGGATTTGCACGTAAGTGAATACAACGAACACAAAGGAATTGTAACTCCGGCGAGGCCCGTGCTGTTGCCCTGGACATCTCCAAAGCTTTAGATAGGGTCTAAGACGCTGGCCTTCTGCTCAAGCAGCGGGGTTATGGCATCACCGGATGCTTGCTTGATCTGATTCAATCTTTCATATCTAACCGCATAATTAAGGTCGTCTTGAATGGGTATGCCTCCACATGCTACTGCACGAACGCTGGTGTCTCCCAGGGCTTTACGCTAGGACCGACACTCTTTCTGATCTTCATAAATGATATCTCAGACGAGACCAAGTCCCAACTAGGCATCTACGCAGATGATACCACAATTTAATCCCGTATCAGTAAGAAATCCGGCGAGGCGGACAAAAATAACCTCGCTACTGATCTTGAGAGGGGTCTACACTCACTCGTGGACTGGGCTAAGAAGTAGCTTGTAAATTTCAATGCTTCTAAAACGAAATCGCTATCTGTCAACCATCACAGGAAACCTCCCCGCTCCCCATAAACATGGACCAAGCTAGTCTCCCTGAGAGCAATATACTGCGCCTCCTCGGCCTTAACCTATCTTCCGATCTCAAGTGGAATAATTACATTGAGTCAATAGCAAAATCCACTGCTAGGAAGTTTGTGTCACTGTGTCAGGCCAGGCTTTTTGTTCCGCCTGAATCCATCTTTCAAATCAACCATCCGTCCGTGCATAGAATACTGCTGTCATATATGGTCAGGCGCCCCTGCTGTTCATATCAGTGTTCTCGACAGGCTCCATAGGAAAATCTGTAATATAGTTTCCGACTTGTCGGCTCGACTCCAACCACTTTTTCACAGGCGTGATATGGCTTCCCTTTGTCCATTCTACAAATATTTTCATGGCTTCTGCTTCGACCAATTGAAGTCACTTGTGCCACTTCCACAAGAATTTACTCGTGCAACCAGACTGGTAACAGGGTCCCACCAATTCACAGTTACATCAAATAAATGCAGCCGACAATTCTACTCCACCATCTTCTTTTCTCGCACTTCTCGCCTGTGGAACTCTCTTCTATATACTTGATTTCCTGACGGCTACAACCTCAAGGAATTTAAAATCAATATCAATACACATTTCTTATCCACTTGACACCAGTTCTTTCTACATCACCCTGTATATCTTGTTCTTTTCCTTTCTCTCTACCTTTGCAACATTTTCGCAACTTTGTTCTAATCCTTCTTTTGCTCTTTCTCTGACACTCCCTGTAATTGGTTGGTCTTTCTTTCTACACTGCTCCTATCTTTACTCTTATGTAGGCCCTTGCGCATCAGTGGCAGTGCCGCCTTGCTTGGGGTGAAACGATTAAAAAAATATGTTTCAGATAAAAATTTCGAGCCATTACCCATTATACCCCCAACACATCCAAGCTTGCACCATATGGTATTCTCTAATGGCCACCAATCTATATACCGATCAGACTCGATGGTGCTTAACTTCGGTTATAGTACGGGAATCAGTGTGTCATCGTGATGTGACTGTCTGCCTGGAAAGAAAAAGGATAGATAGAGAGATAGATAGATAGATAGAGAGATAGATAGATAGATAAAATTTAAATGCAATGTCAATAGTTTTCCACTAACTTCTTGGTCACTCATGTATTCTCTCTCTGTTTTCTTGATATTTCACAAGTAAATTCATGTGGAAAGCCATAGGAAACTTTTGCTAGGAACAAAGAAGAGAGTATTGGATTGCTATCTGATGTCAGTTCTTCAATATGGCAGTGAATGTTGGACAATATCAGCAAAGATGAAGGGAAAATTTGAAGCAGCGGAAATGTGGTTCTACAGAAGGATGCTGCGGATATCATGGACCGAACATGTGAGCAATGACGAGGTTTTGGAAAGAATGGAAACGAAAACTAAATTAATATTGAGCATCAGAAAGAGACAAATGAAGTTCCTGTGACATGCAATGAGGAAGGAGGGCTTGGAGAACCTGTTACTAACAGGCCAGATAGAGTGAAAAAGAGACAGCAGAAATCAGCGGATAACATATTTAAAGGGCCTGAGCAGATGGATGATAGAACGGGGGCTGAGAGTCGTTACAGGAGAAAGCGTGCTAAGGGCCACCAGGTAGAGGGAGACGTAGGCCATGATCGCGTACGTCCTGAAAAGAGAGGGAACATAAAAAAGAAGATATATGCCAACTTTTTATAAGAAATTATAATGTGGATATAAAATGGGGGATCAAATCTATATAATAATCAATATATAAAATAATCCACCATTTTATGGCCATGCCAGTTTCTATACAATTTATATTCTAGATTTATGGGCTTGAGCTAGTGGATGGCAGAACGGGGTTTGGCTGGTGTAACAGGAGAATGCGTGCTAAGAGCCACTAGAGATAGAGAGACGTGGAAGGCCATGATGGCCTACGTCCTGAAAGGACAAGGTACATAGAAGAAGAAGAAGAAGAAGAAGAAGAAGAAGAAGAAGAAAAAGAAGAAGAAGAAGAAGAAGAAATTTATGTGCCTTAGTGGACTTACTCCCTTGCAAAAAGACAGCTATAAATGAAAAGGCTGATCTAGATAGATAAATAGATAATGAAAATACTTCCTAAATAAGGAGATAATAACCTATCGATTTGTATATATATATATATATATATATATATATATATATATATAGTATTTATTGCCAAGTAGATTTTTTTTAATCGTATCACCCCGAGCAAGGCGGTAACGACACTGATGTGCAGGGGTAATAGTGAAATGATTGGAAAAAAGAGAGCCGGAAGCCACATCCTAAACAGGGAACAAGGTATGAGTTTCCTAGCCTGTTCAATAGACGTGGGTGGAGTGCGAACCGGGCGATAGATAGATCTATCTACTCCAATTGAAACAAAAAAGAAACCAAAGTGAGAAGATTGAAAAAAAGAGAGCCGGAAGCCACATCCTAAACAAGGAACAAGGGATGAGCCTCTTAACCTGTTCAATAGACGTGGGTGGTGTGAACCGGGCGATATATAGATCTATCTACTCCAAATGAAGAAAAAAAAGAAACCAAAATGAGAGTGAGAAGATTGGAAATGATAATTCCAAATTTAAAATAGAATGGTTCCTTTCTATTATTATTTGGCAAAATTTTACAAGGCAAGAAAGCAATGATGAACTTGTTCGAATGACTCAAAATTTTCTTCATTATTTCATTGATGAAATTACAATGTTGGTAATTATTAAATATTTATAAATTCATTTGATGCACATGTTATTGTACAGTATTAACAAAGGAATCATTCTATTTTCATTTACAATTATTCACTTGGCAATACATACTAAAAATAGTATGAAATACAGCATTATTTTTAAACACTGGGACACTGGGGTGACCTAATAGTTATAGCCGGTAGTGTATATATATATATATATATATATATATATATATATATATATATATGTGTGTGTGTGTGTGTGTGTGTGTGTGTGTGTGTGTGTGTGTGTGCGCAATGCAATGAGTAATTTGTCACGATTTGATTTTTTGGTTTTGTGGTTTCGTGCATATGTGTTATCTGTTTTTAATTTTGATTTTTGCACCGTATTGTATTCTTGGATGATCCTCGTCTGTGAGAAAAAAAAAGGAAGCCCAATCACGCATTTCATTCCACCAGAAGAGCATGGTGTACTGCTTGAAATTCGCGACGGAAGCCTTAATACGAACATTTCAGTGTCTTTGGGCACGAATCTTAGGACAGCGAAGAAGGTTCTTAAACAGTTGAATGAGTCGAATGGTGATTACGAAGGTGTTTGTTGTGTTTATTTGTGATGGCGAACTTATTTCTCCATCCATCTTCCCACAGGATCTCAAACTCAAACCGCAAGCATACAGCAAGTGTCTTAAGAGGTAGTGCTGCCCTGATAAAAGTGTGGATGCTGGAATACACTCTCTGACAGCAGGATTCTGCACCATGTCACACAAGTAGGATAACCCAGTCATAGCTATCAGACAATTTCACACCTTACATCCGGACAAGTAAGTCACTTAATTTATTATGCGTTGCGCACTGTTGAAAAATACCAACAAAACTCGTATCAACGTAAATGAAATGAAGGCAAGGATATTGAAAGTATTCACTAAATTAAATAAAAAGATCATCAAGAAGAGTTGCAGGGGATTCTGAAGTGAACTCTATGAATTGATCGAAACAAAAAAATCGATCTTATTGAATGAATTTTCTCTTTAATATTTCATGATATTTATGTGAAATTTTTGTAAATATATCTGTTAAAAAGAGATGTCAATATTATTTTCATTTTCGTGTAATTTAGATGACAATTTAATCATAACACTTATTAGATATATAATGCATAAAATAGATTAGTCATTCATATACAAACCTCTTTTGCTGTATCAAAACTCATGTGGCCAGACACATCCACTTGCATCCAGCCGGGATCGAAACCCGGCGGAATTGGTGTCAGTCCATATTCACTAAGCCGTGGAACAAGAGAGGAGAAAATTTAGCGTGTTATATATAAGCGGTGTATACACACGCCAGCCGCAGAGAGAACTCAATTCATTAGTGAAAAGGGTAACGCATAAATCTCAGAAGTGGTAAATGTTCTAAAATCCTCCTCTCTAAAGAGCTCAATCGCTTAATCAAGAGCTTAAATAATTCATCCCCATACAAGCCTGTTTTGCTGTATAACAGTTCACAGTGTGTCTAGACATATCCACTTGCTTTCAGCAGGGATTGAAATTCGACCGATTTGACGTCCCTGCTCCCTTAGCCATGGGCGTTGAGAGAAGCGGAATTTTAGCGTGTTACATATATCTGGTGTAAACACAGGCCAGTCACTGAAAGAACTCAATTCATTTCTGAAGGGTATATATATATATATATATATATATATATATATATTATGGTTAGGTTTTGAAGGCTGTCACAATGTATTTAGTAAAATAAATGGAGATATATGAGTTGTTGGGTATTACCTATTTATTATAGATTAATATTTCGAGATTAAAATCTCATCTTCAGAATGTTAGAAGTGCTTGTGTTTGAGTCCGTGCCTTTCAAAAAATGGTTATATATAAGCGGTTTATACACAGGCCAGTCACTGAAAGAACTCAATTCATTGCTGAAGAGTTATGTCCCAGGAACTTTAATTGTCTCTTCCTGGTGTTCAATATTTATAAGAGTTATGCATAAATCTCAGAAGTAACTGTTTTTATTTAAATTTTTCTCTCTAGAGAACTGAATCATAACAAGAGCATAATATATTCGTCATCCACATACAAGCCTGAATCACAGAGCTCATCAGCTAACTCCTAAGCCTAGGCGCATGGAATCAGAGAAGGGAAATTTTAGCGTGTTATATATAAGCGATGTATACACACGCCAGTCTCCAAAAGAACTCAATTCATTAGTGAAAAGGGTAACGCATAAATCTCAGAAGGGGTAAATGTTCTAAAATCCTCCTCTCTAAAGAGCTCAATCGCTTAATCAAGAGCTTAAATAATTCATCATCCCCATACAAGCCTGTTTTGCTGTATCACAGCTCACAGTGTGTCTAGACATATCCACTTGATTTCAGCAGGGATTGAAATTCGACCGATTTGACGTCAGTCGGAGTCCCTGTTCCCTTAGCCATGGGCGTTTGAGAGAAGCGGAATTTTAGCGTGTTACATACATATATCCGGTGTATACACACGCCAGAAACCGAAAGAATTCAATATATATATAATACATTATCAATATAGGTATGTATGTACGTATGTATGTATGTATCTAAATCAAACCGTTTATATATATATATATATATATATATATATATATATATATATATATATATAAATTAGAGAAAATTTTAAAAATTCAAATTTCTCTAATTTATATTGGCTCTGTATTCCTAATATATTGAGCTCTCTGCCTGCATCACATTTTAATGTTAAAAATATTTTAATATTAATTAGGATCAGGTTCTTGGCATTTTCCTTCCTACTCTTACACTTCGGATTAAAGAAAAACCATATATATATATATATATATATATATATATATATATATAAGCATTTCACCCCGAGCAAGGCATGTCACTGTCACTGCCACTACTGCGCAGAGGACTACATAGAGTGGAGAAAGGATGATTAAATATAGGAAATGTCAGAGGGTGGATGATAGGCGTGTAGGGATACCGAGAATGGTTAAATACAGGAATTGTCAGAGGGTGGGTGGTAGGCGGGTAAGGATACCGAGAATGAGGGTTGGGTAGATGAGAGTGTTCTGAGAATAACTGGGAGTTAGAGTGATAGGAGGTGTCTACTGACCCTACATATAAACACCTGAAGATTGTAGCTGTCGGGAAAGCAGACCTGTGGAAGGGAGTTCCACAGGCGGGAAGCGCGAGAAAAAGAAGCTGTTGGAGTAGAATTTACGGTTACATCTTATCTGTTTAACTGTAAAAGGGTGGGACCTACTTGCTAATATAGTATCTCGTGTAAATACGTGCTTAGGCGGCACCAGTGCTCTACGTTCATCGGAGCAGAAGCCATGAAAGTACTTGTAGAAGAGGCACAGGGAAGCCACATCACGCCGGTGAGAGAGTGCTTGCAGCCTGTCTGCCAAGTCAGTATCAACCACGTTACAGATCCTGCTTTGTATTTTGTCAAGAACCCCAAGGAGAGCAGCAGGGGCACCCGACCAGATATGGCAGCAATATTGAATACACGGGCGGATGATAGATATGTATATATCCAGAATAGATTCAGGTGGGAAAAACTTCCGGGCCCTGCACAGAGAGCCGACTTTCATAGCGACAGATTTTGCAATTGATTCGATATAGTCATTCCATTTGAGGTCCGCCGAAAAGGTAAGGCCAAGGAGGCGTAGTATTTTACACTCTGGGAGGCTAGTCTGTCCCATACTAATGGGAGGTAGATGCGATTGTCTATTGTGGTTAGTTGATAACAGCTTCGTTTTAGAAGCATTGAAATTTACTAGTCATTTCCTACCTCAGACCACTACGGATTGGAGGTCCTTTTCAAGCACGGCAGCGAGGTTCGCTTTGTCGCCCACACCTGGTTTTTGATCGATGCGAGAGTAGATTGTTGTGTCATCGGCATACATGCCAACTTGGGATCTAATGGCGTCAGGGAGATCATTAATGTACATCAGAAAGAGCGTGGGACCTAGGATAGAACCTTGAGGGACGCCCGCGTTCGTATGGTAGTTTTGGGAGGCATGCCCATTTAATGTCACCTTCAATGTGCGGTTAGAGAGAAATGACTGGATGAGGTCAAACAGATGTCCAGTTATCCCGTAGCTCCGCAGTTTGCACAAGAGGCCAGCGTGCCAGTCCCTGTCGAATGCTTTGGAGATATCCAAGGCAACGGTTCGGGCTTAGCCTTTCTTGTCAAGTGCCCGGTATATGTACTCGGTAATGGTCGTTAGTATATCAGCAGTAGACCTGGTGAAGCGAAAACCGTACTGTTTGTCAGAGAGAAGCCTGTAGGCCGTGAGATGCTGAATCACCTCGGCGTTGATAATGTCTTCGAAAACTTTGCCAAAGATCGGAAGAAGACTAATAGGACGGTAATTGGCGGGGTCTGAGGTTCGCCAGAATTCTTAAATATGGGAACTACACAGGAAAACAGGAAGCAGATAGGCAGAGGTTATAGAGTTTAGAGAGTAGAGAGGAGAGTTCTGGGGC
Source organism: Ascarosepion bandense (assembly GCA_037127315.1). NCBI lineage: Eukaryota > Metazoa > Mollusca > Cephalopoda > Sepiida > Sepiidae > Ascarosepion > Ascarosepion bandense. The sequence continues at coordinate 768,378 of JBBBDQ010001012.1, forward strand.
ACATTTCTTCAGCACTATGACTGGGAATCCGTCACCGCCGCTCTCTTTGTGTGGGTCAAATTGTGCAATTATCTTGGCGACCAGCGAGGGTGTAATGTGGACGTTATTTAGTTGAGCCTTAGTTCTGGGTTGGAAGTCGGGTGCAGGTATTCCTAACGAGTCCTGTGTCGAATTGGTGGAGAATCTACGGGCAAAGCATTCAGCCTTGTCCGCTGGGGAGGTGAGAACTTCAAATTCATTGATTAGTGGGGGTATTGAAGTCTTGCTCTTGTTGAGCACGCTTTTTCAAAGTCGCCAGTAATTTTTGGAGCCAAACTTAGAGGATGCTATGCGTTGCCTCATTCTGGTAGCAAACGCCTTCTTAGCTTCGTTCAGTATATATATATATATATATATATATATATATATATATATATATATAAACGGGCTGATTTAATTACATACATACATACATTTTATAATACATTATCACTATAGGTGTGTATGCATGTATATATCTAAATCAGACCGTTTATATAAGCATATGTGTCATTTAACTCTTTTCTTTCTTTTTTTTCTTCAATTGGAGTAGATAGACTAAATTATCGCCCGGTTCACACTCCACCTACCTCTATTGAACAGGTGAAGAGGCTCATCACTTTTTCCCTGTTTAGGATGTGGTTTCAGGTTTTCTCTTTTCCAAACTTTTCACTCTTATGTCGCCCTCTGCGCATCAGTGGCCTTTATCGCCTTGCTCGGGGTGATATGATATATATATATATATATATATATATATATATATATATATATATATATATAAACGGTATGATTTAGTACATACATTGATTAATACATTATCAATATAGGTATGTATGCATGTATCTATCTAAATCAGACCGTTTATATATGCATATATAGAGAGAGAGATAGAGAGATATAGATATATAGTTATATGTATAGATATATAGATATATGTATGTATGTATCTATCTATCTAAATGAGACATTATATCTGTATATATATATAACCAGTATCATTTTAGTTACATACATATGGACATTGATTATATATATATATATATATATATATATATATATATACATGGTCTGATTAGATAGAAAAATACATACATACATACATGGATAATGTATAGATAGATAGATAGATAGATAGATAGATAGATAGATAGATAGATAATGAACAAACTGTTTTAAATAATAATTTTATAATAATAAAAACTGATGATTAATATCGCATTTCAGATAGGACAATTAGATAGATATATAGCATGCATAGGAAACGTTCTTGACTTAATATGTGGAGTGTGATATATTAGAGCTAATGATGGTAGGGCGTATCGATACAAGAATTGTATTGATGAAAACAGTAAAACAAAGATTGATTTAAGGCGAACTTAACTCACTGAATCGGGTTAATTAGGCCTCCACAAAGAAATCGAAAATAATTATGGAAAAGATATTTATTCGATAAAGGATTCTTCTGGAAAAGGAAAACAAACATGAAAAGAGAATCTAATTGTGGAGTCTAAAATCTTTGAAATTTATTTAAGAATTTGGGTTCGTGGCTTAAATGACGTAAATGAAAGGATGAAAATGAAAGTTCAAAATTGAGGCCTTCATTACCAGAAGGTACTTGCTGCCATGCATTTGAAAATCATTTAAGCATAACATTGTTTTCTCCAAAACTTCCTCCATCTGGAAACATCTCAGCTGTATCGTCACGTATTCGCTTCTTCTTCTTCTATGTGCTCTGTCCCTTCAGCACCTAGGCGATCATGGATCTCACCTCTCCCTATCTATTGTGGCTCTTAGTATGTTTGCTCCTGTTACTCCTGGCCAAACCCCGTTCCGTCATTCACCTGATCAAGCCCTGCAAATATGTTATCCGCTGCCTTCCTCTGTCTTACTTTCCTTCTATCTGGCCAGTCAGTATCAGGTTCTGCAAGCTCTCCTTCCTCATTGGCTGTCCCAGGAACTTCAGTTGTCTCTTACTGATGCTCAGTATTAATATCCATTTTGTTGCCATTCTTTTCTACACCACATCGTTGCTTGCATACTCAGTCCACGATATCCGCAGCATCCTTCTGAAGAACCACATTTCCGCTGCTTCCAGTTTTGTACTGATTTTTGATGATATTGTCCACCATTCACTGCCGTATTGAAGAACTGACATCACGTAGCAATCCAGCACTATTTTCTTTGTTTCTAGTGAAATTTTCCTGTGTGTACTTTACTCAGCTTCTGGAAATCGTCTTTTGCCATGCCAATTCGCCTTCGTATCTCTGTGTCGCACATTCCATCTCCTGTTAGAACACTTCCTAGGTATTTAAATTTTTGTACTGGCTTGATTCTGCTGTCCCCCACCTGTATGTGGCATTTTAGCTTGCACCTTTTGCTGATGAACATGCATTCAGTTTTCTTGAAATTCGCTACATGATCTAAATTCTTATGGTTCACAAAGATGTCAAATATGCTCCTGCCAAATTTTGCAGGCTCTTGCCATGTGTTGGTGCAGAAAGTACCTTTCGTTACACCGAGGTATCGTTTATTTATGTTCTTTATATTATTAACTAGCAGTATAGCTCTGCGTTGCTCGTGTGTAATGAAAGCTTTAAAACTAACCCATGGTCCTGGAGCTCAGATTCTTTGGACGTTGGAACGAAAGACTAAAAAACAATAGTTGTTTCCAGTTAAAGCGAAACCGTAGACTGAAAGACAGATGAATAGGATGTAAATCAAATTTTGATGTTTGGTGAGAATCGGATAAAATTGTGAATTTGTATAAAGGACATACAGACAGATAAACAGACAGACATACAAACATCTTGCCTTTTATATATATATATTATCGATTTTCTGCACTATTGCTGCAACCTTGAAACTTCTGAATATCGTTTCTTATGTCTTTGTCTATGCGTGTATCAAATTTGATTAAAATCGGACCATTCCTTCTATAAACCGATTTTATCGATTATCGATTTTCGATATTTTAGGGGTTACCTCGACACAAAACCTAGCTAAGAACACTCGCAGACGCTTATAGTGCAACTATGTAAATTTTCAAGAAATCGATTCAGCCGTTTCGGAGTCTATAGGTAAAGGAAACACTCGCACACACATACACAGACACATACACACACACAGACAAGATTCCATTTAGAAAATAAGTTTAGGTATTTTGTCTAATCAATATTCTTATCCAAAATCTCAGTCACTTAACCCGCGAACACTAACCACGCGTATATAGTCCCCTTGCGGAAAATGACACCATTTTAATTACAATTTAATTAAGTTTTCAGTAACTTATTTTCTTACCTATATAATGTCTTTCAGTTCCTATTAATGTTAACTCAAAATACAAATTTTGAAGTGCCTGTTTGTAAAATATTTCAAATAAATATTGATATCTAATATTTTTTTGATATTTTCAAAATCGGATATAATATACCCATGTTTAGTTGTGGTGTAACATTAATTGATGGTTATTGTTCTAGGGTTAAGTGGCATACATGATATACGCTTGGACAATCATGTCCAATTTCACTACCCAATGATGTAGTTATTGCAAAAAATTTAAATGATAAATCACATAACTGGTAGTAAATTTTAGTATCTGGTAGTAAAATTAATGAACTGAGCCAACGTTACTCTCTCTCTCTCTCTCTCTCTCTCTCTCTCTCTCTGTCTCTCTGTCTCTCTCTCTATTTTCATGGGCGTGAGATCGTGGTGATACCGAGCAAAGCAAGGGACCGAATGTTTGCCCTCAGAGATCCAAAAAGCAGATGACCAAACTGGTCTTTGCGCACCAGGATCCACGCATTTGTTCCGACAGAAAACCAAAAATTAATAAGTATCAAATTCATGTTCGCGAGCCTACGCAAATTTTATTTATCATCCAATGGGAAGCCCAGAAAAAATGCGGGTGTGAATTCTCAAATGAACTGCTTGAACCCACAAATACGAAATAAAAAGCCGACACAAAAAGCATCGCAAAAGTTGAGAAAGTACGAGCGTAATTAGCACGTCCCTTGACCTCGTCAAGCGATTCACTATGCTAGCCTCGCCTTTCCCTCTCACCTTCTTCTTAGCTGTCCCCTGGGCTACTAACCCAATCTACGAAGCGGAGACATCAAAGACATTCCTAACTGAAAGACGCTCCACATACATACGTACGAACTCTCTTTTTGGCATTTACTGCTATAAACATTTTAACCTCCCTTGAAATCATCCTATTACTTTATTTGTAAACAACCCTTAATTGATATCTGCGTATATATATATAAATGTTGTTTCTATACACAATTTGATTTTCTTGTTTTATAAGCCCCTTTTATAACTTATAGTGGGCTGTCTACTAACGAGACCAAATTTAGTTAATCTGTTTCAACACACAATTACGCTTCACTAGATCGGATGACCCACTATAAGATAATGGATTTATCATAAAATGTAGATATATCTTGGTTTCTTGTGTTTCGGATTTCAGCTTCAAACCGGTCGAATTAGCATACTATATCCCAGGCGAGGACATATACCACGGCAAGAAAACCGGAAGTTTTGACCTTTTTCAAAAATGAGGAATGCTAGATATAGTTTCTATATTTGGGGAAGATATAATCCCAAAAGAAAACAGGACCACACTCTTGTTAACTGGAGATTTTGCTAGAGTTGGCCGATTTACTATTAATTAACCTTAGCCCCATGGCCGTGTCTATAAAAGCAATCGCTTTTGTAAACAAATTGAATGATTGGCTACCTTCGTCACTACATGATGTGACTTCACTAAACGGTCGAGCCGTGACCCATAGGACTTGCCTCGACCAAAACGAAATAATTGTCTTCTGTATTATTAGAACATAAGGAAAAAGCAGAAATGTAGTTCAATAATGGCAAAGAAGAAAAAGAGGAATAATAATAATAATAATAATAATAATAATAATAGGAAGAGGGAGAAAGGGGTATAACAATAATAATAAATAATAAGTAGAAAAGGAAGAAAAGGTACAATAAGAATAAAAAAAGAGATATAATAACAGTAAAGGAGAAAAAGAAGTGGAAGTTAAAGGAATAAGAAGGAGAAAGAGCAAGAAAAATGGGTAATTATTATAACAATAATAAAAAGAAGAAGAGGTATAATAATAATTAATAATGATTCGAAAAAGAAGAAAAGAGACATTATTAATTATAATAAGAGGTGTGATAATAGCGAGTAGAAAAAGAAGAGGAAGAAAAAGGATTAAGAAGGAGTAAGAGAATGAGAAAAAGGGTAATGATAATAATAATAAGAAGAAGAGGTTTAATAATAATTAATAATGATTCGAAAAAGAGGAAAAGAGACATTATTAACTATAATATGAGGTGTGATAATAGCGAGTAGAAAAAGAAGAAGAGGAAGAAAAAGGATCAAGAAGGAGTAAGAGAATGAGAAAAAGGGTAATGATAATAATAATAATAAGAAGAAGAGGTTTAATAATAATTAATAATGATTCGAAAAAGAGGAAAAGAGACATTATTAACTATAATATGAGGTGTGATAATAGCGAGTAGAAAAAGAAGAAGAGGAAGAAAAAGGATCAAGAAGGAGTAAGAGAATGAGAAAAAGGGTAATGATAATAATAATAAGAAGAAGAAGAGGTTTAATAATAATTAATAATGATTCGAAAAAGAGGAAAAGAGACATTATTAACTATAATATGAGGTGTGATAATAGCGAGTAGAAAAAGAAGAAGAGGAAGAAAAAGGATCAAGAAGGAGTAAGAGAATGAGAAAAAGGGTAATGATAATAATAATAAGAAGAAGAAGAGGTTTAATAATAATTAATAATGATTCGAAAAAGAGGAAAAGAGACATTATTAACTATAATATGAGGTGTGATAATAGCGAGTAGAAAAAGAAGAAGAGGAAGAAAAAGGATCAAGAAGGAGTAAGAGAATGAGAAAAAGGGTAATGATAATAATAATAAGAAGAAGAAGAGGTTTAATAATAATTAATAATGATTCGAAAAAGAGGAAAAGAGACATTATTAACTATAATATGAGGTGTGATAATAGCGAGTAGAAAAAGAAGAATGGGTGGAAGAAAAAGAGGGAGAAAATATTAAGAAAGAGAAAAAATAAAAGAAGGAATGTAGAAGAGACGAAGAAGAACAAGAACAAGAACAAGAAGAACAAGAAGAACAAGAAGAACAAGAAGAAATAGGAGAAAATATATAATAGTAAAAAGAAAAAGAAGAAAAGAAAGAAGTAGAAATCGGACAGTAATCCTGATAAGTAGAAGAGGTATAACAATACCAAGTAGAAAATAGGAGGAAAAAGAGGAGTAGGAAGCAAAAGAACAAGAAAATAATTTTTGTTTGTTTAACGGCCTATCAACACCTCTGTGGGTTATTTAATGACAAAAAAGTGGTGTTTAAGGAATTTTTTAATGTTCCGTTATATTGAGAAGGTTGATTGAGTCAGATTTTAATGAACATCTGTTTTAATTCTTTTTTATTTTAGAAAACTGAAAATGTCTTCTAGTTTTTTATTCAAAAATGTTTCGCTGAGAACTTTTTTCCTTCAAAAATATGTAATAGTAATATTTTTTTATTTCTTCAGACATGAAATGTTGGTAATATTTTTTCCTTAAAAAATTGTTATTTTTCTAGAAAAGGTTTATTTTTATGTATATATTTCTATAAAAGTGTATTTTTATACTTTCATAGTGTTTTGACCCCAGTTTAGGGGTTTAAATATTTGCCCATAGTTGGGACTCTAAACTAACACATCGGGTCATGGTGGACCTGAGAACAACAGCAATTAAGAGGAGGTTCCATGCCCCTCACAACCTCCCAATCAGAGGCCTTGCTGCCAGATGCAGTTTACCGTCATGCCCAGAACCAAGTAAAGAAATAATAGTAAAAGTAATATAAATAATAATAATAAAAGAATAAGGAGTAAGAGAAAGAAGACGTTGAAGGGGAGGAGGCAGAGAATAATAATAATAATAATTTAAAGAGGAAGAAAGAGAAGAAGAAAAAGAAGGAGAAGAACGAGGAAGAAGACAAAGTAGAATAATAAGGATTAAGAAGAAGAAGGAAGAGACGAAGAAGAAGGAGGAGAATATAAAGAAGAAGAAGAAGAAGAAGAAGAAGAAGAAGAAGAAAAGACATATAATAATAAAAAGTAGACTAAAAGGAAGAATTAGAAATCGGGCAATAACCATGATGATAAAAAAGTTTATAATAATAGTGAGTAGGGAAAGAAGAAGAGGAATAAGCAAGAGAAGAACGAGAAAAGGGATAATAATAAAAATAATAAGACGAAGAAGTAGGAGAAAAAGAAGGAGGAAAATGGAAAAATGAAGAAGACAAAAGGGGAGGAGAATAAGAAGAAAAAGTTTAAAAAGAAGGAGAAGAAGTAGAAAAAGGAGGAGGAGGAAGAAAAAGTTGGAGTTAGAAAAAGAACGAGAAAATAGATAATAATAATAAAAATAATACGAAGAAGTAAGAGAAGAAGAAGGAGGGGAATGGAAAAAAAGAAGAAAAAGGGAGGAGAATAATATTAATAAGACGAACTTTAAGAAGAAGGCGAAAAAGAAGTAGAAGGAGGAGGAAGAAGAAGTGGAGTAAGAAAGAGATGAACGAGAAAAGGGATAATAATAAGAAAAATAAGGAGGAGGAGGAGGCGGAAAAGAATAAAAAAGGTGAAGAAAAGAGACGGAGAAGAAGGAAAAGGGGAGGAGAAGAAGAATAAGATGAAGAAAAAGAAAGAGGAAGAGAAGAATGGAAAATATGGAGAAAAGGGTAAGAAGAATAATAATAATAAGAAGAAGAAGAAGAAGAGGAAGAAGAAGGAGGAGGAGAATGAAAAATATGTAGAAAAGAGCTAGGATAATAATAATAATAATAATAATAATAATAATAATAAGAAGAAGAAGAAGAAGAAGAAGAAGAAGAAGAAGAAGAAGAAGAGAAAGAAGCAGGAGGAGGAGAATGAAAAATATGTAGAAAAGAGCGAGGATAATAATAATAATAAGAAGAAGAAGAAGAAGAGAAAGAAGAAGGAGAAGGATAATAAAAAATATGTTGAAAAGAGCGAGGATAATAATAATAATAATAATAATAAGAAGAAGAAGAATAAGAAGAAGAAGAAGAAGAAGAAGAAGAAGAAGAAGGAGGACGAGAATGAAAAATATGTAGAAAAGAGCGAGGATAATAAGAAGAAGAAAAAGGAGGAAGCAAAAGAAGAAGAACAACAACAACAAGGAGGAGGAGGAGGCGAAGAACAACAACAACAAGAAATCCCATCAGTGAATAGATGGAGTTAAAAATCAATATGCGCCTGAAGCTGAAGAAAAGACGCCGGAATAGAACGACCCACTCGAAGCAAATAAGAAAAGAACTAAGCAAACAATCCGAAGATTTGGTTTTCATTTAAATTCTCTACATTCATGGAAAAGACATTCTTTTGAAACCTATCCTGAATTTAACTCTTTTCAGAATTCATTTTCATTATGTTACGCCTTCTATCGAATTTCCGACTGATTTCCAATCATTTCTACCGAAATCTCCCTTGATTAAACGATAATGATATTTTCCTCCATAAAGGAACCTCGAATCAAAGATGAAATCGATCTGAATATCGATTAACTGACGATTAGGCATTTCAGCAAGAAGAATTTCACATAAAATTATGTTTTTTTTTCTTTTTTATCCTTTTTTTATTTCGTGTCATACTTCCGTTTCTACACCGCATTTTTTCCCTGTTGAATCCTTAATGGAAAGTTCGACTAACGTGACCTTGGGGTAAAATGGGCTTATTTCATATAAAACAATCACACATTTTTTGAAAATTCAATTCATATGTTTTTTTTTTATATTTAACTTCTGGATATTTGAACAAAGCAATCGATTCCGAGGACACTCAATCTTGCCTCCAAATACGAAGGAAAATGTCTTGCAGCCGTGTCTTTATCTTACTGGTCATGGAATCCAGTGTCGACCCAAATGAATAGCTGTTTTTTTATAAGTGTACCCTCTTAACTGATTCCCCTTGCTATTCTTTGAAGTTTTACTTAAAATTACTTCTTTTCTAATATGTACCGTATTTTTGATGGCCGACACACACTAGACCGTCAGTCAGTTTAGTGCCATACGTGATACACGCATGGGCGATCATGTCTCGTAAGCAACATGACTGACTGAGCAGAAGATTATCCCGCAGTAGGTTGCCATTGCTTTCCGCGTTAGATAGGTTGCCGACCAAGGCTACAGAACCCATAACTGGAAGGAGTAGACGGATTAATACCTTTCCCAAGGGTATTTGCGCGTAAGTGAATGCACTGAATTCGGCTGGAATTCGGCTGGAATTCGAACTCGGCCCCCCGATTTCTCGTTTTGAGGCGATATCCAATGCTCGACAACGCACATCCTACACACTAGAAACAAAGGCTAAAAATGAACAATACCAGTTACAGTGATGATAGCTGATATATTATTTGTAATATGCCGTGTCTTTTGAGGATGGAGACGATCGTAGTCCTCCAATTGGTCTATCCTTTGTCGTTCCTCATATTATTCCTTTTATTATCACTGACAACCCCTGCCTCAATATTTACTTGCTCAAGCGCGTTAAGTATGTCGAGCTCTGCTTTACTTTGTCTCTATTGTTCTCTGTCCATCCCGTGAGTATTATATTCTCTAATCTCACCGTCCTCATTACCTATCCAAGAAACATCAGCTTTTCCTTCCTCTATATGTTTTCTTTTTGTTTGCATCTTCTTTAAAACCTTGTTCTTTCTCACATGTTCGGTCCATGTTATGCTCAGCATCCTGCTGTAGAACCATATTTCTGTTGTTTCAAGTTTATCCTTAATCTATCTGAGACTAGATGATATATAGAAATAAACTAATGTTTTCTGTGGTGGGGGAAATCAATGTGGAGAAGCAACTGGGAATTAAAAAGATTAAATTTAAGAATTAAGAAAAATTAAGAACTAAAAAAAAAGGAAGAAATGAAAAACAAGAAAAAGAAGAGGAAGAATATATTTAAAATATCTAAACTTTTTTCTGTTCGTCTCGTAAGTATTATATTATTCAAGCTCGCCTTCCTCATTACCTATCCAAGAAACATCAGCTTTCTCTTCCTCGATATATTTCCTTTTTTGTTTGCATCCTCTCTAAAACCTTGCTCTTGCTCACATATTCGTCCTTTGTTATCCTTAGCATCCTACTGTAGAACCACATTTCTGTTGCTTTGAGTTAATCCTTAATCTTTATGACATTAAATGATATATAGGAAAAAAAAGTAATGTTTGGGAGAGGGCAAATCAATGTAAAAAAGCAAATGGGATAAGAAAAAAAAAGGAAGAATTATATATACAAATTATAAGAAAAAGAAGAAGAATATATTTAAAATATCTAAACTTTTTCCTGTGCGTCCTGTAAGTATTAAGTTCTTCAAGCTCTCATTTTTCAAAACTTATCCAAGAAACCTTACTTTTCTCTTCCTCTTTGCTTTTTGTTTGCATCCTCTCTAAAACCTTGTTCTTTCTTACATGTTCATTCCATGTTATTCTCAGCACCCTACTGTAGAACTACATTTCTGTTGCTTCGAGTTTATATTTAATCTATTTGAGATTAGATGATATATGGAAATAAACTAATGTTTTGGAGATTGCAAATCAATGTAGAGAAGCAAACGGGATAAGAATTAAAAAGAAATAGAAGATTGTTATATACAAATTATGAAAAGAAGAATAAGAAAAAGAAGAAGAATGGATGATGTATGATGATAAAAAGTAGAAGATGAAAAAGAAGAAGGAGAAAAGAGGCAAAATCATAATAAGAAGAAATATGATAAAAGTGAAAAGAAGAAAAAGGAAAGACGAAGAAACAGGAGAACAAGAACAAGAACAAAAAGAAGAAGCAGAAGAAGAAAAACAAGAAGAAAAAAGCAGAAGAAAAAGAAGAAGAAGAAGAAGATGAAACAGAAGAAGAAGAAGAAGAAGAAGAAGAAGAAACAGAAGGAGATGAAGAAACAGAAGAAGAAGAAGCGGAAGAAGAAGAAGAAGAAGAAGAAGAAGAAGAAACAGAAGGAGAAGAAGAAACAGAAGAAGAAGAAGAAGAAGAAACAGAAGGAGAAGAAGAAACAGAAGAAGAAGAAGCAACATTCTTGTAACATTCTTAAAAGTGAACATAATGACCTAACCGAGATATTATAATTCCCAAACAATTCAAGTAAAAGGTTTATAATGCGCTTCGCTTTGTGCTTTGTGGTGCAATGGATATCGACTCGGAACGACAAATCGAAATGCTGAGTTCGAATTTCAGTCGAATTTCTTGCTTTCACTTACGTACTGATACCCTTGGGAAAGGTATTAATTCGTCTCTTCCCTACAGTTATGGGTTAAATTATAGAACAGATTTGGATCTACAGACTTGGCTGGCAAACAGTCTACCGTATAAAGCAATGGCTACCTTCTGTGGGATAAATCTTTTGCCCAGTCAGTCATGTCCTTTGATCGCTCAAAGCATGTGTCACGTAAGACTGACTGACTGAATATAATAGTTAGAATTATGATTACGGCTTCCACTGGGCATAAAAGGGGGATCAGTTTTATATTGTTATGAGGTAATAAACATTTTCCCCAGTAATTACTACTAGTAATATCATACATTTCTTCTTCCTTTATCTATGGGTTAAATAACAGGACAGATTGGGTTCTATAGCCTTGGCTGGCAACCAGTCTACCACAGAAAGCAATGGCAACCTACTGCGGGATAATCTTCTGCCTAGTCAATTATGTCTATTTCGAGACATGATCGCCCAAGCGTGTATCACGTATGGCACTTAACTGACTGAATAAAAGTCTAATCAATACCGAATAGAACGATAACAGTGACTAGAAAAAAGGAATCTGTTTTCCTAAAAAATTTTTTTTTTTAATAAATTTAAGCAATAATGGCTGTTCGGTCAATGAATACCAAACGTTTCCTTGTAGGGGAAAGGCTAATATTACACTTAACATTGTCGACACCCTGTCTTATGTTGTGGCTCGTACCATGTAACACCCGATCGCCCGGATGTATATAAGAAAATGTGTGCTTAGCCAGGGGGTTGTCGTTATCACAGACTTCAGGAAGTAACCTACTACTGCGAGAGACTGTAAATATTGCATATACGTGTTGGTTGTACCACGCTGTTAATAAAGTAGTTTATCTACATTTCACTGTATATCTCTTCATTCCACGATACAAAACTGTTTCTTGACTTGAGCTACGCGAACGAATCGATTACGTACTGAAGCACTAACGAGTGAAGAAACAGATTAATGAGATAATCTCGCAAACTGGCTCATTGATGAGTCGCTACTGCGAAGCCACCAAGCGTAGAGTGAGACAGAGGACATCGGTATGAAAGAAATCGGTAACATAATTGCAAGCGTGGGGATAGCATTGATGACCCAGGTCTTCATCAAATAAATGCTCGAAAATGCGCCAAAATTCCGTCCTGTGGGAAAGGGTGACCTTCCGCTTAGGTGATTGGTTCTCCATCGCCGGAAAACCGTTCGACACCACTCCTGTCTTCTGCCTTTCATCTCTTACTAATGACTGTCCCAGAGACAGTTGTATTAAAGGGGTCGTCGATGAAATATTCGGATGAGCAGATATTGCAGTAGGCTAGAGACACGGTTGATAGACATTGTTGTCTTTAGATTGGTCATGTTAATGGAGAGTTTCCTTTTTGCAATTAACGCTGCTTTTGGTTGCAATGCTCGGGAGATTTCCATTCATGGGGATGTTAAAGCGAAGATTGGAATGAATCTGAAATGAATGCACTATGGAGTCCGTTGCGATTGCCAATATTTCAATGTCGAGGAACAACAAGGAAGACAAAAGCTAATATAAAATACTCCACCGATAAGGTTAATTATTGAAGTTGTTGCAGCCGAAAAGTTAGGAACAAGGCTACGCGGAGAATATTTTAAAAGTGAAACAAGATCTTTAATTGAGGCAAACTTATGCAAACAGCAGATGCTCAAACAACTTGTATATTTTCTCTGCGACGTAATACGTGAGGTTCGTAAGCACAACAGAATAGGAATATCGAACAATCACTAAACAAACAAGGAGATAATTCCACAAAGACGCACAGGTTACTGTAAGTGAAAGAGAATTAGAAGATGTTAATGCCGTGACAGTACAAAGAAAGAACAGGATTATGAGGCAAAAATGAGTTTTAGTAGAGATGCAAGAAGAATTTTCAGGAGGTGAAAATGTGATTAAAGAAAATATTAAAATAGAACTTACGGTTAAACTTAGCTGGTTTAAGAATAAAACAGCGGGACCTAATTGCCAATTACTTCATGCCGTCTAGACATCACAAAATAAATACATAGTTAGAAAGAAACAGATTCAAAATGCCAGGTTAGCATCGATAACATTACAAATCATTCTTTGGCATATCTCATGATATACAGTAGGTTCACAATATATGGTAGAAATACTTAATTCAATGATGTATCAGTCAGTTGATGTATCAGTACCATACGTGATACACACTTGAGGTGATTATATCTCGAAAGAGACATGACTGAGTGGGCAGAAGATTTTCCCAATATTGATTTCCATTGTTTCTGCGGTAGACTTGTTGCCAACCAAGGCTATATAACATCATCTCCCCTGTTATTTAGTCTATAGCTGGATGGAGAAGAGACTGATTCATACCTTTTCCAAATGTAATTGTTAGTAATTGAATGCAACGAATTCAACTTGAATTTGATCGCGCGTCGAATATTGAACCGATATCCACTTCAACACAACACACATCCATTTATAAATGACAAGAAAAAATATAATGATGAATAATTGACTAGCACGATATAGTCAAACAAAATGTCTAGACATTCCGTAAATATACCTTGGGAGTGTTCTAAACAGTAGACGGAATGTGTGACACAGAGATCCGAAGGCGAATTGGCATGCCGAAGGACACATTCCATGAGTAGATTATAGTATTAAGGGACAAAATAATTTCGCAAGAAACAAATAAAAGAGTATTGGATTGTTACTTGAAGTCAGTTCTTCAATATGGCAGTGAATGCTGGACAATCTCAACAAAGATAAAAGAAAAAATTGAAGCAACTGAAATGTGGTTCTACAGAAGGATGTTGCGGATATCATGTATCGAGCATGTGAGCAATATTGAGGTAAAGGATGGAAACGAAAAGGAAATTAATACTGAGCATCAGGAAGAGACAGTTAAAGTCCCTGGGACATACAATGAGGAAGGAGTGCTTGGAGAACCTGATACTAACAGATAGAGTGAAAAAAGAAACAGGATAAAGCAGCGGGTAACATATTTGGAGGGCCTGACAAGGTGGATGACAGAACGGGGGTTGCGTGGCGTAACAGGAGAAACAGTGAATTTTCTGATCAGGAAGTTTTTTCCCGTCAATATCAGTAGAGAACAGGAACACAAAAAAGAGCAGTAAGTTGCTCTCCTGGAGGCTAGCAACAGCCATAGTAATTAAAAGCAGAAAATGGTTTCTACTGTAATTTATTGTTATCTTTTTTTTGAAAATGTTAACATTTACAAGTATTTACTTGCTACGGTTAACAGCTGACTGGAGGTAGTGTTCAAGACCAGCTGTGAATCTTACTTTGTTGGAATTATCGGAAATACAGTATAAAGGCTGCCTCGATAAAACCGATTTTTCTCAACTGGCAAAAAATTAAGCAAAATATCAAGATTGTTTTTATTCTTTTTTTAATCAGAAGCCTACACAAAATTCAACATGGCAGTTTTATTATGAAACCACCATAATAAAAGCCTATACCCTAATGGCTATCAAATAAACGGTTTATGAATTAACCGCCATCAAATAAACGGTCTATACCCTAACCAACATCAAATAAACAGCCTATACTCTAACCACCATTAAATAAAAGGTCTATACCCTAACCAACATCAAATAAACAGCCAATACTCTAACCACCATTAAATAAAAGGTCTATAATCTAACCAACATCAAATAAACAGCCTATACTCTGACCACCATTAAATAAAAGGTCTATACTCTAACCAACATCAAATAAACAGCCTATACTCTAACCACCATTAAATAAAAATTCTATACTCTAACCAACATCAAATAAACAGCCTATACTCTAACCACCAATAAATAAACGGTCTATACTCTAACCAACATCAAATAAACAGCCTATACTCTAACCACCATTAAATAAAAGGTCTATACCCTAACCAACATCAAATAAATCGGTCTATACTCTAACCAGCATTAAATAAAAGGTCTATACTCTAACCAACATCAAATAAACAGCCTATACTCTAACCACCATTAAATAAAAGGTCTATACTCTAACCAACATCAAATAAACAGCCTATTCTCTAACCACCATTAAATAAAAGGTCTATACTCTAACCAACATCAAATAAACAGCCTATTCTCTAACCACCATTAAATAAAAGGTCTATACCCTAACCAACATCAAATAAACGGTCTATACTCTAACCACCATTAAATAAAAGGTCTATACTCTAACCAACATCAAATAAACGGTCTATACTCTAACCACCATTAAATAAAAGGTCTATCCTCTAACCAACATCAAATAAACAGCCTATACTCTAACTACCATTAAATAAAAGGTCTATACTCTAACCAGCATCAAATAAACAGCCTATACTCTAACCACCATTAAATAAAGGTCTATATTCTAACCAACATCAAATAAACAGCCTATACTCTAACCACCATTAAATAAACGGTCTATACCCTAACCAACATCAAATAAACAGCCTATACTCTAACTACCATTAAATAAAAGGTCTATACTCTAACCAACATCAAATAAACAGCCTATACTCTAACTACCATTAAATAAAAGGTCTATACTCTAACCAGCATCAAATAAACAGCCTATACTCTAACCACCATTAAATAAAGGTCTATATTCTAACCAACATCAAATAAACAGCCTATACTCTAACCACCATTAAATAAACGGTCTATACCCTAACCAACATCAAATAAACACCCTATACTCTAACTACCATTAAATAAAAGGTCTATACTCTAACCAACATCAAATAAACAGCCTATTCTCTAACCACCATTAAATAAAAGGTCTATACCCTAACCAACATCAAATAAACGGTCTATACTCTAACCACCATTAAATAAAAGGTCTATACCCTAACCAACATCAAATAAACGGTCTATATTCTAACCACCATTAAATAAAAGGTCTATACTCTAACCAACATCAAATAAACAGCCTATACTCTAACCACCATTAAATAAACGGTCTATACCGTAACCAACATCAAATAAACAGCCTATTCTCTAACCACCATTAAATAAAAGGTCTATACTCTAACCAACATCAAATAAACAGCCTATTCTCTAACCACCATTAAATAAAAGGTCTATACTCTAAGCAACATCAAATAAACAGCCTATACTCTAACTACCATTAAATAAAAGGTCTATACTCTAACCAGCATCAAATAAACAGCCTATACTCTAACCACCATTAAATAAATGTCTATACTCTAACCAACATCAAATAAACAGCCTATACTCTAACCACCATTAAATAAACGGTCTATACCCTAACCAACATCAAATAAACGGTCTATGCTCTAACCACCATTAAATAAAAGGTCTATACTCTAACCAACATCAAATAAACAGCCTATACTCTAACCACCATTAAATAAAAGGTCTATACTCTAACCAACATCAAATAAACAGCCTATACTCTAACCACCATTAAATAAAAGGTCTATACTCTAACCAACATCAAATAAACAGCCTATACTCTAACCACCATTAAATAAACGGTCTATACTCTAACCAATGTCAAATAAACAGCCTATACTCTAACCACCATTAAATAAACGGTCTATACCCTAACCAACATCAAATAAACAGCCTATGCTCTAACCACCATTAAATAAAAGGTCTATACTCTAACCAACATCAAATAAACAGCCTATACTCTAACCACCATTAAAGAAAATGCCTATAACCTAACTACCATCAAATAAACGGCTTATACCCTGAACACCATCAAATAAACGGTCTATCTTCTAACTACTCTAAAATAGACGGCCTCTATTCCTAACCAGTCATCAAATAAAAGACAATAACCGCAATAAAATAAAGGGTCTACCCTAACCGCCATCACAAATACAAGGTCTCATAAAAAGCAGAATATCGAGACTGTTGCCAGGGTAACGGGACTAAAGTATGCAGAATGAAGCCGACTGACCTTGAACTAAGTCCCGCATGCGCACTAGTTTTATAGTTTTTCTCTTATTCATAGCAGTGCCTGGAAGGAGAGTGTGGTCGTCTCAACACACCACAATAGTTTTTTCAATGCCTTGTTCAACAGTGTTTAGCCAAACACGACATTCCCGAAGCCCGACAACAATTATATTCCCCAGATCTCACCCTTTACACTTCTTTCTCATTTCTAAATTCAAGTCCCACTTGAAAAGAATAAAATTTCAAAACCTCAGCAAAATCAAAGAAGTTGCGATGAGGCAGCTAATCGATATTCACCAAAAAGAGTTCCAGCAATGCTTCCATCAATGAGAACGGCGCTGGATAATGTCTATGGCTTCAGAAAGTGACTGTTCCAAAAGGAGATTAAACGACGAATTGATATTTCTTTTAGTTTTCTTTTTATAGAACCATTCCCAATATTTTTTAAATTTTTATTAGTTTATTATTTTGCGGACCCTAGCTGTTAAACCAGGATTTGTCATCGGAGGCCACAATTTGAACAACATAAGATACGCAGATGATACAGTACTGATTGCAGACACGGAAAAAGAAACTACAAGACCTCCTACAGAAAGTAAGATGAAGAGAGTGAAAAGAAAGGACTAAAAATAAACTGCAAGGCAACCGAATGCAGGTTCATCAGCAAAAAGAGCAGAGCAAATGCCACATATAGGTGGGAGATATTAAAATCAAGCAGGTACAAAAATTTAAATAGCTTGGAAGTGTTCTAAACAGAAGACGGAATGTGCGACACAGAGATACGAATTGGCATGGCGAAGGACGCATTCCAGGAGTAGATTATAGTATTAAAGGACAAAATAACTTTGCTAGAAACAAATAAAAGAGTATTGGATTGTTATGTGAAGTCAGTTCTTCAATATGGCAGTGAATGCTGGACAATATCATCAAAGATGAAGGAAAAACTTGAAGCAACCGAAATGTGGTTCTACAAAAACATACTGGATATAAAGTGGGAGATCGATTCCATATTACAATCAATATATAAACTGACCCCCAACTTTGTGACCACAGCAGTTTCTATACATTAATATTCCTGAGATCCAAAAGCACAAGGATGAATTCTAGGAGCTGAGGAGAGTATTAAGAAACAGGACAATTTCGCTAGAAACAAAGAAGAGAGTACTGGATTGCTATGAGTTGTCAGTTCTTCAATATGGCAGTGAATGCTGGACAATCTCAACAAAGATGAAAGAAAAAATTGAAGCAACTGAAATGTGGTTCTACAGAAGGATGTTGCGGATGTCATGTATCGAGCATGTGAGCAATATTGAGGTAAAGGATGGAAACGAAAAGAAAATTAATACTCAGGGAGAGATAGTTAAAGTTCCTGCGACATACAATGAGGAAGGAGTGCTTGGAGAACCTGATACTAACAGATAGAGTGAAAAAAGAAACAGGAGAAAGGAGCGGATAACATATTTGGAAGGCCTGACAAGGTGGATGACAGAACGGGGTTGCGTGGTGTAACAGGAGAAACTGTGAATTTTCTGACCAGGAAGATTTTTCCGCCTGAATCCATCCTGCAAATGTACAAATCAACCATCCAATCGTGCATAGAATACTGTTATCATATCTGGTCAGGCGCTCTTGTTGTTCATCTCAGGTTCAAATGAGAATCACCAATGTGATTGATCCCTACCTGGAAGCTTGACTCCAGCTACTTTCTCACCGGCAGGATGTGGCTTCCCTCCGTCTCTTTTAAAAATATTTCATGGCTTCTGCTCTGACGAAGTTAGGTCATTGGTACCCACTCCACAAAAATTCCCTCGTTCAACCCGACTGGCAACAAGGTTCAACACATTTACAGTTAAATCAACCAAATGCAGGCTACAATTCTCCTCCATCAGCTTTTTTTCCTCACATTTCCCGCCTTTGGAACCCCCTTCCATATACTTGCTTTCCTGACATCTACAAAATCAAGGAATTTAAATGCAATGTCAATTCCCATCTCTTATCCACTTCACTGTAGTCTTTTCTACATCATCCCGTGTATCGGGTTCATTCCCTTTTTCTCTACCTTCGCAAGTGTCTTCACTCCTGTTTCCATCCTTCTCTTGTCCTTTCTATGTCACCCCTTGTAGCTTGTTCATCTTTCTTTTCACTCTCAGTTTTCTTAAAATGTTAACTCTCTTATGTAACACTATGTACATCAGTGGCGGTACGGCCTTCATTTTGTAGAAATGGTTAAAAAATAGCAAGAAAGCACTTTATGTTTTACTGCTATAATAGATGCCAGAACGAGGGAAAGCGAAACGAAAATAAAAATCTATGTGTCCTAAGGTATATGACGTTTTCGAAAGTCATGATCACCCATATCTTGTAAGTAAACGACAAATGGAAGAAAATATTCAGCCATCAGAATCCCAAAAAACACCCCTGATTTTTTTGTGCACAGTTTGAGTAGTGAATCAAGAAAATCCGGAAAGAACATCTAACACAACCGATAAAAGAAAATATGCATAAAATATTAAAAAAAATAACAGGGCAATACAACAGCGACTATATACCGGAAGGCCTAAACAGATCAATTTTGGTAGCACTACCTAAGAAGCCAAGTACAAAGGAATTTGAACTCCATTTCTTGATAAGCCACATCTTCCGGATTCTGAATAACAGTGCAGTATCGGCCCAGAGATAGATCAAGAACAGTGCGAGTTCATAAAAGACACCGGAACAAGGAACACAATATTCCGGTTCAGAATGTTATCAGAAAGAGCATCACAAATGCAGAAGTATGAGTACATATCTTTTATAGATTTGTTGTAGTGAAATATACTGGCATACCCAAGAATGGGTATAGCCCGTGTTATAAAAGACCGGAACTAGAACGAACTACAGAGTGATAGAGAGTGTTCGTCATTAAACGAGAGTGATTTTGATTATACGAGAGTCATCAACTTTAGTCGAGAGCCATCGGCCTTAGACGAGAGTTAGACGTCACTAGACGGAAGCCTTCTTCTCAAGACGGACGTATACCTCCTATAAAGAGACATTGCCTAATTGATTGTTATTCTTGTTAACTGTTCGTGGGTGTACGTGTATTTGGTTTATTGTACTGAGGGTATAATAAATCCTTATTCATATATCCTCAGTGTTAAGAATTATTTCTTGCACTATTCTTTCTCTGTTTATCTCTTCCCGGGATATAACAAAATTACACAAAGGTATTCGACAAATTACATCACAAAATCCTGTTAGAGAGGCTTGACAGCCTCGACATATCCGAGAAAGACATTAGATAATCAAGAACCTATACTGGCAGCAAACCACTTGCATACAGATAGGAAGTGAATTCAGACTATACACGAAAATAGAAAGGGGTGTAAGACAAGGATGCGACTCTCACTGGATTTATTCGACCTGGACAGTGAAACAAATCTGAAAGAATTTAAGGTCTTTCAAAATTTCATCATTGGCGGACACAATCTGAACAATATAAGATTCTCAAATGATACAGTTGCTGACAGAAGACACGGTAAAGAAAATACAGGAAATCCTGTTGAAGAAAGCAGAAGAAAGCGATTAAGGACTAAACATAATCTTCAAGAAAAGTGAATGCATGGTCATCTGCAAATAGAGTTTGAGTTTGAGTTTTATTTAACAGTATATCAACCTCTGTGGGTTGTTTAATGCCAAAAATAGTAGGGTTTTAAAGTTGTTTTTTTTAATGTTCGGTTTTAGTGAGAATGTTGGTTTAGTCAGATTTCGATATATTTTTATTTTATTTTAGAAAACCGAAGATACCGTCTAGTTTTGTATTCAAAATGTACTGCTGGTAAATGTATTATATTTTCTTTCAAAAATGTGTTATGGTAATAATTTTTTTCTTCAAAATGTATATTTTTCTATAAAAGTCTGTTTTTCTGTATATATTTCTATAAAAGTCTATTTTTATACTTTCATAGTGTTTTGACCCCAGTTTGGGGGATTTAATTATTTGCTAGTAGCTGGGACTCTAACGGGTACTACCACTCCGGGTCAGGGCGGACCTGTGAACAACAGCAATTAAGAGGTGGTTCCATGCTCCTCACGACCTCCCATTTATGCTGCAAGATGCGGTTTACCGTCATACCCTGGACCAACTGCAAATAGAAATCCCCAAAATTCTAAGTACAAACCGGGGACACTAAACTTAAACGGGTTCAGAAATTCAAATATCTGGGAAGCATTGTGACAGAGAATGGAATTTGTGGCACTGAAATCCTGATTGGCATCGGCCAAAGACGCATTTCAAAGAGTAAACTGAGTATTAAGAGACAGGAAAAATTCGTTGGAGACAAAGAAAAAAAGTACTGAACTGTTATGTCGTATCCAACCTCCTATATTGCAGCGAATGCTGGACGATCTTAAAGATGAAGAAGAGATTTGAAGCAACAGAAATGTGGTTCTATAGAAGTAAGCTGAGGATACCCTTTACCGAACATGTGAGCAACGAATACGAACGAAAAAGAGACATGTTCGCATCAGGAAAAGAAAGACGAGTTTTTTCGGAATGTGCTTTTTGGTGCAGTGGATATCGACTCGGAACGACAAATCGAGATGCCGAGTTCGAATCCCATTTCAATCCAAAGCATTCACTTACCCACGAATACCCTTGGGGAAGGTATTAATCCGTCTCTTACCTCCAGGTTCGATATCATTGGCTGGCAACCAGTCTACCACAGAAAGCAATGGCAACCTACTGCGGGATAATCTTCTGCCCAGTCAGTTATGTATATTTCGAGACATGATCGCCCAAAGCGTATGGCATTCAAACGACTTACTGAAAAAGGAAGGAAGGCTTGAAGAAACTATTATTAGTCGGATGGATTGCGGTAACGAGAGACAGGGGAAAGCAGCGCACGACCTACTTAATAGGCTTGAACAGGTGGATGGCAAAGCGGGATTTATAAGAGATACCAAGAGGAAAAATATTAAGAATAACAAGGGATAGAAGCAAGTGGAAATCCATGATCGCCTACATCCTAAAAAGACATGATACAATGAATAGTAAATAAAAGTTAGTTTTGTTTTGTGTAAAAAGAAAAAGAAAACTTTTAATTTTATTGAATACCGTCGCAGGAGAAAAGGCCGATAAAACGGAGGGTCATAAAAGATTATCCCCCCCCCCCCCACCACCGCCTCCACTAATATTCCGAACGGAAGAGAATGGAAAAACAAAGATATTTACAAAATAATTTCATAGAATAGGAAAGGCGGGAAATTAATCAAACGAAATCAAATTTAAAATCTGAAAATTTATGGCGCGGACAATTTATATGGCAAAAACGAAGGTCGGCTTAGTTTGCGTATTAAAAGTATTTTCAAATAAATTTTACACAATATGAAGATATTGTTGTTTTTCCTGACAAGTGTATTCTACTTGTTTTCATTCCTACGTTACATTCTTTCTTCTCCTCCTCCTCATCCTCCTTCTTCTTCTTTTTCTTCTTATTCATCTCATACTGGGTTTCTGTTATTCTTGCTTTTTTCTTCATTTTCTAATTCTTCTTCTTCTTCTTCTTCTTCTTCTTCTTCTTCTTCTTCTTCTTCTATTATTATTATTATTATTATTATTATTATTATATTTGAATGTTTCACTTTTTGCCTTAAGCAATTTCGTCTCATCTTTCTTGCTGTTAATTATTATTATTATTATTATTATTATTATTATTATTATTATTATTAGGAGTAGAAGTAGTTGTAAATTTGGTCTTCATTTTAGCCACACTTTATTTATAACATACCTATATACTTCTTCGGATGTGCATTGTGTTGCAGTGGATATCAGCTCGGAACTAGAAATCGGGGACCCGAGTTCGAATTCTAGTTGAATTCTCTGCATTCACTTAGCAAAATCACACTTGGAAAAAGGTATCAGTCCGTCTCTTCCCTTAAACTATGAGTTAAATAACACACAGATTGGGTTCTATAGATTGGCTAGCATCCAGACTACCACAAAAAGTAATGGCAACCTACTGGGAGATAATCTTCTGCCCAGTGAATCATGACTCTTTCGAGATATGATCGACCAAGGGTGTATCATGTATGGCACTTTTTCGTATTATTTCGGCTTTTGTGTAAAGAATAACGACAATTTTTGTTATTATTATTATGTCATTTCTCATTATATTTCGATTTTTGCTATGGTCGCACTACCAACCAAGTCTGCGGAAAGATCGAAGGCAGGTCGTGGCGTGTTGTTATGGCTCCATTTCATGATCTTTCTATTTTCCCCATCATCCCTAGCGTTACATAGACAAAGTTCTCCTTAGTGTGTGGGCTGTACTTAATAAGACAATGTGTTGTATATCTCTTAAGCTGGGGTTTCCAGGGATACTTTCAATGTGTTGTTTTGTTTTAATTTTTTATCATTGCAAGTGCACCTAGTATCACTGGCACAACTCTTGTTTTTAATTTCCACATTTTTTTCTATTTCAATTTCCAGGTCTTTATATTTTGACAGTTTTTCAAAATCCTTGGTTGCTATTTTACAATCCGCTGGACAAGCCATATCAATTAATAGGCAAGTTGTTTTATTATTATTATTATTATTATTATTATTTGAAATGTTTCATCTTTTGTCTTAAGCAATTCCGTCTCATCTCTACTTTTACTTCTTGCTATTATAATCATTATTATTACTAGTATTAGTAATAATTGTAGTAGTAATAATTTTGGTTTTATTATAACCATGATTTATTACGACATATCTATATATTTCTTCATCATTTGATTATTGTGTCATTTTTTATTATAATATTATTTCTGCTATGTTCGCACTACCTAAGAAGGACCTAAGGTAGGTCGTGGTGTGTTGCTATGACTCTGTTTCATGTTTTTTTATATCTCCCTAACAAAGATCTCATTGGTGGTGGGCTGTACTTCTTCTTCTTCTTCTTCTTCTTCTTCTTCTTCTTCTATGTGCCCTGTTCCTTCAGGACGTAGGCGATCATGGTCCTCCACGTCTCTCTATCCCTTGTGGCTCTTAGTATGTTTGCTCCTGTTACTCCTGTCAACCCCCGTTCCGTCATCCACCTGATCAGGCCCTGCAAATATGTTATCCGCTGCCTTGGTCTGTCTCTTTTTCCTTCTATCTGGCCAGTCAGTATCAGGTTCTCCAAGCTCTCCTTCTTCATTGCATATCCTAGGAAGTTCAGTTGTCTCTTCCTGATGCTCAGTACTAATTTCCTTTTTGTTGCCATTCTTTCCAACAACTCCTCGTTGCTTACATGCTCAATCCACGGTATCCGCAGCATCCTTCTGTAGCACCACATTTCCGCTGCGTCTAGTTTTGTCCTCATTTTCGATGATATTGTCCATCATTCACTGCCATATTGAAGAACTGTCATCACATGGCAATCCAGCAATCTTTTCTTTGTTTTCAGTGAAATTTTCCTGTGTGTTAGTACTTTACTCAGCTTCTGCAACGCGTCCTTTACCATGCCAATTCGCCTTCGGATCTCTGTGTCGCACTTTCCATCTCCTGTTAGAACAATTCCTAGGTATTTAAATTTTTGTAACAAGACAATTTTTGTACATCTCTTAAGCTGAGTTTTCCAGGGATTCTTTCAATGTTTTTTTTTTCTTATTATCCATTCTTTATCTATCACTGGTACGATATTGTTTTCAATTTCCACATTTTTTTCTATTTCAATTTCCAGGTCTTTATATTTTGACAGTTTTTCGAATTCATTTTTGCTATGTTACAATCCGCTGGACAAGCCATATCAATTAATAAGAAAGTTTTTCCTTTTTGGTTTTTAATAATAATGTCCTGCCTATTTGCTTCACTTTTTCTGTCTGTGTAGATGGTGTCATCAGAATGGTGACATTTTCTATTTGTGTAACCAGTGCTGGGTGATGTTCATACCAGTGTTCGTGTACATATTTTACATAGTTTTTGGACATTGTCCACTCTAAATATTGTCCCACACTATCGGGACGATTTTTATATTCATTATTATTATTATTATTATTATTATTATTATTATTATTATTATTATTATTATTCCATTTCTTCTAATTTCATTTCTGTTTAATTCCAATCACTTCTTTCTTTACGACTTTATCTCAGTTACTGTTTTCTTCTATTTTCTCTTTTTCTTGCTATTATGCCGAACGATTCGAATTTCGTTGATTAGCATCAAATCATCGTTTTCTTTTTCTGCTTATTATTATTAATATTACGAGTATTTTTTTTATTAACACACCCTAACCAAGAGGGTAAAGACGATTGAGAGTGAAAGACAATGAAAAGACTTTAGAATGAACTAAAATCAAAAATCCTGAACAGGGAAGAAGGGATAAACTTCTACTCCTCTTCAAAAGATCGGGGATTTAATATTATTATTATTATTATTATTATTATTATTATTAGTAGTAGTAGTAGTAGTAGTAGTAGTAGAAGTAGTAGTAGAAGTAGTAGTAATATATTTCGATTTTATTTTAAGCAGCTACAACTTATCTACTTTATCTTCTATTTTTTTTCTTCTAAGTGTTCTTTATCTATTTTTTCTTCATCTTCTAATTCTCCTTCTAAGGGTTATTTGAATATATTTTTTTTTACTTCTCCTAATTCTTCTTCTCCTTTTATATTTTATTCTTCATTATCTAATTCCCTTTCTCAATGTTCTTCTGGTTTTTCTTCTAATTTTTTTTCTTCCAACTCTTCTTATATTTTTCTTCTTCATCTTCTAATTCTTCTTCTGATTCTTTCTTCTAACTCTTCTTCGTTGGCTTTTGATTCTTGTTTTTCTTTTTCTTGTCCTCATTTTTTTCTGAAGTAATATATTTCGGTTTTATCTTAACTAAATACAAGTTATCTACTTCTTCTTCGTCTTCTTCTTCTTCTTCTTCTTCTTCTTCTTCTTCTTCTTCTTCTTCTATTTCTTCATTCTTCATTTTTTAATTTTTACTGCTAATTCCTCTTCTATTTTTTCTTCTTTATAATCTAATTCTTCATCTTCTCATTCTTCTTTTGCTTTTTAGTAATTTTCTACTTATATTTCTTCTTCTTATAATTCTTCATTTTATTTTTAATTCTATTTTTTCTTCTTCATCATCTAATTCTTCTTCTGCTTCTTTTTTTCTCATTTTTTCTTCTTTTAGTTCTTCCGTTTGGCTTTTAATTCTTCTTCTTCTTTTCCTTCTAATTTTTTGTATTGTAATATATTTTGGTTTTATCTTAACTACAAGTTATCCACTTCTTTTATTTTTTATTCTTCATTTTTAATTTTTTCTTTTAATTCTTTTTCTACTAATTTTTTTACTTCATCTTACAATAGTACAGAAAATCGATAATATATATATATATATATATATATATATATATTTTAATTCAGATACTTCAATCCAAGGGAAAAAAGCAGGAAGGTAAATTCCAAAAAACCCGATCCTAATTAATATTAAAAATTTATTTTAATATTAAAAAATGATACAGGAAGAGAGCTCCATGTAATAAAATATTACAGAGCAAATATATATTAAAAAAGGATTAATTCAAAGATGTTGAATGGCCATTTCGATATGAAGATCCCCACGGGGGACGACACATCACCTCAGCAACAGAAAAAACCTTTCAGAAACTGGAGAAAAATTAGTCTACTTTTCCTTTTTAAATAGATTGCAAAGAAATTAAAAAATAAATAATAAAATAAAATAAAAATAAAAATAAAGGGAAAGAAAAAGAAAACGAAAAAGAAAAAGAAAAAGATAGAATAAAATCAAATAAATAAGAAAAGAAAAAAAATTGACATCGTCTGGGTTCGCAAAAAAAGGGAGAATGTAAAAATTATATATATATATATTATATATATAAGGCAAGATGTTTGTGTGTGTGTCTGTTTATCTACCTGTATGTCCTTTATACAAATCCACAATTTTTATCCGATTCTCACCAGACTTCACACAAATATTTTTAAGGCTGAGTCTGAACACCAGGAACATGGATTAGTTTTAAAGCTTTCATTACACCTGAGCAACGTCGGGTTATACTGCTAGTAATAGATAATAGCGAATTAATTGTTAAGTGTCATGACGTCAAGCACAAAACAAGTTTCGATCCTGAAAAATAAGCTGTTGTAGTATTTGTCTTTCTTCTGAAATGAGGTAGCATTTACATTATTCGGACTATTGTCTTCATCTATCTGGCCATTTCTACGACGTTTCGGCTGTTGTAGGCTCCGGCCTTCTTCAGGTGCTGGAGGCAGAAAAAGGATCAGCACCCAATATGGAATGAAGTTGAAATAATAGATAGAGAACGTTGCTAGAAACTACGTCAAGGAATCAGCACATATGCGAGGCTTAAAAAAATCTCATAAGCCGACCAAGCTGAGAGAAACACAATATGCGAACCAGTAATACCTAGTGCCACAGAAAATTATTTGTGTCAAAAATCGCAATATGAACTCTGGTAAAAAATTACTAGAGAAAACCATTAACATCACAAAAGTCCAGTATGAACTCTGGTAAAAAAAATGGTTAATGGACATTAGTTTATAAGTCCCAAAAATTCAGCCCAGTGGATATAGACGTTGGTTAGTTCCTGTGACTTGACCCAAAGACTTGTAAGTACTTTGCAGGGTTAGTGGGAGGTAACTCATGACTTCCAATCGCAACGAATGGAGTTCATATACCCCAGGAATTATAATAGAGTTTCGAAATTCCTAGAAGAAATTCCTGACGAAGGCCGGAGCGTACAACGGCCGAAACGTCAGAAAATGCCAACATAGATGGACAATAACCCGAATAATGTAAATGCTGTTGCAGTGTATATCTCCCTATATTTCATGCAATTATAATATATATCCATATTGTGCATAGTATATTCTGCTATATCGTCTTCATTGATGAACACAGACACGGATATCTAAAATATACACTTATATTTTTAATATTCTTCTTTTGTCAAGAACCCCGAGGTAATCGTCAAATTACTGAGGATATTCTTTAATCCTTTTAACCCTTAACAAAGCAACTAAATCGAAAAGTTTTACCTTGAGTGAATGAATCAGAAACAGTTCATTAAAAAGGGAGTGTAATAAATACCAAGTTTCTAGAAGAGAAAAGACGACGACTTCCATTGCATAAATGTTTTTTGTAGACTAGAGGTGAATAGCTAGTGCTGCAACTTTGAAATATTAGAGAAGAAACAGCCAGTATAAAACTTATAGATAACAATGAAATAATGACACCTAGCTGGTAGACAGTTATCTGTCACACTTGCCATACACATTGGGATGATCGGGTATCTTTCCATCCATGAAAGAAGAATTTTTCAGGAGTAGATTACCATTTCTTTTTGCGGTAGTCTGGTTTTCAAACAAGTCTACAGAACTAAATCTGCCCTTTAATTGAAGCCATAACAGGTGAAGTAATTTTTTTTTTAATCCTTTCACCCCAAGCAAGGCATTCTACTGCCACTATTGCGCTTGGGGCTACATTGGGGAAGGTAAATAGAAAGAGTGGTTAGATATAGGAAATATCAGAAGTGGGGTGATAGATAGTTGGGTGGGTGGGAAGAGTGTTTGAAAGAATGGAAACGGGTTAGTTTGTTAGGAGGTGTCTATTGACCTTACATTTAAACTCCTGGAGATTGTATCCGTCGGGGAAGCAGTCTTGTCGAAGAGAATTCCACAATCGGGAAGTGCGAGAAAAGAAACTGTTGGAGTAGAAGTCGAGGTTGCATTTTATCGGTTTCACTGTAAAAGGGTGGTATCTAGTTGCTAATCTAGTATCTCGTGCAAATTCCTAATTAGGGGGCACCAGTGATCTAAGTTCATCGGAGCAGAAGCCGTGAAAGTATTTATAGAAGAGACACAGGGAAGCCACCTCGCGCCGGTGAGAGAGAGACTGCAGGCGGTCTGCTAAGTGGGTATCGATCACATTACAGACCATCCGCTGTACCTTGTCGAGAAGCCCAAGGAGAATAGCAGAGGCACCCGACCAGGTATGGCAACAGTATTCAATGTACGGGCGGATGGTAGATTTATAAATGTGCAGGATAGATATGGATTAATACATTTCCAAAAATAACGGTGCGTAAGTGAATGCAACGAATTCAACTGGAAATCGAACTCGGCTCTCCGATTACTCATTCCGAGCCGATATCTGTTACACTATAACACTGAGTTTAAATTCTGTGCTACCAAAGAGAAAAGATATTCAGAATAATTACTATGAATGTATTGATAGAATTGGAGAAGTGAAGCTACATAATGTTAAGGGCCTTCAAGGTGGAACATCCATTCTTCGGTTTCATGGTCTATTTAGTGATACTGGAAGTTTTGTCGTTTGATTCTTCTAATTTATGTGGCCTTTCAAGACATAGTCCATCATGGATCTCCATTTGATTCACTCCGCTGTAAATATCTTTCTTTACCTATCTCAGCCAAACCTCGCTCCGCCGTCCATTTGATAAAACCCCTCAGAGGGGTATCGCACTACATTCCCCAACATCACTTTTCCTCTATCCCTCTTAAGAGCATGGACACCTCGACGTAGTGTAATCTTTAGTTAGCTTGTCTTGTTAGAACCTATCACAGATGAGTATTGAGTCGATCCTCATTGGGTACCCCATACTTGCGGCCTTGTGCCACATTTAAGCGGCGATTAGAAAATCAACTATTCCTCTTGAGAGCATTAGGTCCTTCAAGTCCTCCTTCCTCATTCAGTCAGTTAAGTGTCATACATGATACACGCTTTGGGCGATCATGTCTCGGAAGAGACATGAACTTGGCTCATTGATTTATCATTCCGAGTCGATATCCAGAGCACCAAAACGCACATCCCCTTCATCATTATGTGTTCCAATAACTTCCTCCTGATGCCAAGTATAAGTTACCTTTCCATGTCCATTTATTCCAAAAACTTGTCGTTGTTCGGTCCATGGTATCCTCATCATCCTTCTGTGGAACCATGTTTCTGCTGTTTCGAGTCTCTCCTTCGTTTTTGGGGAGATCGTCCAGCATTTGCTGCTATTTAGAAGAACAAATGTCGCATAACAATCCAGTGCTTTTTTCTTTCTCCAACAATATCTTCCTATCTCTCAATATTTCCTTGGCCTTTGAAATGCGTCTTTCGCCATGTCAATGCAACTTCGAATTTCAGTGTTGTACTTTCCATCCTTTCTAAGAATGCTTTCTCGGTATTTAAATATTTGTCAGTCAGTCAATCAGTCAGTTAAGTGTTATACGTGTTACACGTTTAGGTGATCATGTCAAAAGACTTACTGGGCAGATGGCAGATGGTTATCCCGCAGTTGGTTGCTATTGCTTTCTGCAGTAGACTGGTTGCCAGCCAAGAGCCCAATCTGTCCTGTTATTTGACTCTGATAACAAGAAGAGGAAGAAAAGTATTATATTATTAAGTAGTAATTAATGAGGGATCAGTCTATTACTTCATAACAATATAAAGCTGATCCTCCTTTTTATGACCAGTATAAGCTTTAATCATGTTTTCAACTATTATATTCAGTCATCAGTTAAGTGCCATACGTGATACACGCTTGGGCGATCATGACTCGAAAGAGACATGACAGATTGAGCAGAAGGTTATGCCGCAGGATGTTGCTATTGCTTTCTGCGGTAGACTGGTTGCCAGCCAAGGCTATAAAACCCAATCTGTCCTATTATTTAACTCATAACTGGAAGGAAGAGACGGATTAATACCTTTTCCAAGGGTACTTGTGCGTAAGTGAATGCAATGAATTCAACTGGAACTCGAACTTGGCTCCCCGATTTGTCGTTCTGAGTCAATATCCACTGCACCACGATGCACATTCAAATATCTGTACCTGTTTGATTTTAGCGTCCCCGAATTGTACTTGACATTTTAGGGGCCTCTTTTTACTAATGACTGTCCATTCGGTTATCTTGCTATTTATTTTTAGCTCTTTCTCCTCACTTTCCCTTGTTACATTCTGTAGAAAGTCTTATATTTTCCTCTTCATGATTGCTATCAGCACGGTATCATCTAAGTATCTTATATTGTTGAGATTGTGACCGCGAATGACGAATCCTAGAGGACTTCTAACTCTCTTAGAATTGGTTCACTATACAGATTGAATAGATCCGGTAAGAGGACACATCTTGTCTATTTTGGTAGATAATCCGAATTTATTTCATTTCTGTGTGCTGGTGATATTTTGCCAGTGTGGTGGGAGATACCAGAATAAAGCAAGTACAAAAGTTTAAATACCTAGGAAGTGTTCTAACAGGAGATGGAAAGTGCGACACAGAGAACCGAAGGCGAATTGGCATGGCAAAAGACGCGTTCCAGAAGCTGAGTAAAGTACTAACACTCAGGAAAATTTCACTAGAAACAAAGAAAAGAGTGCTGGTGTCAGTTCTTCAATACGGCAGTGAATGCTGGACAATATCATCGAAAATGAGGACAAAACTAGAAGCAGCGGAAATGTGGTGCTACAGAAGGATGCAGCGGATACCGTGGACCGAGCATGCAAGCAACGATGAGGTGTTGGAAAAAATGGCAACAAAAAGGAAATTAATACTGACCATCAGGAAGAGGCAACTAAAGTTCCTGGGACATACAATGAGGAAGGAGAGCTTGGAGAATCTGATACTGACTGGCCAGATAGAAGGAAAAAGAGTCAGAGGAACGGAGCGGATAACATATTTGAATGGCCTGAGCAGGTGGATGACGCAACGGGGGTTGCGAGTTGAAACATAGCAAACAAAGCTACCAGGGATAGGTAAACGTGGAGAGCCATGATCGTCTACTTCCTGAAGCAACAGGGCACATAAAAGAAGATTCTTGGTAACTAATGTTTTTTTCCCGGATATGTCGTGTTTGTCGCACATCTCTGATAAGTCGCGTTTGTCGCACATGTCGAGTTTGTCTCACATCTCTAATAAAGCCTGTTTAATCTATTAAATACACTTTCTTTTGCATTTTTATGTACGCTGAATTTACAAGCCAGTCTTTCCCTGATTGAGAGAACAGCGGTATGTTAGAGAAGACCTGTTATATTCTGGTCACTCAGATTTTGAAAAGGGCACGTATATACAGTTGCATCACCAGTATAGATATTAACTAACAATCTAGGTCTATGATTATTTGATTATAGATATTAACTAAAGATCGAGGTCTATGATTATTAAATTATCTGCGATAATTGCTGTCTGCGTTTGGAAATCTCTATAGAGGTATTTGTTTAAAGATTTTTTTTTGTTTTTCTTCCAGCGTTTCATGCTGTTATAATAATTGATTTTTCTGTTGTTTTATTGTCGATTTTATAGATATCATTTCCTTCTGTTATTATTCGTGAACATATGAAAGAAAAGTAAGTGTCAAAAACAAACAAAAGACAGATAAGTAAAACGGTAATAACTGAAAATGGAGAGAACAGAAAATCTATAATGAAAATGTGAGTGTCTGCGTGGAAATATCGCAAAGTTTGTTTTACGGTTCCAACAACGATAACTTATAGAATAAATAATGGCTTTTTCTAGGCTCACTTGAAAAATATGTTGGATGGGAAAAAGCGAGCGAGAAAAAGCGCCTCGATGTTTCGGTCTGCTTTCTGAAGAATTCGATCTTAAACGACTGAAGCAGAACAATATTGAAGAGAAAACCGGATGAGATATCATTGGTAGAAAATAGGAAGAACCAGTCGAACGGAACGTATTACAATCATCATTTATTCCTATACACAATGTTCTTTTTTTTTTTCCTTTTGTTGCTTTGAGGTCCTACGATGAATAATTCGATTTTTATGCTTTCTTTCTTTATCTGGACTATACTTTTTTCCCTCCTATATTTATTCTTACTTTTTATAGTCTTATCTATCCTTTTTTTTTTTTTGGCAAATACTTCTTTCTTTCTTTCTTTCTTTTTTCCAGTTTGTTTATTCCAGTTTATGTAACGTTTTATTCATTCATTCATTTTTCTTTCTTTTTTTCTTTCCATTTTTCTTTAGTTTTTTCTTTTTTGTGCCCTTTCTTTTTTCTTTCTTTCTTTCCTGCTTTAATAATCTCTTTTTTTCTTTCTCTCTTCTTTCTTTCATTCTTTACAGTTTTATTTAATCCATTTTATGTACGTTTTATTTCATTCATTCTTATTTCTTTCTTTCTTTCTTTCTTTCTTTCTTTCTTTCTTTCGTTCTTTCTTTCTTTCTTTCTTTCTTTCTATCCTGTCTTATTAATCTCTTTTTCTTTCTTTCTTTTTTTCATTCTTTCCACTTTTATTTATTCCGTTTTATGTACGTTTAATTTCATTCATTCTTTTTCTTCTTTCTTTCTCTCTTTTTTCTGTCTTATTAAATCCCTTTTTTTTTCCTTTCATTTTTTCCAGTTTTATTTATTTCATTTTATGTACGATTTATTTCATTCATTCTGTTTTCTTTCTTTCTTTCTTTCTTTCTTTTTTTCTTTCTTTCCTGTCGTATTAATCCCTTTTTTCTTTCTTTCTTTTTTATTCTTTCCACTTTTATTTATTTCATTTTATGTACGTTTAATTTCATTCATTCTTTTTCTTCTTTCTTTCTTTCTTTCTTTCTTTCTCTCTTTTTTCTGTCTTATTAATCCCTTTTTTTTTTCTTTCATTCTTTCCAGTTTTATTTATTTCATTTTATGTACGCTTTATTTAATTCATTCTGTTTTCTTTCTTTCTTTCTTTCTTTCTGTTTTATTAATCCCTTTTTCTTCCTTTATTTCATTATTTGTTTTCTTCATTTTTCTTTCATTTCTATAGAGTCTTATTTATTCTTTTTTATGTAACCTATTTTTCATTCATTTTTCTTTCTTTCATTCCAGTCTTATTAATCCTTTGTGTGTGTGTGTGTGTTCTTGTATAATAACTTTTTATATTCTTCTTTCTTTTTAATGACGCATTTGGCTTCTTTGAACTCTCTTATTTTATTTTATTTTTTTTTTTTTGTTCGACCATGATTCATTTCTCTCTTTTATTTCCTTTCCCGTCCCTTTTTTTCGCTTTCCTTTCATTCTTTTCTTTTTTCTTTTTTCTTTTCAATAATCTTTACAACCTTTTTGTAATTATTTTCTTTACGTCTTTCTTTCCTTTTTCATTTCCTTCTTAATTATTTATTTTATTACCACAAAAAATATTCCTTCCTCTTTTCTTTCATTCTTAGCCGTTTCATTTCATCCCTCTTTTTTATTCATTTATCTACGTATTTCTAGCTTCTGGAATGTTTTGTTCTTGTTTCCAGCCATCTTTATCCCTTTCTTTCTTTTTTTATTTTGAGTGTTTATAGTGCATTCCTCTCTGTTACGTATTGTTTCTCTCTTTCTGTCATTCTTCCTTTCCCTTGCATTGATTCCAGTCTTTTTAATTTATTATTTCGTTTTTATTTTATAATTTCTTATTTTTTTCTTTCTACATTTCTTTCGAATTTTCTTTATATATTTTATTTATCTTTTTATCTTTCTTTTGTTTTCTTCTCTTTTCTTTTTATACAATCTTTTTTACGTCTGTCTTTCTTTTGTGTGTCATTTCTTATTCATTTTTATTTCTTTATCTCTCTCTTTCTTTCTTTCTTTCTTTCTTTGTGCATTCGTTTAATTTCTATATTGCACTTTTTCATTTGGGTTTTATTCTATCTTGGCTTTCTTTCTTTGTTCAATTATTTATTTATATATTTATATATGTATGTCTGTGTTTGTCGCATGGCTTACTTATTTCTTCTTTTCATTCTAATCAATTTCATCTCATGCATGAACATTTTACAATATCTCCTTTCTTTGCGTTGTAGTTAAAAACTTTTCTTCTATAAGATAAATAGTTTCATTTTCCATTCTTCCCAAAAGAGTTTACTAAAGAGAAATAAAATAAGCAAATTTTAGATTGCCGAATGTGATAAGCAAATTCACTTAAGGCGCTAGCGTTCGTTTCGTGGAAATTGGCGCGCGAAATTGATTCCTCCGAATAAGAAATATATTGACAGTCAAGTGTGACTTTGCTATTTCTTAGCAAAGTAATTTCAAGAGATGTGTGATTTATCCGATCAGCCACAACAAAAAAAGCCTGACTAATTGGACAAATGAATAAATTTATAAATTCTACGACATTCCAGGAGTGACTGGTATTAGAAACTCAGTGTAACTTTATATCACTGAAGGTAATGTTTTCAAAATAAACTTGTTATTAACCAACTAAATTCTTTTCTTTATTCTTTCCCATCGGAATCAATTTGCATATTTATATATTTATCATACTTCGCTCATCGAATAATGCTACTGTATCTGGTCTAGCGTTCATGCTGTACATCTAGAGATTCTATACAATATTCAAAGAAGGTTCTGTGATGTAATTGAGCCTCATCTGGCATCACGACGTCAGTTATTTTCTCTGCGATTTGGCAAGGTTTCCCGCTATCTTTACTATAAATACTAGCAGTATAGTCCGGCGCTGCTCGGGTGTAATGAAAGCTTTAAAACTAATCCATGAGCTCAGACTCAGTCTAAAGAATATTTGTGTGAAGTTTGGTGAGAATCGGATAAAAATTGTTTAAAGGACATACAGACAGATAAACAGACACACGCACAAACATCTTGCCTTATATATATATATATATATATAATCGATTTTCTGCACTATTGTAAGAACTGCAACCTTGAAACTTCTGAATATCGTTTCTTATGTCTTTGTCTATGACTGTATCAAATTTGATTCAAATCGGACCACTCCTTCAATAACCCAATCTTTCGATTATCGATTTTTTATATTTATCGGGGGTACCTCGAAAACAAAACCTAGCTAAGAACACTCGCAGACGCTTATAGTACAAATGTGTAAGTTCTCAAAAAAATTGGTTCAGCCGTTTCGGAGTCTATAGATAACGGACACACACATACACACACAGACAAAGTTCCATTTATAAATAAGTTCAGATAGATTTTCATATCAATTGTTCAGCTTAACTCTTCCCATGCATACATTGCATGAATTACGCGAACTACTCGATTGGCAGTTAGGTCTAATGTTGAATTAGCTGAATAAAACCGTAAGATATAATTTAATATCCATTTCAGTTACACTTGCAACGGTTACTGCAATCTCTTCCGGTTACTGGCTTCGATTTCACGTGCGATTTTTCAAAAATTGAAATGCAAATTCGTGGATTCCGTTCGTTTATTGCGATTTCTCCTTGTTTTAATCGTCCCATATTTTTTTTTTACTCCCTGTAAACACATAAGTTTCAGCGCCTTTATCAACTTGCTTGGGATGAAAGGATTTTTCTAGATTTGGTTAGCAACAAAGACAGCAGAAGAAAAACTGACAATAACAGGATATATTATTGTGTCGAAAGAGTAAATCATCTACACCGAAAAAAGAGTTCGTGTTTTGTGCGTAGTCTGCTGAATAAATATTACCAAATAATTGTTAGCACAAAATGAGCTGCTTTGAGTATCAGAATCTATGCTAATTATCTTTCCTTCCTGTCTGTCGTGACCAATCAGAAAACCACTCGATGAATAAAGGCCGTTGCTTTTGTTTACTCGGGGAGAGATTTTTTTAGCTTTGAGAGAGAAAGTGAGATTTGGTGAGCTTGGTGAGCCTAAATTCGGATGTGCGTTGTGGTGCAGTGGATATTTGGTCGGAACCAGAAATCGGAGAGCCGATTTCGAATTCCAGTTGAATTTCTTGCATTCTCTTGCGCACAAATACTCTTGGGAAACTTATTAATCCGTCTCTTCCTTCCAGTTATGGGTTAAATAATAGAACAGATTGGATTCTATAGCCTTGGCTGGCAACCACTCTCCCACAGAAAGTAATGTCAACCTACCGAGGGATATTCTTATACCTAGTCAGTCATATCTCTTTCAAGACATTATTGCCCAAGCGTGTATCACGTATGGCACTTAACTAACTGAGCAAAAGTGCGTTTTTTGCTATTGCTAGGGAAAGGCTGTTTTTTTTTTTTTTACCCCATTTTCGTTACGACATAGACTGCTGGATTGTTCCCACCAGATCTGCGATTGAACTTACTGTTGGCACGCTGATTTTGTTTGTTTTTTCTCCTATCTCTATTGAAATTATAGAATGACATTTTGTTTAGCAGAAGGGAGGCCCTGAATTCAAAGTGGAAAAACAAACGTCAAGCAACAGAAATATAGTTCTAGAGTAAGATGCTAAGATAATCACAAAATGAATATGTGAGGAACGACAAAGTTTAAAAAAAAACGTAATTATAAACGACACTTGGTTTTTCTGGGGCACTTAATTAAGAAAGAGAACTTCGAAAAGTTGATACTCACTGAACGGACTGAAGGCAAGAGTAACAGAGGAAAACAATGTTTCACGTTTCTGACGAGCATGAGTAAAAGGGCTTCAGGAAAGATAGAGACAAGTAATCTAGAAGGAGAAGAAAAAATTCGAAGGCCATGAAGATGCAAAGAAAATCTTGACGTGAAGTAAAATGCAAAAACTAAAATTGTCAGAGAAGGAAATGAGAAAAAAGAAAAAAAAAGAAAAAGAAAAGAAATAAAAGAAAATAAAGATAATAGTGACAGACCCCGGATGTGCGTCATGGTGCAGTGGATATCGACTCAGAACGAGAGATTGGTGTGCCGAGTTCGAATTTCAGTTGAATTCCTCGCATTCACTTACTCACAAATACATTTTGGAAAGGTATTCATCCGTCTCTTCCTCTCTAGTTATGGATTAAATAATAATACAGATTGGATTCTATAGCCTTGGCTGGCAACCAGTCTAACGCAGAAAGCAATGGCAACCTACTGGTAGATAATCTTTTGCCCATTCAGTCATGTCTCGAAAGATACATGATCACCCAAAACGTGTATCACGTATGGCACACAACTAACTGAGTGACAGACCACAAATTCCTTTCATTCTTTTCTTTTTTGTTTTCAATAATTTTTCCAACCTTTTTTTAATTATTTTCGTTACTTCTTTCTTCCTCTTTTCTTTCATTCTTAGCCGATTCATTTCATCCCTCTTTTTTGATTTATCTACGTATTTCTA
Source organism: Ascarosepion bandense (assembly GCA_037127315.1). NCBI lineage: Eukaryota > Metazoa > Mollusca > Cephalopoda > Sepiida > Sepiidae > Ascarosepion > Ascarosepion bandense. The sequence goes on from JBBBDQ010001012.1 coordinate 806,643, forward strand.
GCTTCTAGAATGTTTTGTTCTTGCTTCAATCCATCTTTATCCCTATCTTTCATTTTTATTTTGAGTGTTTATAGTGCATTCCTCTCTGTTACGTATTGTTTCTCTCTTTCTGTCATTCTTCCTTTCTCTTGCATTGATTACAGTCTTTTTAATTTATTATTTCATTTTTTTTTAATAATTTCTTATTTTTTTCTTTCTACATTTCTTTCGAATTTTCTTGATATATTTTGTTTATCTTTTTATCTTTCTTTTGTTTTCTTCTCTTTTCTTTTTATACAATCTTTTTTACGTCTGTCTTTCTTTTGTTTGTCATTTCTTATTCATTTTTGTTTCTTTATCTCTCTCTCTCTTTCTCTCTTTCTTTCTTTCTTTGTGCATTCGTTTAATTTCTATATTGCACTTTTTTCATTTGGGTTTTATTCTATCTTGGCTTTCTTTCTTTGTTCAATTATTTATTTATATATTTATATATGTATGTCTGTGTTTGTCGCATGGCTTACTTATTTCTTCTTTTCATTTTTACAACATTTTTTTTAATTATATTCTTTACTTCTTTCTTTCCTTTTTCATTTCATTCTCAATTGTTTATTTAGTTGCGTCTTTATTGACACAAAAATTATTCTTTCCTCTTTTCTTTCATTCTCAGCCGTTTTACGTCATCCCTCTTTTTCTTTTTTTATTAATTTATCTAATTATTTTTAGCTTCTAGAATGTTTTGTTTTTGTTTCCAACCATTTTTATCATTATAATTCCAGTTGAATTCCTTGCATTCACTTACGCACAAATACATATGTGCGTTGTGGTGCATTGGTTATCGGCTCGGAACGAGAAATCGGGGAGCCGATTTCGAATTCCAGCTGAATTCATTGCATTCACTTACGCGCAAATACCCTTGGGAAAGGTATTAATCCGCCTATTCCTTCCAGTTATGGGTTAAATAACAGGACAGATTGGGTTCTATGACCTTGGTCGGCAACCAGTCTACCGCAGAAAGCAATGGCAACCTACTGGTGGATAATCTTCTGCCCAGTCAGTCATGTCTCTGTTGAGACATGATCACCCAAGCGTGTATCACGTATGGCACTCAACTGACTGATTAATCTGTCTTTTCCCCTCCAGTTATGCATTAAAAAATAATACTGATTTGGTTCTGTAGCCTTGGCTGGCAACCAGTCTACCGCAGAGAGAGCATAAAGTGTCAAGCCTTCTGCTGCTGGAAATGAAGATGATGCCAAAGAATTTGACGCACAAAAGTCGGCTGTCTGTGCAGGGCCCGGAAATTCTTTCCGCCTGAATCTATCCTGCAATTATATAAATCCACCACCCGCCCGTGTATTGAGTACTGCTGCCACATCTGGTCGGGTGCCCCTTCTATTCTCCTCGGGGTTCTTGACAAAATACATCGAAGAATCTGTAATGTGATTGATACCGACTTGGCTGACCGCCTGCAGTATCTCTCTCACCGGCGTGACGTGGCTTCCTGTGCCTCTTCTATAAATACTTTCATGGCTTCTGCTCTGAAGAACTTAAATCACTGGTGCTCCCTAGATGTGAATTTGCACGAGATACCATATTGGCAACTAGGTCCCACCCTTTTACAGTGAAACCGATGAAATGTAACCGCAATTTCTACTCCAACAGTTTCTTTCCTCGCACTTCCGCCTGTGGAATTCCCTACCGTATGCTTGCTTCCCCGACGGCTACAACCTCCAGGAGTTTAAATGTAAGGTCAATAGACACCTCCTAACACACTAACTCACACCCATTCTCTCCAACGCTCTCCCTATGTACATCCTAAATCGTCTATCACCCTCCTTCTGACATTTCCTATACCCAATCCCTCTATGTAACCCCCTGCGCTATAGTGGCAGTGGAATGCCTTGCTTGGGGTGACACGATTAAAAAAACTGTTTTAGAAATAAAAATAAATAAAATTATGAGAATACGATCAGTTAATTAATATGAGAGAACATTTTCAAATGAAAATTTAATAAAGTAATAAACACAGGCAACTGTTTTAGAAATAAAAAGAAATAAAATTATGAGAACACGTAATCAATATGAGAGAACATTTTCAAAAGTAAATATCTAGACAACATTAAGAAATTTTCTGTCTGTAAATTATTTTGAATCGAATATATTGCTAGCCATTGAAAATGAATTGGAGGGATTCGACAATTCGATATTATAAGACATGTTGTTCAAGTGGAAACAATACATGACCTACACTACCAGCCATAATTATTAGGCAACCTCAGTTTAAAAAATATATGTATTTCATACTATTTTTAATATTTATTGCCAAGTGGATAATTCTAAAAGAAAATAGAATGTTTCTTTTGTTATTATTACTTTGCAAAATTTTAATAAGGTAGCCAGGAAGCCTTTGCTTTGGCTAGCCAATAAGAAGAGACTAGCATGGGGAAGAGAGCACAAAACCTGGACAGCAGAGCAGTTCATTTGATGAACATGTTATTATGCAGTATTAGCAAAAAACAATTCTATTTTCATTTACAATTATTCATCTGGCAATAAATACTATAAATAGTATGAAATACATAATTTTTTAAAACTGGGTTTGCCCAATAATTATGAGGAGTATGAAAGAGAGAGGATGCAAGTTAGTGAAATATGAAATGACTATTGACTTTACATTGAAATTCTTGTGAGGTTGTAGCCGTCAGGGAAGCAAGTAAACGGAAGGGAATTTCACAGGCGGGAAGTGCGAGAAAAGAAGCAGATGGAATAGAATTTGCGTTGACAATTTATTGGTTTCACAGTAAAATGGTGGGACCTAGTTGCTAATCTTGTGGCTCGAGTAAATTCTTATATAGGGGGCACCAGTGAGATAAATTCATCGGAGTAGAAGCCGTGAAAGTATTTGTAGAGGGGACACCGGGAAGCCACAACGCACCGGGAAGAAAGTGACTGTATCTGAGCTGCAAAATCGAGATCGATCACATTACAAATTATCAATACATATTAAAAAGAAGAAAATCAGACGAGAATGCATACAGTGCAAATTTTTTCTACAAATAGATTTCTTTAATGGGAGAGAGAGATAGATAGAAGGAGAGAGAGATAGAGAGAGAAAGATAATAATTATTAACAGAAAAAATTATTATATTAATCCAGAAACATATATAAAATAAACAGATTAAATAGACAGACACTCAAATCCCCCCCATATATATATATATATATATATATATATATATATATATATATAAATTTCGAAGAGAAGGAATGGTACATATATAAGAAAAAGGCAATTTGGAAAACACTTATTTTGAGATGGTTCGCTGATCAAACCATGTCATCGCAAAAATGGATTATATTTCGACCTAATCTACTTTGGTGCGACAAAAACGTGATTCACGTTAATCATATTTTTGTGTTGCCAATATATAGGTGTTTGAAATAAAATCCATTTTTCTCAGGATAACGTTTCATCAGTGAATCATATCAATATTTTTTGCTAAATGTGTTTATGTCTATCACACACACAGATACACAAATAATATATATATATATATATATATACACACACACACACACACACACACACACACACATATATATATATATATATATATATATATATATATATATATATATATATATATAAAATGAATGACATTGTGTAAAAAATAATTCCAACACATTTCCATCGACAAGAATTTCATTGAACTAAAATGTTTTTCTTGATGGAATTATATGTGTAGAAGGGACAAATCGAAAAAAAGTAGGTTGTCGTTTATAATTGTATATCAAGAGAAAATGTTCATTTTACACACACACACACACACACACACACACACACACATATATATATATATATATATAAAAACAAAAATGAAAAAACTGATATCATGGAATATAATAAAAAGAGTTAAACTTTACAATGTTTACAATGATGATGACCACAGATTGCACCAAGTAAAAACGTGTTATCCATAATATTTTTTCAGAACAAAACAAAAATACAAAAGGAAAGATGTTAAATAATGTCCATATAAAATCACATCAAAATATACATCCTAAGGCTCATACAAACTTAAATTAACATGTTTAGAATCCTTAAAGAATTCTTCCCTAATTTTGAAATGTTCGGTTGTTTAAAAATTCCAGTCACGAGTTTATATAAAAACAGCCCTGTTTTACGTTTAAAAATATTGAAAAATCAGTTAATATAAATCACCCGATGTGACCAAAAGGTTGAAACTTATGTTGCGGAACTAACTGGTTTTTAAATGAAAATTATTCAAAAGCTCTACAATATTTAAGTATTTAGCACTTTTTAATAAAACTGTGTATTGGACTAATCCAATTAGGGCCCCAAAACTGAAAATAATAATAATAATAATAATAATAATAATATATATATATATATATATATATATATATATATATATATACATGTGTGTGTGTGTGTTTCCAGAGGATGAAGTAAATAATGGAAGCACCTGCTAACATAAAAAATAATTTGGAAAATTTGCTTAAACTGTCAAAACCTTGTCTATTTTTTTTTGTATTTGTTGATTTAATATTAGTAGTAGTAGTTTTTTTTTGTTTTTGCTTAGGTTGTTGTTCTTTATAGATGTTATTTAAAGACGTTTATAAAAATCTAATCTTAAAAATTTTAAGTGATCAGCTTTATTCAAAAACCGTTTTCTCATCGGGTGATAATGCACCAATTCATAAAGATAAACTTGTAGCTAAATAGCACATGGAATATTCCTGTGAAGTAGAATGTCTTATGTGGCCACCACAGTTCTCAGACCTGAACATCATTAAACATTTATGGTTTCTTTTACAGGAACAAGTGAGGATATCCTCCACCATCATCATTGAAATAATTGGAGACTTTTAACTGAAGCATGTATATACATACGTATATTTGATTGTTTATTTGTAAAAACTAGTATAAAATAAATTATATCTGTAGAAGCGTAATAAAGTTTTTATATTTATAATTTCTTTGACATCTAGCTTGATAATTTCTAGATGTTATTTAAGTTTTGTATAATTTGTTTTAACATTTCAATTTCATTATTTGTCCAAGCTATTGTTTTCATTGTTAAGATGGTTAAATGTGGTCCAAGGTTGAGTATATTCTGTTTCGTGTTCTGTTAATTTGTATACAGTCGGTTTTTGTAAGACTTGCATGCTAAGAAAATCCAAGCTTAGCGACACCTATATCTTTTCGAACTTATACTTTCCAATAAAAGAAACATATATTTTTTTTATAGATTCACCAATAGAAAAGCTCTTTTCATAAGACAGTTAACTCAATAGATTTTAACAGGTGCTGACGTCGACGAAAACAAAATACATACAACCTTCTATTAACTGGCCCCCAGGTGTAAGAAAAAAAAACTCAGTCTGATCCAATTCTATTTTCTACACAAACCCTTTCTCTCTAGAGAGCCACAGGTCACCCACTAGGCAACCTGCATTTTATTATTTTCTCACCTTCTCTTTTTCAGTTGCATTCATTCATTCTCCTTCTTTCTTATTTAGTGTCAACAAAGAAATAAAGAACACTACAGAGAGCTAATATCATCTGATGACGCGAAGTTCTGACGACCTACATTTTCGCAATCTCTCACTATTTGTTTTCACAACGAACTAATTGATTCACCCTTTTCCTTATTTATTGTCGGCAACGACAAAAAGAAAAAAATTTACAACTACATCATTTCCGTTCGCTTACTACAATTGTACACATTCATAGCGACATCACTTTTTTTTCACAAATCCAATTTCGTTTGACTTTAAGAAATCTGAACTCTTAAACACACATTGAAAAAAAACTTTATGCAGAACTTTCAAACATGAATATTTATTCAAAACAACAAATTGATTTAATTGCTTCTCGTTAAATAAATTTACAGTTATTAATACAAACATTTGTTAAACCTTCTGATTCTTTTAAATGTGGTGGGCCCGATTATGTTTGGCATATAAACATTTCACAAGACTTGCCGCCAAGTCAATACAAGTTTGGAAATACTTCCCGAAAAAACTGAGAAAATAATACACAAAATCTTCTAATATTGGAAACCGTCGGCATCAAAAGCATCCAATTAACACAGAGCAAAATGTATTACTGGTTTTGTGGGACCTCCCCTTTTTATATATGATAATGGACTCGCCTGAGTGTATATAATCCTGCCTATAGAGAGAACAGCAGTAGTATGTTGGTGAGTTGTTTAGTTGGGGTTGGTTGGATCTAGAATCAGAGTTGCAGTTGCTCTGTGCTCCACTCAGCTAGAATCAGTTACCCGGACATACTATTTCACTTCAAGACTGCATATATATTTCTACTAATAATATTCCTAAACTGACTAACCCACGTTCCAGTTTGTATATTACGTTCATTATAACTTACATTTTCTATTTTCATATCTGTTTTTGTTATTTATTATTTTGTGCGGTTCCTCACCCGAAATCCACAACAAATTGGCGAAGAGGATTCGTACACAAGACGCTACAACAAATTCAATTTGCATTTCTATCATTTCTAGTTATCTCTCTTACATTTGAAAAACCGGTTTTCAAATAATACTAATCCAATGATTACAGTTAGAGTAAGTTATGTATTTCTACTACAGAATTGTGGATGATCACGGATGCAGTTAAAATTACTTAAGTAAAAAAAAACTACGGCGATTTCATTGATAAATTTCAACTTAACACCAAGAAGCTGATTAGAGAACTAGTGACCCCAGCTGGTACTACCCACCCCTGATAAAGCTTCCACGCTCTCAAAACCTTCAATCTCCCAATCAGATGTCTTGCTGCCCGATATAGTTTATCGCCAGACCCAGAATTAACGCCGTATGTATTCGTGTTTACTTAAAAACATAAATAAATCGTACCTTCTTCCACTAATCAGGCGTTTCTCGTGATGAAATAAACGAATGAAAATGTGTGACTTTTAAAAAATCTGTTAATGTTTATTGGGTATCTTTTATTTGTAATACTTACTTCATGTCAAAATTTAATCATATCTTTTGCCAGCTTTTCAAGGTTGAACCTAAAGTAAATCCTGTTCTTATTTTCGAAAGCAAAGAATTCACGTATCTTTTTCAGAAATTAATCCATGGCAAAACCTTATGCAAATTTTCAGAGTGGGTGAAATTTTAATATTCATATTTAGATCTGTCCATGTATGGACAAATTAAAATAACACTGACATTTCATTTAAACAGAGTGCAGGGTGAGATGGATAAATTATCGTCTAAATGACGCAATATAAAAATGACACATTATTTTAACTGTGCGATGGTTAAATTTTCGTCTAAACGACACGAAAATGAAAATGACACTAAGATCTCGTTTTAACAAATATATTTACCAAAATTACACAAACATATCTTTAAATACTATAAAGCAAATTTATTCAATAAAATCACATTGTCTTCAGCCTCCAGACGAGATTGGAATCTCCTTAATCTTCTCTGGACGGTCTCCTTTTTGAAGTTAATGAATACTGCTAAAGTCTTTGCCTTCAGGTCATCTTTGGTGCTAAATAGATATTTGTTGCTAGTCCATCTTCGCCCTACACATAATAAAGAATTTACAGACTGGGGAGTTTGGTGACTAAGTTTAAGGGATGAGGTAGTCGCAGAAATTGTCTGACAGCAGTGACTGGGTTCTCCTGCTTGAGTGATATATCCATGTATGGAAAGCTTAAAAAAAAACTAACATTTCATTTGAACAGATAAACAGGGTGCGATGGTTGAATTTTCGTCTAAATGAAGACCTTTTATCAGACATAGGGGCTTCCAGCAGACACCCGCTTGACCCGGAGCAGCACTACTAGTGTTTCCTGAGCCGCCATATCTTCATAATCACCATTAAAGTCATGCAACTCTTCCCAAATCCTCTGCACTATTCTTAGATCGACTCTAATGGAATGTATATTTTAAAACCTTCGGCGCGAATGCCAAGCAGTGCAGCATACTGTTTCGAAATATTTAGCGGAGATAATTGCGTCATGGTAGATTCTTTTAGAGACGATGCATGCTCAACTGACCCTACTAAAGTGTGCATTTGACAAAATCAAAAACAAAGTTCATTTTCGAAAGGAAAAATATAAAATGACAACAATATATTAATTGCACCTTTTATGTATCAACCAAATAAATATATTCGTTTACGCCATTCCCTTTGTTGTTTCTGTTAGCTGTAAAATGTATTAAAAGGTTAATTGTGTCTTGCATAGCAGCTCCTTGTGGGCATGGCCGTATCTGACTACCGGGCACACTGGGCATGGGTCCGGGCCGAACCGTGCAATCATAGTTAAAATCCGGGCAAGGAAAAATGTCTTCGTCAGAAATCAAACTAAACAATACACGAAGAAAGAAAGAAAGAAAGAAAGAAAGAAAGAAAGAAAGAAAAACGAAGAAAACATCCGAATGAACGCAGTAAAAATCTGTTTGCTTATTTATTAATTTTGGGAGAAAAGACTGGTTATACTCAGAAAGTCCGAACTCGATTTCCTGCTTTCGTTCACGTTCTGTGCCTAATAATTTCCATTGGAATAGCCGAAAAAATCCGCAAAAATCATAGTTTCTGGAAACAGATGACACTGATGACGTCATCAAATTGTCAACTAATAAATCCGGGCAATTTTCTCTGTGCCCGGTGTTTTTTAGCATCAGCTATGGCCCTGCTTGTGGTTAAATAGTTAAATGGCTAACGCGATGAGACGGTGGTCCCTTCCAGAAAGGCGAGTGTAAGTTCGAATATTGTACATTTGCTTAATTTAATCTTTCGGTTGTGTAGGCCGGTAGAAGTAATTTATACTGTTTGAAAAAAAAGTAAAAAATACAAAAAATAAAGCATAAAAAGGGCACTTGAGATGAAGTAGTATTTTCATTATTTACATTGTTCCGATTGTTGTCTTCATCTTTATTGCCATGTTTACGACGTTTCGACCGTTTTAGCCACTAGCATTCATTAAGTGCCAGGAAATTCGAATCGAACCCTTTATTTCAGTCACAAATGACACATGGCCTAGCGGATATAACGTTGGTTAGTTCTGTTCACTTGACCCAAAGAGTTGGGAGTTCAATACCACGCTACAGTGGTGGTGAACAAATAACTTAAAGAGTTAATTTAAAGGGAGATAACTACTTGTCTACTAGAAGTGACGTCTTACAGAGAATGGGAATGTTATACCCCAAGGAAAGAAAGAAATGGTTCCTTCCAATATTCTTAACACCTAAAAATGACGGTACCGTACAACGGCTGAAACACAGTAAACATGGCAATGATAATGAGGACATCACTCCCAGCTATGTAAATAATATATAAACGTCTATATGAAATGAGTAACAACAGTATAACATTTAGATTAATAACACATATATATATATACACTACCGGCCATAATTATTAGGCCACCCAAGGGTTTATAAAAAATGATGTATTTCGTACTGTTTTTTAGTATTTATTGCCAAGTGGATAATTCTAAATGAAAATAGAATGGTTCTTTTGTTCTTATTACTTTGAAAAATTTACAAGGCAAATAGCGACAATTTATTCATCGCACCATGTAGATTTATTATATATATACACTACCTTCCATAATTATTAAGCCACCGCAGTTTTTTAAAAGAAATGATGTATTTCATAGTATTTTTAGTATTTATTGCCAAGTGGATAATTCTAAATGAAAATAGAATGGTTCTTCTGTTATTATTACTTTGCAAAATTGTACAAGGCAAATGGCGGCAATTTATCCATCGCACCCTATAGATTTATATATATATACATTACCAGCCATAATTATTAAGCCACTCCAGTTTTTTTTAAAGAAATGATGATTTCATACTATTTTTAGTATTTATTGCCAAGTGGATAATTCTAAATGAAAATAGAATGGTTCTTCTGTTCTTATTACTTTGAAAAATTTACAAGACAAGGAAGCAAAGATGAACTCATCCGAATTACTCTAAATTTTCTTCATTTTTTTATTGATGAAAATGCAATATTGGAATAATTGTAATTGTAATTGTAAATGAAAATAGAATGGTAATTTTGTTAATATTACACAATAACATGCGCATCAAATGAATTTATATGTATTTAATAATTACCTATATTACAGTTTCATCAATGAAAGAATGAGGAAAAGTTAGGGAGATTCGGACGAATTTATCGTTGCATCGTTGCATTGTGAAATAATAATAACAAAAGAACCATTTTATTTTCATTTAGAATTATCCACTTGGCAATAAATACTTAAAAATAGTATGAAATGCATCATTTCCTTTTTTTAAAAAAAACTGTGGTTTGCCTAATAATTATGGCCGGTAATGTATATATATATATATATATATATATATATATGTGTGTGTGTGTGTGTGTATGTGTGTGTATGTGTGTGTGTGTGTGTGCGTGCGTGCGTGCGTGTGTGTGTGTCACAGCTAAATTTATTCTGTATGTGCACCTTTTAACTGTAATATCACATTCAAATTTTATCTATCTATTTATCTATCTATCTATTTTTCTATCTATCTATCTATATCTCGTGCTGCTCTCTCTCTCTCTCTCTCTCTCTCTCTCTCTCTTTCTCAAAATGTGTTTTTTGCTCTTTCCTGTCGCTCTCAACCGAAGTGCACGTAGTTCTGACGGAATTCGTCCGGATCTGAGTTAATAAATATGGTGTTTCTACTTTTGTATTTCTTTACACTTCTGCCCATATCTCATCTGCGATTTCTTTTGTTTGTCTCGTCAAATTCTCGCGAAGATTATTCTTTGAGACAATCACACATGGAACGAATGCGGGCTTATATTTAATTAGCGTTGTACTCTAGTTGTTGGCAAAGATTCTTAGAAACAAAACGCTGGAATTAGACCAGAATTATTACCATCTCTTCCCGACCATCAATCTTTTAAACTCAAAGAGACTTGTACGGCTTCATATTTTCTTTGTAGGTAAGAATTTATCTGTTTCGAAATTAACACATACGTATATATACAGACATGTATATATAAAATATATATCATGTATTCGAATGAAGCAGTATACACAAGCGTAGCAGAATGGAACAAAGTTCCGTTTTCTTTTAATCTAAAATGCCGGAACATCCGTAGTAAAACCGGAAATTATCTGAGGAAACTAGTTATTACAATTTTAACAGACATTTTATACTTATCGTGTGATTGCAAACCAATTCCTTTCAATAGTTTTCACTGCTTCCACGTTAATACTTTTCCTTATCATTCTCGCTCTTACACGCTTTCTTTTTTGTCTCAACTCTCCGTCCTTCCACCGTTTTCAAAGACTCTCATCTTTGCACTACCTAGAATTTATTTACTTATTTATGTGTGCGTTAATTTTCCGAGTAAATTTTCAGATCTCTTGGAATAATGTTTTGGTGTGGTTAGTATATATATATATATATATATATATATATATATATATATATATATAGATCCCGGTTCACAATCCAACCTCGTCTATTGAACAGGTGAAGAGGCTCATCCCTTCTTCCCTGTTTAGGATGTGGTTTTCCAGTTAACTCTTTTGCAATCTTTTCACTCCTATGTAGCACCCTGCACATCAGTGGCGTTACCGCCTTGTTCGGGGTGATATGATTAAAACATATATATATTTTAATGATATCACCCCGAGCAAGGCCGTAACGCCACTGATGTATATATAATATATATATATATATATATATATATATATATATATATATATATATATATAATCATATATATATTTAATCATATATATTTTTAATCATATCACCCCGAGCAAGGAGGTAACGCCACTGATGTGCAGATATGATCAATATATATATATATATATATATATATATATATATATATTTTAATCGTATATATTTTTAATCATATCACCCCGAGCAAGGCGGTAACGCCACTGATGTGCAGGGGCTATGTAAGAGTGAAAAGTTTGGAAAAGAGACACCTGGAAACCACATCCTAAACAGGGAACAAGGGCTGAGCCTCTACACCTGTACAATAGACGTAGGTGGAGTGTGAACCGGGCAATAGTTTAGTCTATCTACTCCAATTGAAAAGAAAAAAAAAGAAAAAGAAAAGTGAAAAGATAGGAAAAGAGAAAGCCGGAAACCACATCCTAAACAGGGAACAAGGGATGAGCTACTACACCTGTAAAATATACGTGGGTGGAGTGTGAACCGGGCGATAGTTTAGTCTATCTACTCCAATTGAAAAAAAAAAGAAAAAAAGTGAAAAGATTGGAAAAGAAAAAGCCGGAAACCACATCCTAAACAGGGAACAGGGGATGAGCCTCTACACCTGTACAATAGACGTGTTAAATTTCCACGTCATGAAGAAAGCAGATGGGTTGCTATAGACGCTGTGTCGATACTTGACGTTAAAATTTATTTCTCTGTATAATGGTCGTACTCTTTCTCTTTCTTTCATTTTTTTCTCTTCTTTCCATTTATCAATTGTCTACTTCTTTCTTTTTTCTTTTTTCGCTCTTTGGGCCTTTTTGAATGAGAGAGGATTGTTTTTTGTAAATTATAAAAAACGACACAGAGGAAATAAAAAAGAAGAAAGCGAGGGAGAAAAAAAGAACTAAAAAGACATAGTGAAAGTGTCAAAGAAATGCGCCGGGTTTAGGTAGGAAGCAAAGTGTAGTCATATACATCGTTTGATGACACGACGTCTGACCTTAACTTTAATGAACTTAATAGAGAAGTTACAATCTAATTTACAACTGAATCTTTGGAAGAGTTCCTTAGATACCATAAAATGGTTTGATAATATCAATGACAAATCTAAATCCACTTTCCTTAAATTTGATATTGTGGATTTCTATTCCTCTATATCAAAAAAACTTCTTGTGGATTGTTTAGACTTTGCTAGGGGTTATGTTAATATTTCGGATAGTGACTATAGAATTATACTGGGAGCTAGAAAATCTATTCTCACCTTTGATAGTTCTACTTGGACTAAAGGGCCTGAAGATAGTTTTGATGTCCCTATGGGAGCCTATAATTCTGCCCAGGTATCAGATCTATTAGGCATTTATATTTTAGATATTTTAGGTAGATTTTTAGACCCTAAACTAATAGGTCTATATCGGGATGATGGACTGATATGTATTCCCAATTCCAATGGGCCTTACACTAATAGAATACATAAGAAAATTATCAGAGCCCTAAATTTTCTTGGTTTTAAGGTTGAGATTACTTCCAATCTCAAAATTGTAAACTATCTAGATATCACCCTTAACTTAAATGATAGTTCCTACCAACCCTTTCTCAAAGAAAATAGTTCTCCCACCTATATAAATAGTTTATCCAACCACCCCAAGAATATTATAAGACGAATACCCAAGACAGTAAATAATAGGGTTAACCAATTATCTTCCAATATAAAAATTTTCAACGCAAGCAAAGAAATTTACGATAAGGCTCTTCAGAAAAGCGGTTTTGTTAATAAGTTAAAGTATGATAAGCCTGCTATAAACCCAGAATCATCAAAAACTAAAAACACCCGAAAATGTAGAAAAAGGAAAATAATTTGGTTTAACCCTCCTTATTGTAAGCTAACTTATATAAATATTGGTAAGTATTTTCTCAGATTAATCGATAAACATTTTAATAATAATAACAATCCCTTAAATAAAATTTTTAATAGGTTCACCCTAAACATTAGTTATTCTTGCACCTCAAATATAGATAATATAATTAATTCCCACAATAAACAAATTTTAATGAACCTAAATAATACGGAAGTTAAATCCGGAATTGTCGATAAATGCAATTGTTATTCTGTCGATGCCTGCCCGGTGCAAGGCAAATGTAAATCCACCCATGTAATTTATGAAGCCCGCATTTCTCCATCTAATAACAAGGACAATTACCGGACCTATATTGGCATGTCCGCGGGCTCTTTCAAACAGAGGCTTTATAATCACAAGTACTCATTTTCGAACCCTAAACAGAGATTCCAGACGGCACTATCACGTAGGTTCTGAGAAATGAAGGAGGAAGGGCAGGACCCTATAATCAGCTGGAAATTAATAGGTTCAGCTTGTACTCCTAAAAGTTTTCGTGATAGGTGTCGTCTGTGTTTATTGGAGAAGATTCTGATTTTGAAGTATCCTCATCAGGACTTAATTTTGAACCTTAGGAGGGAATTTATAAACAAGTGCCGCCATAGGGCGGATTTTAAAATTTAACTTCTAATTTTTAATTTTTAAATTCTAAATTTTTCTATAATTTTTTTAAATTTTTTTAATTTTAATTTTTTTTTCTTTTTATTATTATTATTTTTTTCTTTTTTTCTTTTTTAATTTTTTATGTATATGTGTATGTTATTATTTTTTTTCTTTTTTTCTTTTTTAATTTTTTATGTATATGTGTATGTTTGTGTGTGGATGTGCATATTTGTGTATATATATGTATATATATGTATATATGTATTTATGTATGTGGGCTATATGTAATTTTGAAAAAATTTTTTTTAGCTATTTAAATGCTCCTTTTCATAATATTCATTAATTTTTTATATTTTTATATGTATGTGTGTGAGTGCATATGGAATATGTATATATATATGTGTGTGTGTGTGTGTGTGTATATGTGTGCATGTATGTGTACACATGTATATTGTGTGTATATGAATTTTTTGTATATAGGTATGCACACACATATATATGTGTGTATGCGCATGTATATGTATATAAGTGTGTAATAAATTGAATGTATGTGTGTGTATGTGTATGTATATATGTATTCTTATTCGTAAAATTGTGTGTATATATATGTATGTATGTGTGTACTTCTATAGGTATGTATAATTGTAATTTTTTTTTTTTTTTACCTAGTGTTGTCTTTATTTAGTTTAATTTCAAATGACCTAATTTAAAAAAAAAAAAATTTATTTTAAATCCTATATCTTTTTATTCCCTTTTATTAATAATTATGCCTTTTTAAGTAAAGGCCTTTTTCTAATACTTCAACGTTTTGGGGAAATTAGGTTTTTTGAATTTGTCCAGCGTCTGTAATATTTAAAATTTTTTTTTTCTTTAGTTTCTTTTCTTTTTCCCTCCCTTCCTTCTTTTATCTCTCTTACCACCTTTTTTCCGTGTTGCTTAAACTTACGTCGATTTAACACGGCTGTCTGTTAATTTTTAGTTACATTCTCTTTTTTTTTTTGCGAACCCAGACGATGTCAATTTTTCTTTTCTTATTTATTTTTCTTTTTCTTTTTCGTTTTCTTTTGCTTTTTCTTTTTCTTTCCCTTTATTTTTATTTTTTTATTTTATTTTATTTTTTAATTTCTTTGCAATCTATTTAAAAAGGAAAAGTAGACTAATTTTTCTCCAGTTTCTGAAAGGATTTTTCTGTTGCTGAGGTGATGTGTTGTCCCCCGTGGGGATCTTCATATCGAAATGGCCATTCAACATCTTTGAATTAATCCTTTTTTAATATATATATATATATATATATATATATATATATATATATATATATAGTATGAGAAGCCGTGAACGTTTTCTTTAAAGTGTATGTTTATTGTTTTTGTAATTATACAGGTTATGAAGCATTAATTGTCCATGACGCTACACGTGCTTCGAGTCTAAAATTGACTCCCTTCAGCCGAATTTATGTTTTTTACGTTTGAGTTTCTTATATTTATATATATATATATATATATATATATAAAGATATAGATATGACATTTCAGTTAATTTGGATGTTATTACATTGGACACACACACACACACACACACACACACACACACACACACATATATATATATATATATATATATATATATATATATGTATATATTATCGTACGTCTATGGTACAACTCGGAGTTTCATGCGTTACTTAATCTCATAATAGATTTGAATTTAAGTTCACTGAATATTCATGGCAATGGCAACCTACTGCGGGATAAGCTTCTGCCCAGTCAGTCATGTCTCTTTGGAGACATGATCGCCCAAAGCGTGTATCACGTATGACACTAAACTGAATATTCATGGGTGATCGATCTTATAATATTAGAGTACTTTTTTAAGTCATCAAAAATAAGATTCAAATAGACAAAAATTACATCGACAGAAAAAAATTAAAGAAAATTTTTAAATTACAAAAGTTAAAAATCAGTTTGTAATATGCACCTGAGAATTGCGTAACGTATGAAACTTCGAGTCGTAACATCGGCGTAAGATTATATGTATTCACCATGACTTGTGGCTTCGTCCGAGGAAAAAACCTCGACGGCTTCAAGAAGTTTCGCCCGAATAAATTAACTCGCTGATTCAAAGGCTTTTTTTCACTTCCACTGGCCGATGTTATGCACAAGTTACCTTCCTGACAATTCAGCAATGGTGAATTTCGAACGCGGCTCTCATTGTCGATAGAGATGAGGACAACAATCAGAACAATGTAAATATATAAAAAAAAAGTTAAAAAACGTTGCGTCAGAAATTATTGTGACCTCGTCACCAAGTTCTTGTGAGCCGTCGTGGCAAGAAATAAAGACGGAATAGTGTTAATCAAATATATTACAAAGACAGTAGTACAGATATATACCTATGAGCAATTATTAGCGGGATTATTAGTCTGGCTGGCTGAGTTATCAGTTGGCACACATTCCGCTCTGAGTATCTCTGCTACTCTCTATATCTTACTCTCTGCCACACTGTACTGCAAAGCGAAGCTGTTACTTATATATAGTTCGGAATAGTTCAATGTGTCATATGAGTAAGTCACCACAACAGAAATATATACAGTGGACTGAAATTCTTAATAACTAAAGTTGTTAAGAATTTCAATTAAAGAGTTCCCTTCAATCTACTTATCTAAACTTATTTATAAATGGAACTTTGTGTGTATGTGTCTGTGTGTGTCCGTTACCTATAGACTCCGAAACGGCTGAACCGATTTTCTTAAAAATTTACACAGTTGGACTATAAGCGTCTGCAAGTGTTCTTAGCTCCGTTTTCTGTCGAGGTACTCCCGATAAATATCGAAAATCGATAATCGAAAAATCGGGTTATAGAAGGAATGATCCGATTTTAATCAAATTCGATACATTCATGGACAAACACATAAGAAACGATATTCAGAAGTTTCAAGGTTGCGGTTCTTACAATAGTGCAGAAAATTTGATATCGATACCAGGAAATCAAAATTTGACTTACATCCGATCATTTTTCTTTCAGTCTACGGTTTCGCTTTAACTGGAAACTATTGCTTTTTAGTCTTTCGTGCCAACGTCCAAAGAGTCTGAGCTCCAGGACCATGGATTAGTTTTAAAGCTTTCATTACACCCGAGCAACACCGGGCTATACTGCTAGTATATAATAAGTCTCACACCAAGTAAAGCTGTAAAACCACTTAGATACATAGAGTGACTTGGTGTCGAAAAAGTAGAAGCACTGACATTAATAATGAGCGGGAAGAGAAAAACTTAAACAGGAGAACAGTGGATATCGATTGATATTACATTTAAGTTTTGTAGATTAAAATTGGTTGGAAATCATGTAGCTGGAAGGGTGTACTGCAAGAGATAAGTGCGAGAAAAAAAAACTGCTAGCCCAAAATTTACAGTTACATTTGACCATCTCAACTCCAGTCCTGTCAGTCAGTTAAGTACCATACGTAATGCACTCTTTAGGCGATCATGTCTCTTTAGAGACATGAGTGACTGGGCAGAAGGTTATCCCGCAGTAGGTTGCCATTACTTTCTGCGGTTGATTGATTGCCAGTCAAGGTTATAGAACCCAATCTCTCCTATTATTTAACCCATAACAGGAAGAAAGAGACGGATTAATGCCTTTCCTAAGGGTATTTGTGCGTAAGTGAATGCACAGAATTCAACCGGAATTCTAACTCGGAACCCCGATTTCTCGTTCTAGTTATTATCGCGAAGAGCCCATTAAAGGAATTTCCATGAAATTATTAATAGAAAAGACACGGAGAAGCAACTTTACGGCGGTGAGGAATGACTAAAGCCAACCCGCGATATCAAATGCGATAATATTGGTTGACCGAATATATAACAGAAGCACCAAACCATATGTGGCAGCAATAATCTAAGTGACTTCAGTCACTTTCTCACAAACGAAATGTCGCTACTTTCTGACATTTCTACAAATATTTTTACGGCTTCTGTTCCGAAGAGCTTCTTTTCTTGGTGCCCTGATCACATGAATTTCTTTGTGCTGCTAGACTGGCATCTTCTTCCTACCCTTTACCGTCGAAATAATCAAATGTAACCGTCACTTCTCCTCTTTCAGATTTTTTTGTCGCAGTTCCCGCCTGTGGAACTCTCTTTCATATAATTGCTTCCCCGATAGCTATAATCGCCAAAAGTTTAAATGCATCATCAATTTTCATCTCCTAACTCCTTAAATTAAATCTAGCTTCCTAATTCTCAGCCACCACATATTCTTATTTAGGCATAAACTGTACCCTGTTTTTTTCTCACTGTAACCCCTTGTGAACCAGTGGAGTTCCTGCCTTGCTCTGGATGTAATTATATATATATATATATATATATATATATTAGCCATCCACATACAAACCTGTTTTGCTGCAACACAGCTCCTCAGTGTGACTAGAAACATCCACTTGCTTCTGGCCGGGACTCGACTGATTTTTGTGTCAGCCGCAGTCGTTACCCGCTAAGCCAAAGGCGTATGGAATCTGGGAAATTAATTTTTAACGTGTGCTATATAAGCAGTGTATACAAATACCAGTCACCAAAAGAACTTAATTCATTCCTGAAGAGCAATGCATATATCGTAGAAGTGAAAACTGCTTTTAAAATTTTCTTCTCTAGGGAGCTCAATCGTAAGAAGGGCATATATGAACGCACTCATTCATACAAGTAATGTCCTACTGAACCCACTTTATTCTTTGTGCATTGAGAAAAAAGAAAGTTAAAATCCCGAGAACCATTGGGAATCATATATGCTTATATGAAATATCTAATCGTTGCCATTATTACATTTTATATTTTACACCATCTTTTTTTTTAATTACTTAGCTTTTTTCTTAAATATTCATAATCGTTTTCAGTTGATATCTTCAGTCAACTGATACATTATTTTTGGCAAGGTTAAAATGCAAGTTCTCAATTACTCGTCTCTCTTCAAGGAACTATTCTTGAAAGTGCAGAACAGTTCAAGGATATTCTATTTGGCCAATGTAAAATTGTTAGACTTAACTTTTTTTTTTATTTTTAGATCAATACACATTGATCTACAACATGAATGCTTCAGTAACACCAAAAACACTAGCCAATCATTGCTCATTTGTGGGCAAATGAAATAAAGATAATGTCCTAAATAGAAATAGATCAACGGATAGAAATATTATTAAAGCATAAATAGTTTAAAACTTTATATATTTAGAGTGGAAAATAACAAAGTGTGTTTTTAAAAAAATCGGCAAATTTGGATAAACTCAAATTGAGGCTGCGAAGTCGCAATTTCATTAAGCCGGACCACGCCGACCAAAGAATTCAACTTATCGAGGGGAAAAGATTTCGATAACTGAATAACTTTCTCTCGAGAGCCACAAATTTTGCATTCATGACACGAGGCTGATTTTCATTCATAATGACCTGTGTAAAGTGCTTCTGTAATGTTATAAACGGTAATTTTTTTTTTCTTTGACGTTTTACTATGTCGTCTAGAACTTTGGGCCAGGCAGTGTCTACTTATAATCGGTGGAGCAGGCGAGCAATAACAGAGCAGTACTAAAGATAAAACAAGACGATCTTCTAAGACAGGGTCAGTGAAACTAGAAGAGTCTCCCCCCCCCCACCACAGATTAAATAAATGGGCTAGTTCCGAATTCGCAGTAACATACACAGATTAAAACCTGATGAAGGCTGCAGGGAGTAATGGCTGAAATGTAGAGATAACAACAACAAAAACAATTGTCCGAATAGAAACATGGTCAGTGGATATAAACGTTAGTTAGTTATTGTGATTTGACCCAAAGAGTTGTGAGTTCAATACCAGGCTACAGCAGTTGTGAACAAGTAATTAGAGGGTTAAAGGGAGATAACACATTACAACCAAAAGAGGTTCTACGCAAGGAATGAGAATGATATACTCCAGGTATTTTAATGAAGGGTTCGGTTCTGAAGAAGGCCAGAGCGTAAAACGGCTGAAATGTCGTACAAATGGCAACAAAATGAGAACAATAGTCCAAATAATGTAAATTGTGTAGAAAAGTGGATATATATTTTAAATATTATTAATTTCATGTTCAAAATCATTATTATATTATCTACGAAAATGTATAGAATCTATTTATTACAATGATCTCAAGGATCCAAACCTAGCGGCGTATCTATTGTCTACTGCACAAAGAAGTAAAGAAGCTTCGGTGCAATAGCGACACCAGTATTACAGCAGCTGCTATATATATATAACACTAAAAGCTTAGTTGTAGTTGCATCAATAATTTAGTGAAAATAATTTAATTACATAACAAAAAAATATTGAATTTTTTCAACAATAATAACCGTAATTCTAATGCTGCAATTAATTTGTTCCGTAAAAATAACCTATTTAATTGTAGATATCCCGACCAATGCTGCCCTTTATCAAACAAGTGCTTAACAAAGTCTCTAGAGTCTATATGTTCCATTTCAACATTCGAAAATCCAAGCCTTACTAAAATTTATGTTAAAAGTACAATGAAATAATTTAAAAACTTTTTATAATCATCACTCATCAATTACAAATACGGACAAACAAAATATGACTTCACTTTCTAAATATGTTTTGAAGTTGAAAGAATAAAACACCTAAATTTAAATGAAAAATTCTCAAACAAGCTAGAATCTCCAGATCAGTGAATGAACCTTGCTTCTGTCTACAAGAGAAAAAGAAAATTATTATTTTTTTGAATAGTGACATTTTATTAAACTAGCTATAAGCCCGGCGTTGATCGGGTGTAATGAAAGCTTTTAAACTTATCCATGGTCCTGGAGCTCAGACAATTAGGACGTTGGCATGAAAGACTAAAAAGCAATAGTTGTTTCCAGTTAAAGCCAAACCGTAGACTGAAAGGAAAATGAATGGGTGTAAGTGAAATTTTGATTTCCTGGTATTGATATCAAATTTTCTGCACTATTATAAAAACTGCAACCTTGAAACTTCTGTATATCTTTTCTTATGTCTTTGTCTATGAGTGTATCAAATTTGATTCAAATCGGACCACTCCTTCTATAACCCGATTTTTTCGATTATCGATTTTCGATATTTATCGGGTGTGCCTCGGCACAAAACCTATCTAAGAACAGTCGCAGACGTTTCGGAGTCTATAGGTAACGGACACACACACACACACACACAAAGTTCCATTTATAAATAAGTTTAGATTAATGATATGAAACTGCAGTAAATTGTAAATATAGTAATGTATTAAATATATAATTTAGCTACTTTTTTAACTCAATAGTCTCTCTTCACACGATATATAATCTTTCTAAAAACATTTTCATAGCAACATTTCTGATCTGTTCTAGTTTTAGGTATCATATTGGATTCATAAATCACTGATTGCATGATTCCCCAAGAATTGGATGATATTTTTTTTGCTGTATTTACAGTAGTTTCCAAATTAATACAAAAATATATAGTTTAAAATATTTTGTATTCTAATTTATGTTATTAAAATGTGTGTCATTCGGCAGAGATACAAATTTTCGTAACAGAAATTTATCGTAAATAATCAGGCCGGTAGAAATAAATATATAATACTGTTTAATTATAAACAGAATATATACTAAAATACGATAATCGATCAAAAATAATATTCAGACAAATCATTTCAAATTGTCGGTTGTTTAAGGACCATTTCTTTAATCTTTGTTAATTTCCGTGACATGTTTACATTTGTTGACATTACGATACATTTCAGAGCAGATATGGTTATTACGATGTATCGAAAATTGTGTTTTATTGGCTTGATTTGACTTCGTTTATTCTAATTTATAATGTCAGGTTGGTTTAATTTAAGTTTGTCTATTGCTTCTTAACATATGCTTTATTTACGTTCTGATAATAATTATGTTTCAGTATGTAATTACTTTTAAAAATGCCATAAGATTTAAAAATCAACTTTGATATTTTATGTGTTAATATCTGTTAACATCTCATTTCCGTTCAAATTTAAATTTTCTTCTTGAGTATAATTTCATTGGCTTAAGCCATCTCAACGCCTCTTAATGTGTTATTTTTTCTGTTCTCTCTATACTATGGTTAATTTCTTATGCTCTCTTTTTTACTTTCTTTTTTTTACTCTCTTTCTTCTTTTCCTTTTCTTGATTTCTTGTTTTCTTTTCTTTTCTTTTCTTTTCTCCTTTTTTTATTTTTTTCCTACCTTGTAAGGAAAAATTTCCAGAAACGGAAAGTTTCATAAATTGGAATCTTTTATAAAGAGGTTTTATTACCATCATTATTAGCTACCTGATAAGACATTGTTCTTTCAATGTCGAAACAAAATGTACAATTTTGAAGTGGATACTTACATGTTCTTTTGTAAAAGGGAATAATAGATATATATTGCTCTATTTTTATATTGAGCCTTGTTTTATTTAATATTTTAAAAGATGCAATTCTATTCTTCGTACTTTTACATATATATATATATATATATATATATATATATATATATAGTTTTGTTTCTTCTGTTCTGTATTTAGAGATTAGTGATAAACTCCCAAATTATTATTATTTTTATTATTATTATTATTATTATTATTATTATTATTATTATTATTATTATTTCATGTTTCATCATATTTTGATTTCTGCTATGGTCGCACTACCTACCAAGTCTGCGAGAAGACCTAAGGCTGGTCATGGTGTGGTGTTAGATTCCATTTCATGTTTTTTTCTATCTCCCCTAACATCCTTAGCGTTACATAGACAACGTTCTCCTTAGTGTGTGGGTTATAATTATCAAGTTTTTGCATATCTCTTAAGCTGGTGTTTCCAGTGATTCTTACAGTGTGTTGTTTTGTTCAATTTTTTATCATTCCAAGTGCACCTACTATCACAGGCACGATTCTTGTTTTCAATTTCCACATTTTTCTATTTCAATTTCCAGGTCTTTATACTTTGAGAGTTTTTTTCGAATTCTTTAGTTGCTATATTACAATCCGCTGGACAATCCATATCAATTAATAAACAAGATTTTTCTTTCTGGTTTTTAGCAATAATGTCCGGCCTATTTGCTTCAATTTTTCTGTCTGTGGTGTAATACCATAGAATGATGACATCTTCCATTTCTGTAACCGGTGCTGGGTGATGTTCATACCACTGTTTGTTTCCATATTTTCCATAGTGTTTGCTCATTGTCGAATGTAAATATTGCCCCACTCTATGGTGACGATTTTTATATTCATTTGGGGCAAGTACAGAACATCCTGAGATTAGACATATAATAATTAGATAAATAAAGCTTTCAGTCTCAGTCTTTAATCCAGATGCATGTAACCATCGATGAGTATCAACTTTATCAACATTGGATTATTAACATGTTCTGGATATTGGCCTTAGAGAGGTTTGTCTTGCCAGCGTTGTTTCATCTGTTCAAGAGCCTTATTTTTGGCTTTCTTTTTCATATTTTTTTGCCACAATAAGTAGTTCTTGCTTTTCTACAGAATCTACTAAATGTAAATCTTGTTTGTATTTACTGCTTTCTTTAATTATTGAATATTTTTTCTGTTTTCATGTTGCTTGACTAATTGTATCATCCAGTCCTTTGTTGTTTCTATGTATGTTAGTAAGTCAAAAGTTGTTGTCTTGTATAACAATTCTAACTGAATAAGACCTCTTCCACCTTCTTTAATTAGTGTGTATAGACGGTATACATCAGCCTTTAGATGATGCATCTTATGCTTAGAAAGAAGCTTTCTTGTTTTAGAGTCCATTTATTATTATTATTATTATTATTATTATTATTATTATTATTATTATTATGTTTTCTATGATTTCTGGTTTACACTCATTTCTTTCCGGGCTTCAACCAGGGACCTATGTTCAGATATAACATTATTTTAATTTTCTACTGAGCATGACTTTTTTTATAAATATAATACATTTTTTACAAGTCCTTTATAAGGGGTGAAATCTGCTTGTGAGTACAATGTTTTGTACTTTTTTTTAGGCTTTGGCTACCAGGTTTCCCTGTAATGTCTCGACTGGAACCATTTCCTGTGAATTCGGGGACTCCAACTGCAAGTGCTTTTATTAATATTCTCAAGCGCCACTTCAAGATTCTTCCATTACAATAGTTTTTGAAGATCTGCAAATTTACATGACAATCTGCAAAGCGAGGCATGGAATAAGAACGCATGTTTTTTTCTTTTTTTTTTTTTTTTTTTTTGCAGTCTCTGATCAAGATTTGTGGGCGATTAAATTTGAGTATCCTGTCTATGTGTATCGTAAAGTCATATAACATTTATAGGTCCTATAACCAGATAACCAGGTCTGGATGATGTTCATACCAATTTCTTGTAGTTTTCTTTCTGTAATTGCAGTTTTTCCCAATGGAGATACTGTCCCACTCTGTCATGTCGTGTTTTATATTCAATCGGTGCCAATTTGCTATTCCTGCAAACGTATCACCCCTTAATTCTGACTACCTAACACCCCAGGCTTACAAAACCCGTAATTATTATGTGTGATGGACCAACAAAATTCATTGTAAATTCAAAGTTGAGCTGAAGGTATGAATGACGACAACATTCACCAACATAAACAAGAAACCTCTCTAGAAGAGCTGCAAGAGATTCCGAAGTTTTCCTCAGACCGTGATTAAAACCAATGGTTATTTTATTGAATATATTCGATCGTTCGTGTTTCAACAAATTTTTGTCAAATTTTGGTAAATTATGTTAAAATGAGATGTCAGTTTAATTTCGGCGACAATTCATTGATCGCACATCGTTATTTCAATATGTCAAATTAAGATATTAAACAATTTGGTGTTAGAACGAAATTTGGTCATAAAGAATTAAAGGATTCATTTTAGAACAAAACAATTTGGTTTTTGCTGTCTCGCGAGTAGTCCTTGTTTTTTATTTACTTCCTCCTTTATTATGTTAGCCCATTTTCAAACTCGCAAAATTGGAACCAAATTATGTCGTCTGGCTTAATCAATTTATAAAAACGTGCTTTGAAAGCAATGCCTAATGACTTTTCGCGGTTATTTTTTATATAAGCATTCCTGGGATTTAATGTAAGTCACAAAAACATCTAAAATCATAAAAATTCGGAGTTATGCTTCTCTTAACTAAATTTTCTAAGTCGTTTTTCTTTTTTTTGGATCATGAAACCAGCTGTGACGTTTCACTTGCTACCTATTATCCATGAAATAATCTCCTCTATTTCATTAACGGTTTTTTTTTTTAATCATTTCACCCCGAGCAAGGCGGAAACGCCACTAATGTGCAGGGGGCTACATGAATCCAAAAAGATTAATTAGAAAAGAGTGAGTACAAACTAGTTAGAAAGGAACAATAGAAAGCTGAGAAAGCAGGTGCGATGACTGATACATAGGTGGAGAGAAAGGGAAGGTTATACGGGGGTAGGGGAGAGAGCTAGAGTCCAGTGGTTAGTAGATGAGTATTGACTTTGCATTTAAATTTCTGGAGGTTGTAGCCGTCAGGAAAGCAAGAATACGGGAGCGAGTTCCACAGGCGGGAAGTGCGATAGAAGAAGCTGCAGGAGTAGAATTGTCGTCTGCATTTGGCTAACCTGACTGTGAATGGGTGGGACCCAGTTGCCAGTCTGGTTGCACGAGTAAACATCTGTTGAGGAGGCATCAGTGACTTAAGTTCGTCTGAGCAGAAGCCATGAAAGTATTTATAGAAGAGACAAAGGGAGGCCATATTTCGACGATGGGGAAGTGGCTGCAGTCGAGCTGCCAGATCAGTCACCGACTTGCCCCATATCGAAGCGTTTTTAACAAAAAGGCAGAACGGATTTAAAAAACAAGAGAGAAGAGACACTTACTACGCTAGAAAGCGATTGGGCTGATAGTTAAGACTAAAACGCTCTCTCACGTTAGTTTCTCTGTCCATCGTCCCAAGTGAACTGAAACATAAATAGGCAGCAATTAATTTGTGTGCACGGAAAGAAATTGGATTTTCTTATTCTTTTATATTTCTCTCTCTCTCTCTCTCTCTCTCTCTCTTTTGCTGTAAAAAGAGAAACAAAAACAATCATTAGTCCACATAGACTAATGATTAGTGCCTTATTATCTCTTTTTTATTCTTGTCTGTTTCCGTTATTTCTGCATTGTGCACCCAACTGTCTCTTGATTTTAGGTGTCGAGGAATGCAGTACGAAGACAACTGCACCCTCTTCAATCCGTAACTTACCTTGAGATCAGAAATCACGTGGCAGGGGAAGTGAGGGATTTCGACGGATTATTAACATATTCGATCACCTGAGGACGGAATGGATGCGAACAGCTGCAGACTTAGGTGCGACTAATTTACGGTCAGTTAACGCACACAACACACATACATGCACGCCTGAGACTGGGGGTCGAAGTGGGTCATATGATGTACTTTTTTTCTGGTTCCTCGACCACATGTATTTACTTGTACTACGAGATTGACATTCATTTCCTCACCCACCTTTTTCCGTCTAACTAGTTAAATGCAACCACTTTTTCTACTCTCACAGTTTCTCGCACTTCACGTTTGTGGAACTCATTTCCATTTGCCTGCTTCCCTGATAGCTACAATCTCCAAAAGTTTATAGGCAACGTCAACTGCCATGATTTTTCTCCTTGAATCCTTATCCATCTTTTATCCTTAGTTCGACACCCTCTATATTATTTGTTCTCTCACTGTAGCCCCCATTTCTGCCTTGCTTAGAGTAAAATGATTATAAATAATAAAAAAGACTACCTCATCTTAACTAGAGACAAATACATCTTTTATTGGAAGTATTTTTGTGGTTTGAGATATGTAAACATTTTCTTAAATATTTAACTCAGCATATATTTACTTGGTATGACAAGAAGCAAACATCGACCGTTTATTATTGAGTTTAGAAAAATTTGCATGCTCTAGAAATTAGTATAAATTGGTACGAATTATACAAAATAAATACAAATTGGTGTTTTGTATGAATTTGCCTGGTAGGTAAATATGAAATTATTGCTTATTTAAATTAGAGTTTCTTTACCTTTACTGACTTCGAGAAAGTAACTATATATTGGCTGTTTATATTTGAGTCTACAAGCATTTGGTTAACGGGGACAAGTAACTATATATTGGCTGTTTATATTTGAGTCTACAAGCATTTGGTTAACGGGGACAAGTAACTATATATTGGCTGTTTATATTTGAGTCTCCAAGCATTTGTTTAACGGGGACAAGTAACTATATATTGGCTGTTTATATTTGAGTCTACAAGCATTTGGTTAACGGGGACAAGTAACTATATACTGGCTGTTTATATTTGAGTCTACAAGCATTTGGTTAACGGGGACAAGTAACTATATATTGGCTGTTTATATTTGAGTCTACAAGCATTTGGTTAACGGGGACAAGTAACTATATATTGGCTGTTTATATTTGAGTCTCCAAGCATTTGTTTAACGGGGACAAGTAACTATATATTGGCTGTTTATATTTGAGTCTACAAGCATTTGTTTAACGGGGACAAGTAACTATATATTGGCTGTTTATATTTGAGTCTCCAAGCATTTGTTTAACGGGGACAAGTAACTATATATTGGCTGTTTATATTTGAGTCTACAAGCATTTGTTTAACGGTGACAAGTAACTATATATTGGCTGTTTATATTTGAGTCTACAAGCATTTGGTTAACGGGGACAAGTAACTATATATTGGCTGTTTATATTTGAGTCTACAAGCATTTGTTTAACGGTGACAAATAACTATATATTGGCTGTTTATATTTGAGTCTCCAAGCATTTGTTTAACGGGGACAAATAACTATATATTGGCTGTTTATATTTGAGTCTACAAGCATTTGGTTAACGGGGACAAGTAACTATATATTGGCTGTTTATATTTGAGTCTCCAAGCATTTGTTTAACGGGGACAAGTAACATTTTGTTTATTTATATTTATATCTATAAGCAGACACTTGATTTGACAATAGTCAAATATTATTGTGTTTATTTTTTTGAGCCAATTTACATGGTTAAGAAATAGGTAAATATTGCTTGGTTATGTTTGAGTCCAAAAAGTATTTACATACTTTGAGTGTACAGAAATATTAGTCGATTATATTTCAGTCAGTAATCATTTGTCTGTTCCACTAGACAGATAAATATATGTCTTTTAAATTAGATATTCCACATATTTAGTTTTCTCTAAAACAGATAAACATTTGTCGGTTATATTTGAATCTGATAACATTTCCTTGGTCCGGACATAAGTAAAATTAAGTTGTATATAACTGAATGTGTAGTATGATTAATTTTCATAATTAATGGACTCATCACGAATATATACACCACCGGCCATAATTATTAGGCCACCCCAGTTTTTTAAAGAAATGATGTATTTCATACTATTTTTAGTATTTATTGCCAAATGAAAACTGCAATATATGTAATTATATATATATATATATATATATATATATATATATATAAATTCAGTTGATTCTCATGTTATTGTGCAATATAACCAAAATAAGCTTTCGATTTTCATTTACAATTATTCACTTGTCAATAAATACTAAAAAATAGTATGTAATACATCATTTTTTAAACCCTGGGGTAGTCTAATAATTATGGCCGTTAGAACTCTACCCATATTCACATTTCGCTCGCCAAACCGCTACCCTTGTCGGACTCATTGCCTTCGAGAGGAAAGGAACCCGATCTCATTCTTTATCTGACGAGGCAATACCAAAGGGCAGAGTATCGTCTGGGATAAATAGGCGAGTGCCCGATCATACGTAAGCGGAGAGTTTTGCTCATGTGTACGCGATCAGAATGCCCCACAATGAAATCAGCTTTGTGTCACCTCACGCCTTTGTGGTGAGTTTAAATTCTCGATTCTTGTTGGACTATCTACATCCGGGCAGAAAAGAACCAACAAAAGCTCTGCCGATGTGCAAAATTTCGACTTGGATAAATAAACGGATGCTTATGGAGGGTCTACGAGAACTTTTGGCCCGAGCAAGCGAGCTCGAAATGCCCCACGGTAAATATCGGCCGTCTACAAGATATTACCCTTGTAAATACCAAGTTCGCTAAAACTCTATCTTTGTCGGACTTTCTGCATTGTCTGTTCTATAAATACTTTCATGGCTTCTGCTCCAAAGAACTTAAGTCACTGGTGCCTCTGCAACAGGTGTTTACTCGTGCAACCAGATTGGCAACTAGGTCCCACCCATTCACAGTTAGATTAACCAAATGCAGACGAGAATTCTACTCCATCAGCTTCTTTTCTCGCACTTCCCGCCTGTGGAACTTGCTTCCATATTCTTGCTTTCCTGACAGCTACAACATCCAGGAATTTAAATGAAATGTCAATACTCATACCACTTGACTCTAGTTCTTTCACCATTCCGTATATATTTTCCTTTCTCTCCACCTTTGCAACTGTCACCACTCCTGTATTCCCATCCTTCTCTTGCTCCTTTCTAACTGGTTGGTCTTGCTCTTCACTCTCTTCTAATTAATCTTTTTACACTTATGTAGCCCCTTGCATTACTGCCTTGATCGGGGTGATACGATGAAAAGAAATATTTTGCACATGAGACTATGCGCACATTTTACCACTCCACACTGTTTATTCATGTGGGTCATCCAGCTTTCCTCTGATCAAAAAAGACATCCAGCTTTCCTCTGATCACAAAAGTTCTGATCTTTAAAAACAGAGTATGAAGGAAGCCTTGAGACTAATTAAGCGATGTTCCAGGTTCTATCTAAGGGTTATTGGAGAGCATCTGGCTCTCTGTCTATCTCAGTACCACAAATAATAAATGTCAGTTGTAATTAACTGAGATGGATGTAGTTTAAACGTCATACTTGATCCGAAAGCCTTCGTTCCCATCCCCAACTAACTCGATTTAGAAGTTCTGATTATGCCAATAATACATTTCGAAAACCAACGTGTTTGAAGTGTGGAAATATTAGTTTCCTCGCCTCTCCCTGGCCTGTGAAGAAAGTCTCTCTAGTTCAGGCCCTAAACAAAAGAAAACCCCTCTGTCTGAGTCTGTTATTTTCTTCAATTCTGATGGGCATGACAGCGACTGGGACCGGACCATTCAAAACTCTGGTTGGATTCAGTTTACTGCCAACATACCCCAAAAAGTCTTTGCTTACTGCTTGTTTACTTGTGGAGAAAGAAATTGTGAATGGATTGTTGATTTTTGTGTTAGCACCGAAACTAAAGACACATACAGTTTCTGTCACTCTACCAGCTTTAAGGACGACAATCCTGTCTCAAGTACATCATTTAAGTTTATGAAAATGAAGTACGATCCGGGGTTTGAAAAACTAAATCAGTTTGAAGAGAAATGGTGTGCTCAAACATTCACTAAATCATCGTTCAAAATAGCATCACACCCCCGTGTGTCTGCTCTATATTCTCAGTGCATGTATCATCGTCAACTCAATGCAATTTTATTAAACTCAGATCTCAGTTACTTCAGAAAAAATAATTCTTAATACTCCAGGTTCTACGATCAGTTCTTTCCACAAAAAAAAAGAGAGAAATCACTCCGCCTACCAAAAGGCAAAGAATTCCCTCTGTTGAGTCAAAGTAAACTTATCCAATTAGGGCAGGACATCTACCGTGTTTCTTTGGCTCAGGCTGAGGAATTCAAAAATTATGGAAACAAGATCAAAGAACTAAAATATCTGCTATCGACTAAAATGTATCAAAAGGTATGGGAAGCTTAATGTTGAAGATCCCTATCTATTTCGCGAAGCAAAAATAACATTTACAGTCATCAAAACAAGTTCAGCATATGTGTGGTATGGCCTAGGAGGACATCAACTCATTCAAAATCAACCCATCACTAGCAATTGCAGAAAACCATGAAATCAACAAACTGAAACATTTTTGTGCGGAGATGTTCCGTGTCGTTATTCACCTCTCCACCTATCGAGCGTTAAAACTGATATAACTCTGGGACACTTGCGGACTCACCCTAGAGTGTTCCATAAAGAATGAGATAGGGTAATTGATCAATGGGAAAGGTGGTTGGTATCTTCTCTTAGACTATTTTCAAGCCAATTTCCCAGCCCTAATCGAACTGATAATGGTACTCTGGTTAGCGTGTTTCAATAAATGAAAACTTGCGTATTGGGTGTTACCATAAGTGAAAAGACTCTTTGTCTTCTTGTGATTTATGCGTTCACTGACCATGCGGAGCGGTCTAATTTGTTTCAGCGGATCAAGTTATTTATGATATTGTTACAAGGATGCATTTATGAATAAAAATAATATTAATAATGTCTAAAAAGTTGTATTAAAAGATTTTATTGCGTCCTACTTGTTATTACAAAAAGTTTTAATTCATGAAGTAGTCGTAAAAATAGAGAATTTAGGAACAGAACGTTTTGGAAGATGCCAGAATGTTCTAGTAAAATCGAGAGAAATTTAAAAGATTCTAGAATATTGAAAATTAGGTGTTAGCCTCTATAAAAGTAGGTTTTGGGAAGAGAGTAGTTAATTGTTGAGTGGATTTGCTGACATTATCAACTCCGGCCTGATTCGTGGATCTGTGCACCCAGCCGAAAGAATCTCTAAGAAATGTTGCCGACCAACTAAAGCCTGAAAGAGAATCTCATGGAACTAAATGGGTAAATAGATATTTTTGACTTTTTCATTTACCATACTGGCAATTATTCTTTATATACACATTTAAATAGGTACCTCCACTTTTTAGCATAAATTTTCGATACCTGATTTTAAAATGAAATTTTTAAAATTAAAAATCATTCTTGAAGATTTAATTTTAAATTTAGTTAAAAGCTTAAAGATTACATTTATTATTTCCATTCAGTTAAAATTTCTGGTGCATTTCAGATATAAATTACATAGATTTGAAATCATATTTAATTTTAATTTCTTAAATTTTCTTAAAAACGGCCATTTTCTTAATCTTAAGAAGTTTGTAAACAAACAAAAATTTATCGATTTTAAAAATATTTCAAAAGATTCCTGACACTTTATTTTAGTAAATTTAGAAAATTGAGAGTTAAATTAAGCTGATTTAAATAGAAATATTACTTAAAAAAGTAATATACAACCAATTATTAACGATTGGTCGTGTTCATCCGATCGAAGGTTTGACGGATTCGTGAGTTATTTGGTGATGACAGGTTGTGCTCATACCCAAAACCGACAATTTTCATAAATCTAAGTGAAGAGACAAAACATTTAAATTTCATAATAATAGCACTTTCAGTCTACCATACATGAAAATAAGGTAAAAATATAATAAATTGAAAATTAGTTTTTAAAATAAAATAGCGTAACTACGTTTATTAATCTTTGCAATTTTGCACTCGAAAATTTCGTTTCCAATTAATTACTATATCACATTCAGTCGACGTGTTAATACAAAATTTTACACGATTTTAAACTATTATAAATGATTATAATTAAAATGTAACAAAAAAGGAAAAAAATCTTGTAAAAATTTATTATTCATTAGAAAAAGTTTATTTCTTGGAAAATGATGTCCTTAATATTTCTTATTAACAAAAACAATTAAAAGCTTTTCTAATTAAGTAATGTCATAGTTTTATTGGATACTTTATTTTTCAATTCAGAGCAGATTTCCAGTTAAGTGGTAAAAATTTGCATAAAAAAAGTAAGTGATTTGCAATCTCTAATGACTCCTGCTTTTTTTTTTTTTAAAAAAAACAAATTTAATAAACGAGAAGGTTCTGTGCAAAATTTTATGAAATTAGTAAGTGGGGGTAAAAAATTAAAAAAAAAACTTTTAAAAATATTTTCCAAAAGAAAGATTTCAAAAATAATTTCATTTATTTGTGAATAAGTACTGAAAATTTCATTAAAATCGGATAATTATTTGATTTGTACAAGAATTTTCAAATTAATGTTTTCAATAAAAAAAAAGCGCAAAAAAATCACTGTTAATCTTTGTAGAAGACGATGACGTAATCAAAAGAAGCTTTCTAACCGAAATTTCGAACGTGTTAGAAAGGATTAAAAGGATTTAAAAAATGGTTAAAAAATTCTTTGATCTCTCCTCTTAATAATAATATCACCATTTTGACTATAAAACTTTATTTTCATTAAGTTTGTGGCGTTTTGCTTTACGCTATGCTGCTTTTCCCGTGAATTAGTGGAGGAACCTACATTGAAAGATTTCCAAAAAGTACAGCACTTTAACTATTTCCTTAACATAACTGGGTAAAGATACTGATCTTTCCTTCCCCTTCGTAACACTTCGCCTGCCAGTAGTAAACTGTACGTTTCTGTTTTGAATGCAAAAATTTGTAAATTTTGTATATATATCATTTTGTGTTCATCGTAAATTAGATATTTATATATGATTTAACTCTGAGTTTTGGTCAGTCTATTTTTTTTCTTTTGTTACACTTAACACGTAATAATATTTTGCGGGTATGTCTAGCAGGTAATTGGATTGCCATTATTTGCCTCAATATAGGATTTTATCAACACGGATGTGAAGTGATTTCCGGATTTTAGGGACAAGTTCGATCTTATCGATAAGTATCGAAAGGAACACACTCGGAAGGTGGTGTGGATTTGAAATAATTGTGGGGGCCCGACTTCGGTGGTGCGTTCTAACTGCCTCGACCAAGACACTTAAGAGAGACGATGTACGACTCATTTTCCAAGTTTTCATTCTACAGTTTACTCGGATCATAGGCTTGTCCGTGCTAGAGAAGACTGAGGTTGGGATGGTTGGCCAATGAAATTAGATCGCATCATTTAATGAGCGAGATTTTCGGGACCAGCCGCTTCTAATGCTACAGCATGAATTTATGGGGCCTGGGTTTGAGAGTAAGTGGTAGGCTATATTAAAATCCAAAGTTCCGTCATTTGTTTCTGATTATAGTCGCCAACAGAATTTTGGTAGATTAGCAGCACAAACGGCAAGCGAGGAATATGTTGATTGAGCGATTAAATATCGTGATAGTAAGGACGTAGCTTTAGCTAAGGCAGAGACGGCTTTGTTGTTCATCAAGTAGGATTAATTTCTTGTAGTTAGGGCTAGCTAAATTTTTTTTAATCATTTCACCCCAAGCAAGGCATTTCACTGTCAATATTGCGCAGGGTGTTTACATAAGGGAAGGTGATGAGAAAGAGCGGTTAGATTTAGCAAATGTCAGAAGGAGGGCGATAGACGTGTAAGTATACCGAGGATGAGGGTTGGGTAGATGGGAAGAGTGTTTGAGAGAATGGATGCTAGTTAGTGTGTTAGGAGGTGTATATTGACCTTATATCTAAACTCCTAGAGATTGTAGCTATCGGGGAAGCAAGTATGTGGAAGGGAATTCCACAGGCGGGAAGTGCGAGAAAAGAAACTATTTGAGTAGAAATTGAGAATAAGATGGTTTTTGGGGCCAACGAATATGACCGCTCATTTGCGTGCAGAGGAATTCAGAAATGCATTTAATAGGCATACCACATGCATCACGTTGCCGGATAATTCGACCATTGCTACAAACGCAAGCATATGTGCGGATTTTTGTGATTGCTTTCAAGATCTGTTGACCTTAGAGACATGCCTGAGCTCTGCTCAGTTCAATGCATCGAGGCGGTTGAACCGGCTGTGTACAAAAGTGTTCCATTACTAAGTCTGACATCTGGGAAGCGCTGAAGCTAATAGACCGGAAGAAGACTCCGGGATTATGTAGTCTTGCTTATGAGGTCTTCCTTATACTTGATGAAGTCACAATTTCTCTTGCTTATAATGATTTATAAAAACCGGGTAAGTCTGATTAATATAACTCAACGCTTCACCAGATGCGTAACCATATTACTACGCAAAGGAATTCATATTACTACGCAAAGGAAATCATATTACTACGCAAAGGAAAACAAAAACAAAAAAAAATGGTGTTGGTAGATTCCGGATGCATTGTGGTACAGTAGATATCTGCTCGGAACGAGAAATCAGAGAACCGAGTTGGATTTCCAGTTGAATTCCTTGCATTCACTTGCACACAAATACACTTGTGAAAGTTATTAATCCGTCTCTTCCCTTCACTTATGGATTAAATAACAGAACAAGGTTCTATAGCCTTGGCTGGCAACCAGTCTACCGCAGAAAGTAATGACAACCTACTGCGGGATAATCTTCTAACCAGTTTGTCATGTCTTAAAATAGACATGATCACCCAAGCGTGTATCACGTATGGCATTTAACTGACTCTCTGACTAAACTTTCGGACTTTGACGATGTTAAATACAGAGATCAATATTTTAGCTTAAATTTTAGTCAGTTGTCTGCAGGATGTCCTGCCTAATCTGATTAGCTATGAACAAACATTTGCTGTGAAGAGGAAGACAATTCAGAACAACCTTCATTTGATATAGTTGATCATCGATTAATTGAAGTCGCGCTGATCAGTTTAGATCAGTCCAACGCATTCGATAGGTTTAACGATAGGTTTTTAGAGGTTGTTCTTTCTGCTGCTGGTTTCGGGCCTTACTTTTGCGCTTAGATCCGACTTCTGCATGCTTTCTTCAGTGTAATCCCCCAACCCTCTCCCTCGCTAGGTGACAAGAAATGACAGTTCTCTGGTGGATATGGGACACTTTTCGTTTTTTGAGTGTGTTATTTCGTAATTGTTGTCATGTCTGAATAGATGTGTGTTTTTGTCGGTCGACTTTTAAAGAATAAGTTTTTAATTCATCCAAATTCTGCATTAGTTTCTTTCAGTTGTAATGCAGTGGATATCGATTCAGAACGAGAAACCAGTGAACGAGAAATTCGAATAGACAAATCAGGGAGCCGAGTTCGAATTCCAGTTTCGTTATTAACCATTTAGATAATGTTTATCTATTCTATCCTCATACATAAATTTGCTCGAGCCACAAGATTAGCAACTAGGTCCCACCCTTTTAGTGTGAAACCAATAAATAGTAAAAGCAATTTCTGCTCCATCAGCTACTTTTCTCGCACTTCCCGCCGGTGAAATTCCCTTCCGTTTACTTGCTTCCTCGACGGCTACTATCTCCATGAATTCAAATGTCAGTAGTCATCTACTATCTCACTAACTTGCTTCCTCTCTCTTTCTCTCTCTCTCTCATTCTTCTTTCTTCGTTTACTCAACTCTCAGCAGTATCCTCATTCTTTTCCTCCCCTCTTCCTGACACCCCCTGTAACCTGTTACTCTTTCTCATAACTTACCTCCTATGTAACCCCCTGCTCAATAGTGGCAGTAAAATGCCTTGCTTGGGGCGACACGATTATAAAAAAAACAAAAAAAAACTAGGCCCTAACGCACCTGACGCCGAACTGCAGAAGAACTTTTATAAAATTCTTAAGTACTTAATGCGACGAAAGATCTAATAAGCTGCATTGCCTCAGAAGTTTCTGCGTATTACGCAAACGTATCTTCCTACGAAGAGGATTTAACAACACTCGACAGGACCTGCATAACAAAAAAGAAGAAATGAGATATCTTCGAGGCACTTACTGTCTACGAGGCTTCAACTGTTCTCAAATTCAACAGAAATAATCCAAGAAGCCTTAGTAAAACTATGTAAGGACTGTTCGCTTTTTCGGTATCATAGGAACAATATCAGCTCTAATTGATACGATATGCCTTCATCAGCGTGCTTCCGCATACGAATATCCTGAAAAAGAATACTCCAAAATAGCACCATGACTTTAACGTAGATCTACGTACTTGATGTTCCTTGTTGTGCAGTGGATATCGACTTAGAAGTTCTACAACAGAACTGATTAGCATTTGTTCTTCCCCGTCATGTAAATATTGGTCGTTTATATCTGAGCCAATGATCATTTACTTGATTCAATAAGAGGTGAATATTGCTTGTTGATATTTAAGTCTATAAGTATTAACATGTTCTGAAATAACTAAATATAATGTCGCTCATAACCGAGCTTCATAGCTCGGGAATAATTGAATATTGATCGATAATATATGAGTTTACAAGCACTTAATGTTCAATGCATAAGTATATATTATGTTGCTCATATTCCAGTTAATCACTATAATTAAATGTGTCTGCAGGTTAAATGCTAATACTGGACTTGAAGCTGCCTTACTTAACATTTTATTTACCCTAATATTTTGTCAGTTTCTCTCAGTCAATATATGGCATCTAAGTAGCATCAAAGGCATTTTTATATATCTATGTATTAAGTACCTGTTGTGGATTCCGGCTGTAGGAATTGTACAAAATAATGAACAACAAAAACAGACATGGGGATAGAAAAGTAGGCTATATTGAACGTAATATACAAACTTGAACGCAGGTTAGTAAATCCAGGAATACTATTAGTAAGAAATAAATATGTATAAGTCTTGAAGTGAAGTCGTTGGAAATAGTATATCCGTGTATATAATTCTAGCTGAGTGGACCTCAGAGCTAGTCTGACTTCTGACGCAGTATTCTCTGGGTAATGTCGCTATTTCTCGGTAACTTAGGTATCAGTTCCTGTACACACGATAACTGTAACGAATCTCAACGATTACTCTTAACTCTCAACTTACAACTGGTGTTCTCTCTATGGCAGGAGTATATATATATATATATATATATATATATATATATATATATACGTAAAAAAAATCACAAGATCGCCAAAACCTACCGCGGTTTCACACATCGGCTCGTCAGCCGTTGTGTGAAACCGCGGTAGGTTTTGGCGATCTTGTGATTTTTTACGTGTCTTTGCTCTACATTGCTTTCTCTTTGTTATTCCACTTTGGTTAGTTCTGTATCGAGCACTTTTTCTTTCTTTGTGGTTGGTTCCGTTTTGGGTTTTTTTTTCTTTACTACGGGATATTGTATGTATTGTCGGTATTCCGCAGTTTTCTTTTTTTTTTCCCCCCCTTGTCCAACGCCTTATAGCGACGGACAATAACGGAGTTAGATTCTGTCTGTTATTTGTTGTCCTCAAAGTTTATTTTCGTATAATCTTAGGATTTAGATACTTACAGAGTCGGTCTTGTTATTATTAATATATATATATATATATATATATATATATATATATATATATATATACATATATATATATACTCAGTCGAGTCCATTATCCTATACAAAGGGGAGATTCCACAACAGTACTTATACTTGAAATACAGGATGATGTGGCATTAAGTGCTTCTGCATTCAGTGAACAGGATTGGCATCAATTCAAAACTCTTACGTACATACTTTCCCTGAAAATTTCTGATAATTTTGAATGAAGTGATAATTCTCGCAAAATACCATACTAATATTACTTTGGATTGCGAATAATCAAATGTTGTTATAATCTGAGGAATAAGTGCTAATAATTTAAACTTACCAATACTGAAGAATTTCGAACTATTAATAATGGAAAAAATCTTTCTCTCATTTTCACATTTTTGATCTATCTTGCCCTAAATCCAAAATTGATAACTTGCATAATATATATATATATATAGTTTTAAGTGTGCTATATTTATAAGATAAAGTGCTTAATATCAGAGATAGAGCGTATGTAAATATAAAAAAGTGAACATTGAGGTCAACGCTCAGGGGCGACAGACTGTTTCATGCGAAGCACAATCGTCAGGCCTGATGATTGCGCTTAGCATGAAACAGTCTGTTGCCCTTGAGTGTTGACTTCAATGTTCACTCTTTTACACACACACATACGCACCCCCATATATATATATATATATATATATATATATATATATATATATATAGATGTGTGTATGTGTGTGTGTGTGTGTGTGTGTGTGTTTAAGCTTTCACACCCTGATTGAGCACTCGGGAAGAATGGTACACTTTGAAAAACAGTAGCTACTCTGGCGTGTACGCATCGCTCATTCAGTAAAATGAATTAGAGCGCTCTTGCTATTGGGCGCGTATAATGATAATATATGCCCTAAAAAGTCTGCCTTCTTCCACCGAACGCCCATAGCCAGGAGGTAAAATCGCCGACTGACGCCAATTCGGTCGGGTTTCAATCCTGGGTTAAAAAGCAATCGGAGTCTAACCGTACTGATGAGCTGTGATACAGTGAAACAGATCTGTCTGCGGATGACTACATAAATATAAACAAATAATTCTGAAAATGGGTATCCTTTGAACGTTTTGAATTGTTATTCGTGATGTCGTCAATAATATTCACATGGTTAAGCCGCATCTTGTTCAAAGTGTGCTGTTTATTTGCGCCTTCCTTTTGTTGGTTCAGAGGGTAAGTCTTTAGCTAGGCCGATAATTGCGGTCTGTCAATAACTGTAATTTTTCGGCTAATGTTCGAGTAATATTTAGTATTCAGCCACTTCTTTCTTCTATTCGTTATGATGTTATACCCACTCATCATGTTAATTTCATGATGGACACGACTACATAGGGAGAACGTCTCAGCGTTTG
The DNA here is from genome assembly GCA_037127315.1 of Ascarosepion bandense. Taxonomy (NCBI): domain Eukaryota; kingdom Metazoa; phylum Mollusca; class Cephalopoda; order Sepiida; family Sepiidae; genus Ascarosepion; species Ascarosepion bandense. The sequence goes on from JBBBDQ010001012.1 coordinate 846,226, forward strand.
GATTTAAGTATAAAAGAACATTTACTTCCCAGAATTTTTAATCCGGCTACTAGCAATAGCCAACTAATTATCGCATCAGGGTCGTTCATTGCGCAACATGTTATAAATAGCAGGAATTGTGTTTTTGGATTGAGTGTGGACCGTTTCTCTATTTAATAAAGGTCCCAGTCTTTATATCATTTAAAGATTCTAGATTCTTCAAATTCTGCAAGCCTTCCCTCTGTAAACAGAGCGTTTGTTTGCATGGTTTGGATGTTATTGGACTCTAATTTTCCTTGTATATTTTGTCTCTTTCCCATTAACCATCTTTTATTTTACATGTCTCTTATTCCGAGAAAAAAATTGATAAGGCTGAGATGAAACCGGTTCTTTTTTAGTTTTAGTATAAATGATACTCAAACTACCCTAATTCCTGACTTATATATATAAGCCAGGAAGAGACATATATATATATATATATATATATATATATATATATATATATATATATATATATGTCTCTTAGCTACTGCCGTGTGGTTACATTGTATGTTACACGCTAAAGTCTGTCTCTCTGTACCGAGAATCGCCAACTGATGTCAAATTCTCGCTAGAAGGAAGCAATCCGATATCTAACAGTATTGATAATACAGCGAAACAGATCTGTCTGCGTATATATATGTGTTTGGATAGAGGGATTATTAATGTGGTCGTCTTAGAATCTCTGAAATCGGGATGTTATCAATCAGATATATATTGGGAGCAACAAGAAACAGAACCAAGTAGAGTCCCTGAACGCCTACACCCTGAAAGAACAAAACACAGCAAAAAGATTAATAGTAATTGGAATAATTTTTGCTTTCTGAAGTCTTCTTCGTTTTGACATCATTGGGCGAAAGTGATATTTCCGCTGACGTGAATGCAGTTGCGCACCGAGTAAAGGAAACCTGATTTTTGCACATTGTCATTAACTTTCCTGACTTTTTTCTGGTACATAAAAATCTGTAAATCATTTTCTGCCATGGATTTGAGTTGTTGTGCAGTGGATATTGGCTTGGAGTAAGAAATCAGAAAACCGAACTTTAATTCTTGCCAATTCGTGTCATTCTCTTACGCACAAATACTCTCCCCCCAGTTATGGGCTGAATAGTAAGACAGAATGGGTTCTATAGCCTTGGTTGGTAACACGTCTACAGCAAAAATCAATAGCTATATACTGCGGGAAAATCTACTTACTAGTCAGTCATGTCTCGAAAGAATCATGATCACCAACGCGGGTATCATGTAAGATAATTAACTGACTTACTGATATATATATATATATATATATATATATATATATATATATATATATATTATATATATATATATATATTCTCTCATTTATAATTGTTTTTTTTTTGTTTTTGTACCGACAATCAAAGAAATTCGAAGAATGAATTTCCCCCATAAGACCTGCAGTTTTAAGCTATCTTCGACAATTTATCTGAGAAAATATTCACTACCGGCCATAATCATTAGGCCACCACAGTGTTTAAAAAAATGATGCCTTTCATACTATTTTTAGTATTCATTGCCAAGTGAATAATTGTAAAGGAAAATAGAATGATCCTTTTGTTAATACTGCACACTAACATGCGCATCAAATGAATTTATAAATATTTAATAATTAACTAGATTGCAGTCTCATCAATAAAAGAATGAAAAAAATTTAGGGTGATTCTGAAAAGTTCATCTTTGCTTCCTTGACTTGTAAAACTTTGCAAAGTAATAATAACAAAAAAAAATATTTTATTTTCATTTGGCAATAAATACTAAAAATAGTAGGAAATACATAGTTAAAAAAAAAACTTGGGTGGACTAATAATTATGGCCGGTAGTGTACATATATTTGATAGTTTCTCTGTGTAGGGCCCGGAAGTTTTTTCCGTCTAAATCTATCCTGCACATATATAAATCTACCATCCGCCCGTACATTGAATACTGCTGCCATATCTGGTCGGGCGCCCCTGCTATTCTCCTCGGGCTTCTCGATAAGGTTCAGAGGAGGGTCTGTAATGTGATAGATACCGACTTGGCAGACCGCCTGCAGTCTCTCTCCCACTGGCGCGACGTGGCTTCCCTGTTTCTCTTCTATAAATACTTTCAGGGCTTCTGCTCCGATGAACTTAGATCACTGGTGCCCCCTAAATACGAATTTGAACGAGATACTAGATTAGCAACTAGATCCCACACTTTTACAGTGAAACCGATAAAATGCAACCGCGACTTCTACTCCAACAGTTTCTTTCCTCGCACTTCCCGACTGTGGAATTCTTTTCCACACGATTGCTTCCCCGACGGCTACAATCTCCAGGAGTTTAAATGTAAGGTCAATAGACACCTCCTAACACACTAACCTGCTCCCATTCTATCAAACACTCTTCCCATCTGCCCAACCCTCATCCTCGGTATCCTTACTCATCTGTCACCTTCCTCCTGACATTCCCTATGTCTAACCACTCCTTCTCCTTATCTTCCCCTATGTAGCCCCTTGCGCAATAGTGGCAGTGGAATGTCTTGCTTGGGGTGAGATGATTAAAAAAAAAAGTTTATATAATTCTGTGTGAGCTAGACGCTATACAGGACATCCACATGAGAGTCTAGAATTTATAATGTCTTTGGGTTTATTCAGTCAGTCAGTTAGGTGCCATACGTGATACACGCTTGGGCGATCATGTCTCGAAACAGACAGGACTGACTGGGCAGAAGATTATCCCGCAGTAGGTTGCCATTGCTTTCTGCCGTAGACGGGTTGCCGACCAAGGCTATAGAACCCAATCTATCCTGTTATTTAACCCATAACTGGAAGGAAGAGACGGATTAATACCTTTCCCAAGGGTATTTGCGCGTAAGTGAATACAATGGATTCAAATGGAATTCGAACTCGGGTCCCCGGTTTCTCGTTCCGAGCCGATATCCAATGTACCACACGAATCTCGAAATTCTTAACATAGGGAAAAAGTTTTGACATTAATAATGACTGCATGGACGACTAGAAGAGACTAATACATATATAACAAGTAGAAAGGTAAAACATCACTATTAAGCTTCATTATCAAATACACCATTTTATTGTCAAGACTAATAATAATGCAGGTTAATATTTGGATTTTTGTCACTGGTTTTCTATATAATAGCAAAAGAAATAGACCAGTTCTTTGTAAAGAAATTTCGATAAAATAAATTTTATCAAATAAAATAAACATTGTCAATATAAGAAAGACAACACTAAACTTTATGTAGTATTCTTGAATTGTTTAGACAATTTCTTCTTCTTCTATGTGCCCCGTCTCTTCAGGACGTAGGCGATCATGGCTTTCCACGTCTCGCTATCCCTTGTGGCTCTTAGTATGTTTGCTCCTGTTGCTCCTGGCAACCCCCGTTCCGTCATCCACCTCATCAGACCTTGCAAATATGTTATCCGCTGCCTTCCTCTGTCTCTCCTTCCTTCTATCTGACCAGTCAGTATCAGGATCTCCAGGTTCTCTTTCCTCATGGCATGTCCCAGGAACTTCAGTTGTCTCTTCCCGATGCTCAGCATCAGTTTCCTTTTTGTTACCATTCTTTCTAACACCTCGTCGTTGCTTGTATGCTCAGTCCACGATATCCGTAGCATCCTTCTGTAGAACCACATTTCGGCCGCTTCCAGTTTTGTCCTCATTTTCGATGATATTGTCCAGCATTCACTGCCGTATTGAAGAACTGACATCACGTAGCAGTCTAGCACTCTTTTCTTCGTTTCTATTGAGATCTTCCTGTGTGTTAGTATTTTGTTCATCTTCTGGAACGCGTCCTTTGCCATGCCAATTCACCTTCGGATGTCCGTGTCGCACTTTCCATCTCCTGTTAGAACACTTCCTAGGTACTTAAATTCTTGGACTTGTTTGATTCTGTTCTCCCCCACATGCATTTGGCATTTTGTTCTCCCCCACATGCATTTGGCATTTTGGGTTGTATCTTTTGCTGATGACCATACACTCAGTTTTCTTAAAGTTTATTTGTAGTCACTTCTTGTCAATATTCACTGCTACTTTCTGTATGAGGTCTTGTAGTTTCCTTTCCGTGTCCGCAATCAGTACTGTATCGTCCGCATACCTTATGTTGTTCAGGTTGTGGCCTCCAATAATAAATCCTGGCGTGTCATCTAGGGTCCTCAAAATATTCTCGCTGTATAGGTTGAACAAATTCGGTGAAAAGACACATCCTTGTCTTACGCCATTTTCTATCTTTGTGTATCTACTGAGGCCGTTACCTGTCCGTATGCAGGGCGTTTGCTGCAAGTAGAGATTCTTGATTATTCTTATGTCTTTCCCAAAAATGTCGAGGTTGCCTAGCATCACCATTAATTCTTGGTGTCGTATTTTGTCGAATACTTTCGCGTAATCAATGAAGCAGAGGTACAAGTCTTAATTTGTAATGCCCTTTCAGAGTGCATCCTAATCATGAATGTGGCGTTCCTTGTTCCACTGTCTTTGACGAATCCGCACTGTTCCTGTCCTATCTCTGGCCTGATTCTGCTTCTCGCTCTATTCATCAGGATTCTGACAATCAGTTTTGTAATGTGACTCATTAAGCTGATAGTTCTGTGTAGTTTGCACTCGTTTGCACCAGGTTTCTTCGGCAGCGCTATAAATATCGCCTTGCATATGTCGCCTGGTATTAATTCCGCTGCTATAAATTTCGTTTATTATGTCGGTAATCTTTTCTGTGCCATATTCTTCTAAGGCTGTCAGCAGCTCTATCACTATGCCATCTGGACAAGGTGTTTTGTTTCTGTTCATTTTGGCCATTGCAGCTTCCACTTCGGCTTTTAGTATTTCCGGTCCATCCATCTCCTTGTGTATTCTCGGTTGTTCTCTCTTGTCGCAAAAGAGATCCTTTATATATTCTTCCCATCGCTGGAGTATTTCGTCTTTCTCTAATATGATTGTCCCTTCCTTGGATTTTATGCATCCTGTTGAGGAGCAGGTTTTTTGTCCTGTAAGTTCTCTTATCTCTTTACGCATCTCTGCTTTGTTGTTCCTGCTCAGTCTCTCTACTTCTGCGCATTTGTTGTTGAGCCATTCCTCTTTGGCTTGTCTGCATTTGTTCCTTATCTCCCTGTGAAGTTTTTTGTACTCTGCTCCGTGTCTTGGCGTTATTTTTTGTCTCCTTTGCATCATGTGGAGGATCTCTTCGGTCATCCACTCGTTTTTTTTGCGTCTGATTTCCTTTGGGGCTATGCTGTTCGCTGAGGTCACCATCGCTTCTTTTAGGGAATCCTATTTTGAGTGCCCTTTTCCAATTTGTTCTTCATATTTCTTTCTCACGCTGTTATTGTGTTCTTTCTGCAGGGTGAGGTCGTCCTCTAGCGTGTCGTATTGCAGCCTTGGTGATATGCTGGGCTTCTTCAGTATTCGGAGTTTCAATTTTAGTTTGCAGATGACTGGGACGTGGTCTCTTCCGCTGTCGGCACCTGGGTATGTTTTGCATTGGACTACTGCGTTCCTGAATCTCTTGTTTATAGTTATGTAGTCTATTTGGTTCTTCGTGTCGCCTCCTGGACTTATCCATGTCCATAAACGTCGTGGGTGTTCTTGGAACCAGGTGTTAGTAATAACCTGGTCATTGACTGAGCACCATTGGATCCATTTTTCGCCTCTTTCGTTACGCTCTCCTAGTCCGAAGTTGCCGTTCGTGTCTCCTTCTCTATCTTTACCTAACTTTGCATTTAAGTCCCCCATTATTATTCTAACTTCTTGGCTACTGCACTGAGCCTTGGTACTGTCCAGTATTGAATAGAAAGATTCTATTTCGTCCTCCGAGCTTTGACTGTCGGCGCATAAACTACTATAATAACTATATTGAAGGGCCTTCCACGCAGTTTAACCAAGAGGACTCTCTCTGGCAGTTGCCAGTATCCAAGTACACATCTCTTCACTTGTTTGTTTAGTAATAAAATGACCCCTTTTTCGTGTTTTTTACCTCCTGCATATATTATCCTGTGGGTGTCGCTACTGAAACCTCCATTATTAGGCCATCTTGTTTCGCATATGCCGAGGATGTTGATATTCAATCTGTTCATCTCCTGTTTGACATTCACTAGTTGTCCACAGTTGAGTGTCCTGACGTTCCATGTTCCCATAGTGAGTTTGTCTTTGATGCGCACAGTTGCAGGGTAACGGTCCAGAGACACCTGTTGCTCATGTCGTTCTTTCCCGGGCGAGGGACAAATTTTGGAGTAAATTGTCCTCTTTACGCCGTTGGTGCTAACAGTCGCCGGATGACGGTCAGGTGGCACCTGTTGCCCATGCCGGTCCTTACCGAGCGAGGAGTTGCTTCCTTGGGAAGCAACCCACTTCACTCTGTTGGCTTTAATATTTTTGTTGTAACTATCCATGATTGAGCGGGGGTAGATAGTGGAGTGGTATCCCGTTGCCTTCTCCACGATGATTTATTGAGACATCACCTCTAGTTAGCTGGCCGTTGACTCTTTGAGAGTTCTTCCGCCCTTTGTAGGTTTCTATTTTTTGGACACTACAGGGATGCTAACGTCCCAATTTTATATACATATATATAATTGGTGTACAAAAAAAATACTAAGTTTTAACTTAGTAAAAGCCGAAGCGGCCTTGAGACAACCGAAAAATTTAGTATATTTTTAGTAACAAAAGTAAATGGTTAAAAGAAAAACAGATACAAACTAGTCTAAATTATAAGAACCTGCAGCTGAAGACAAAAACAAAAAACAAAAAATACAAAATAAAGTCACTCTGAAAGAAAATATAGGTACTAAAATATACACAGCATGAATTAAACGAACATTTTCTTTAACTAGTGTAAATTATAAGAACCTGTCAGCAGTAGTTACGATCAGCATACGTTACCAGTAGTCATAAGAAAGAAGTTGCATTTTCGAAATTTTTTGCAGAGTTCTTTTGACTGTCTTTGGTTCTTCTATCAAATTCATACTGATACAGTGCTGGTAGGAACACGTGTGGGGTTTTTTTTGTGTGAGGAAGAAAGGGTTGGTAGGAGAGAAAGGACGCTAACTTTTTTTTAGACTTAGGAGGGAGAGAGAAAAAAGTTCATTTTAAATTCAATGTTAACCTACTCTTATGGCAGCTAGAACAAAAAAGTAAAAGAAAATATATGTAATAAAATATACACAGCATGAATTAAACGAACATTTTCACAGATTAAAATTTATCTTGTTAGTTGTTTCATTATAGCTTTGGTGAAATTAGCCTTTAACTAATAAGAAAATTGGACATTCATGGAGTTCACTAGCACATATTTTTATTTCTGCTGCTAATGCATCATTCCCTTGCTAACCATTTGTTTAAAGTTGAACGGCAATATTTGCATCATGTCTGTATTTCCCTTCAGATTCCATTTACCATCCATTTCGTCTGTTGCTGCAATTGAAAACTTTCCGCAGGTGTTGTTTCTGCTATTTTATAGAGTTTGTTTTGTTTTTCTGTCAACAGTTCAAGGAAGGAAGCTCCACGATAAGACCTGCAGATTTAATTCGCTCCAAACCATTTCTGATCATTTATATGATAAAACATTTGCATATAGTTTAGATAATCGTGAGTGAGTTGGACGCTATATATGACATCCACATGGGAGTCTAGATTTGACAAGAATCTTTAGGATTACGTGTCAAGATTAATTTCTATTTTTTAAGTCATGTCGTGCTAGATTTAAAAAAAAAACTAGTGAAGCCTATTCTGTGTTCAATTTCTTAATCTCCTGTACTATCCCAGCCTATTTTTTTCATAATGATTTCACCCCAAACAAGGTAATACTACCATTGATGAGTAGAGTGTTATAATGAGAGGATAAGGAAGAAAAAAGAAAAAAAGAAAAGTTATATGGCTTCCTCGTCGATAATCACTAATACAATTATACGCTGAGTCAGGGATATTTACATTCTTCACATCTACAGAGAGATACGAGTTATCCCTCTTAGATTGTGTCGAATGGACAAAAATAAAAAATAAAAAATAAAAGTAAGATTATTATTCGATCGGTATCATCGAAATATAATCTATTCCGGGTCGCTTCTTGATGGACACATACACTGACCAACTATCCAAGGATGAATAACAAGGTGAAATGGTTTCTGGTATAAAAATTTTATCTCATGAACAACATATTAAAATAAAAAAAATAAGTCTGAGTAATAATGTCCAAATGACAAAATAATTGGGATCGAATCTCAATGGGATACCAGATTTATCGAAATAACAAATTACGACGAATTAATACGAATGCAAAAGAATAACACACAATCAAATATGGGAGAAGTGATATATAGTATTATTGACCATGTGGAATGATGTTTGCAATAACATAACATTAGTGGATGTAGGCATTTAACTCTAACACGGGGCCAAAAGTATAATAACTTATCTTTATATTCGATTCTCTTTTTTTCTCTTTCTTTCTTTTCAATTTTCTTTCTTTTCTTTTCTTTCTTTCTTCTTTCTTTCTTCTTTCTTTCTTGCATAAACTCGGATTCAAATACTGCCCGACTGTAATAAACTTGTCTGCAATTTTCTTCACTTCTTTCATTAACTCAATGTTGAATTCTCGGCAAGCAAACATCTCTGCAAATTTCTTCACTTTGGTTTCTTCAACTGAACGTTGTCTTCTCTGCGTCAATATCTTTATTCCTTGATAATCAATACGGTTTATTCTTCTTCTTCTTAATTTAACCAATAAAAATATATACACTTATGATATTTGTCCGGAGTTGCTAAGATGAATTGGTTGAATTACGTCATTATAAAAATGAGTCTCCTTTTTTCATTCATAAGCTGTAGGAGTTTCAGCATAGAATATCATGACTTGTCCAAGTCTAGCCCGCAACTGATTAAATTTTCTGACTTCCTCATGACTTGCATTTGTTTTTAATCATATCACCCCAAGCAAGACGGTAACACCACTGATGCGCAGGGGGCTACGTAAGAGTGAAAAGATTGTAAAAGAGAAAGCCGGGAACCACATCCTAGACAGGGAACAAGGGATGAGCCTCTTCACCTGTTTAATAGATGTGGGAAGAGTGTGAACCGGGCGATAGTTTAGTCTATCTACTCCAATTAGTCTATCTGATGCAAATTTTGGCTCCTGCTGCTTCATGACCTCTCATGTTTGACCCCTGTCTAGCTTCTGTCTAGACATTTGTTACTAAGTGTATTTGGGTCAGTTAACCTCTGCCCTGCTAATCCCCAAAATGATTATAGGCCCCCACATGACTATCCTCTGTTGCCTAACGGAGTCTAAGCTTAGTATATGTGTGTAGATGTATGTGTGTTGATCTGCATTCGTAACACAAGGAATATCAAAAAAAGATAAGATTGGAATCAAGGATATAGAAATGACTACTATTTGTTGTATAATTGTTTTAGAGAGACAAGTTAGTCTACCATTATACTACGTCGAGATGCTTGGTGACACCGTTATCATAACTGGTCAGGCGCCACTGCTGTCCAACTTAGACCTCTCGACAGGCTCCAAAGGAGAATCTCTATTGTGATTGGTCGCATTGATTCTCTTTTGGAGCCCCACTGCTATTCATCGCGGGGCCTAGTCTGTTATGACAACCGTATCACCAGTCATCGAGGCACCTCGACGTCGTATAATACTAGGCTAACTTGTCTCGTTAAAAACATTAAACAACAAATAGTATTAAGTTCGATCCTCACGAGATACTCCATACTTTCAGCCTTGTGCCATATATAAGCTTAGAAAATGAACATAACATCACAAAAGCAACAATAGTTTAATACTGCAAATGTTACGCAGAGAGAAACAAAGATCTGGTCTGTGTGAAGTGATTTAAAATCAAACAAACATCAACTGGTTCCTTAAATAGTTATTTTTAATAAATTCATATGAAGCAAGGCGATAGCATCACTAAGACACAAGTAGCAACTGAAAAAGAAAAAAATGAAAAACCTTTAGTAAGTTAATTACCATAAGTGAATGAGAAGAGTTTAGTCAGTCAGTTAATTGTCATACATGATACACACTTGGGCGATCATGTCTTGTTAGACACATGACTGACATAGGTAGAAGATTTCCCCGTAGTAGGTTGCCATTTCTTTCTGTGACAGAGAGAGAAGAGATAGGTTCATTTCTTTCCCATAAGTTTTGGTGCGTAATTGAATGAGGCGAATTAGACTAGAATTCGAACTCGGGTCTTCAAGTCGATATTGATTGTTCCGCAACGCACTGAACCGGACACCCACTACTAAACAGGGCGCAATGGATAAACATTTATTCCTGTTCAAAAGAAGGAGTGTGAACCGGAAAATACTCTCTCTCTCTCTCTCTCTCTCTCTCTCTCTCTCTCTCTCTCTTGTTACGGCATTTCCTTTGGGAAAAATGTTAGTCCATCTCTTCTCTCCTTATCTATGGGTTGAATAGTAGGACAGATTGGTGTTTATAGCCTTGGTAAGTAACCGGTCTGCTACAGAAAGTTTTGGCATCCTACCATGGGAATCTTTCCTGCATAGTTAGTCATGTATCGAAAGACATGGTAGCTTAAGCGCGTGTAACGTATGCCACTGAAGTGACTGAAGAGCAGATTATAAGGATATGTAGGATAAACAACGGTTAATCATACAAAAGGTTACAAAAGCTATCGGTTCCCGGGAAGACACTATCTCATCAAAGAAATAACTGAGGACGGTTCGATACTTTTCTTAAATAGAAAGAACAACTAAATTTCATAGAAAATCAATAATCAATATCATACGTGTGATTATCGTTGATAATATACATAGTCTTGGTTTTAATTATATTGTCAAGAATTATGAGATTAGGGTACTGCTAACGCCATTTCTCCTAGGTCAAAGCTAACCACACTGATATTTATTATACAAATCACGTTCCCTAGTAATGAAGAAAGGTAAGCTTTCGAAAAACGAAAGATTTAAGCTCTTTGGAGATGACATACCTACAATACACCAAAAGCCAGTAAAGAGCTTGGGGAAGCAGTTCGATAAAATCCTGAAAGATTCAAGATCCGTAATATTAACAAAGAAGAATCTAGAAGGGTGGTTAATCAGGGTTGATAAGTCTGGCTTACCTGGCAGATATAAAGCTTAGATTTATGAACAGATACTCTGGCCTGTAACTATCTACGATTTCACTTCCTCCATGGTAGAACTAATGGAACGAAGCATAACATCACGACTACGTAGGTGGTTAGGTTTGCCAAGATTTCTATGCTGCGCAGCGTTATACGGGAAAACAAACGCACTGAAACTCCCGTTTAAAAGCCTACACGAAAAATTTAAAGTAGCTAAAACGAGAGCCAAAATCCAGTACGAGTGCTCGAAAGATCCCTAAGTAGCCAGTGCGGGAATATCAGTATACACAGGTAAAAAATGGAACGCCTCGAAAGAACTGAATACAGCAAAAGAAAGAATCCGAGAAAAGGCAATACTAGGGACCGTAGCTACTGGACGCGCGGGTTTCGGGTTTCTTCCCTCATAAAAATATGACAAACTGCAAGGAAAAAAGAAAAGTCATCTTTTGCAGGAAGAAATCAGAAACGGCGAAGAAGAGAAACGAATAGCAATCCAAGTCGAGATGAGACAGCAAGGGGCATGGACCAAATGGAGCTCTATGTTGAAACGTCAAATCAAATGTTCTGAAATATGGCACGGTGACTCCAGATTAAAATTTCTGATTCGGGCAGTATACGACACCCTGCCAAGCCCCACAAACTTACAATTATGGTATAAAACTCAGTCGCCAAATTGTCATTTTTGTGGGCGCAAAGGTACCTTAAAACATATCCTGAGTAGCTGTAAATCTGCACCAGCTGATAGGAGTTACAGGTGGCGCCATGACGAAATTCTAAAAGAGATCTGGAAAATAGTTCAAAATGATATCAAAGAGAATGTTTACAACCCAGACACAAGGCAGATAAAATTTATTAAAGCGGGCGCGAAAATCCCACGAAATAGAACGGTAAATTCAAACCTGCTATCTCCTGCAACAGACTGGGAACTAAGGGCCGATACAGGCTCAAGTTTGAAATTCCCAGAGCAAATTGCCATCACAAAACTTCGCCCAGATATAGTTTTTCTTCTCACATAATTTGAAGAATATAGTCTTGGGGGAACTGACCGTGCTCTGGGAAGAAAACGCAGAGGAAGCAGATGAAAGGAAGAAGTTAAAATACGACGAACTGCTGGAGAGTTGCAGGGTTAAAGGCTGGAGGGCTAGCTGCACTCCTATAGAAGTGGGGACTAGAGGATTTGCAGCAAGGTCCTTCTGCAAAGTCTTAACTGATATTGGGATAGTGGGAGTAAAAAAAAAGGAAAGCACTCTAGTCCATAACCAAAACAGCAGAAAGAACAGCTAATTGGTTATGGATCAAAAGAGAGAGTGCCTGGGTTTCAAAACAAATTGTTAGCTAAAATTTCCCGAAATTCTGCATTTCTGATTTCTCTTCATTTTATTAGTACTCGTAAATAAGATAAAATGCATAAATAGGTTTAAATTAATGTTTCGGACGAGCTCATGTACGGTTCGCCTCTGGGTGGAGGGTGGCTCTGACTGTCGCCGGTCAGAGGCATTTGCAAGGGTTCGTACCGGGACTAAACGTAATTTTCCAGTGTATGAAAGCGCTTATCGAGGGTGAGCCAGAAACTGATCATCTCTGGTCGAGTCGGCGCGGTGAGGTGGGTATGATGTTGAGAGACTCGAAACCCTCTAGTGATCCTCGCGATGACATCACTGACGACACCCTCTAGCGCCCCCACTACGGTGTGCATGTTTGAAAAAAAATATATATATGAAATAATTTGTTTGAACATTATTTTTGATCGATAATCAAAAATAATGTTCAAACAAATCATTTCAAATTGTCGGTTGTTTATAACCAAGTTTCGTTAATCTTGGTCAATTTCCGCAACATGTTTACATTTGTTGACATTACGGTACATTTCAGAGCAGATATGTTTATTGCGATGAATCGAAAATTATGTTATATAGGCTTGATTAAAACCTCGTTTAGACTGGAGGTCATTCGTGGTCGAGTGGTCTAAGACGTTGCCAGATCAAACGGTAGCTTCCTCTATGTGCCAAATAGCACACATTTGCGTAATTAAAATTTATCATAAACAATCAGGCCACTAGATATTAATATATAATACTGATTAATTAAAAAGAAAAACAGAATATCTACTTAAATATGAGTATCGATCAAAGATAATGTTCAAACAAATCATGTCAAATTGTCGGTTGTTTATAACTAAGTTTCGTTAATTTCCGTTATATGTATATATATATATATATATATACTAGCAGCCATAATTATTAGGCCTCTCCAGTTTATAAAAAAAGATTATGTATTTCATACTAATTTTTAGTATTTATTACCAAGTGGATAATTCTAAATGAAGATAGAATAGTTATTTTAGTATTATTACTTTGCAAGATTTTACAAGACAACCTGGAAACCTTTGCTTCTGCCAGCCAATAAGAAGAAGAGACTCGCATAAGGAAGAGATTACAAAAAGTGGACACCAGAACACTTCATCTGATGCACATGTTATTGAACAATTCTGTATTTAGAATTATCCATCTTGCAATCCACAAATAGAATTGTAAGTCCAAACGGTATAGTTACGCTGCCTCTCAACTGTCTCACGACTGTCTTCACAGCTGCATTCCGGATGTCACACGTGCTTGAATTGTATTGACGGAGGAAGAGTCTATTCCATTGTAAAGGGCAACATAGCATCCTGTTTACTACTGGGATTCCTGTTCATTCTAAAGAATTTTATTATCTTCCAAACCCAGTAACCCCTTGCGCCCAGTTGTCTTTGTTTTAAAGTGAATTGGATAATAAAATTCAAAATAACGGATGCAGCTGATGGCAATCCCGAAAATGATAGTTTTATAAAGTCTATATTTTGATAACTCTGAATTGGATTAACATTGAGAAACCAGTGTTCATTATTATTTAAATAGCTAGAAAATTGGAAACATATATCTTTTATACATTACCCGACCTTATTATTCACATATCTTCTTACAAAGTCCAACAAAAATAGAGAAGTCAAAAATTCTGTCAAACCATTCCAAAACACGAAGAATAAAACGATTCTATAGTCAGTCTTTGTAAGCTGGATGTCACGTGGCGCACAATTACAAAAGCCTAGCTGACGTTATTTGCACTTGCCAAGGCTATTCGGCGCTGTGTTTGTCTGCGAAGAATTCTTTGATACCGGCTGGAGATTAACAGTGCATAGATTATCAGTTGAGTGGATTGAATAAAGCGGCATTTTAGGGTGACCAGTGATGCACGACTCATCTGGTCAGATACGCGCTCTTTTTGTCCTGGTTGTCCAAGTGGAAAGCCTATTACAAGAACGGAAAGAATTGTTAAGTTAGTGGCTGTATTCAATAAGCGTCGTGTTGGCGCGTTCAGAATGGCGAAAAGGATGCGGTGGAGGAAAGAATTCGTGCAACAGGAGAGGAAACGGATGTTTCTTCACACTTCATTTTGCAGCAAACACATACACACACACTCATATATATATATATATATATATATATATATATATATATATAGATAGATAGATAGATAGATAGATAGATAGAACATAAGTAATGCTTACTAATGGAAATACATCCCACAGTTTCATCAGTCAGTCAGTTAAGTGCCGTACGTGATACAGGCTTGGGCGATCATGTCTCGAAACAGACATGACTGACTGGGCAGAAGATTATCCCGCAGTAGGTTGCCATTGCTTTCTGCGTTAGACTGGTTGCCGACCAAGGTTATAGAACCCAATCTGTCCTGTTATTTAACCCATAACTGGAAGGAAGAGACGGATTAATACCTTTCCCAAGGGTATTTGCGCGTAAGTGAATACAATGGATTTAACTGGAATTCGAACTCGGCTCCCCGGTTTCTCGTTCCGAGCCGATATCCACTGTACCACAACGCACATCCTACACAGTTTCCTATTTACTTTTAAAACGAGCTCAATACAATATAGAGCATGAATATATGGTGAATATTATTGTTGTAATAATATCAATAATATACTGCAACTCAATAATGATAAAGTTAAGGTGTTAATACACTAACATCAGGTGTTAATACACTAACATGTGGTCAATATATTTGGTAATATATTGAAGAGATTAAAAAGTAAATTTAAAATAATAAAAATTAGAAAATTAATAAAACTCTAACTATAAGGATATCATCCAATGGGATGAATTGATGGGATGAGAGGTTATAATGTTTTAAAAGAATGGTGTGTGCACAACTCATAGACAGTAGTGCTTCAATGTTGTGCCACTGAAAACCAGATATGTCAGAAATATTAAACTTTTAAAAAAATGGTAAAGGAGAAAAAATAAATAAAATGGAAAAAAGGAAAAAGAAGAAGTGAGAAGAAAAAGAAAAGAAAAAAGAAAAGGAAAAGACTAGCAAAGAAAATTGAAACGTCGGAAAAGAGAAAATAAAATTAAATAGATATAAAAAATAAAATCAAAACCAACATAAAAGATAAAATAATGTAAAAATTATAAAATATCGCAATTAAAATTCAAACTAAAATATCAATAAAATAAATTATTTAGGGATATGTTCATAAGTACAAATAAAAGAATATTTTAAAAAAATAGTGAAAATATTGAGATAAAACTGAAATAACTTCACATATAATTAATGATATGGAAGATTCTACGGTGGCAAAACATTGAAACACTACTGTTTATGAGTCGTACACACACCATTCATTTCAAATGTTATAACTTCCCACCCGACTTAACAGATCTCAATGGATGATTTTTCTATTCATTTTTATAAATTTTATTTTTTTAATTTTAACTTCCTCATCTATATATATTAACAAACAAATTAGCCAAATATTATTGCTTGATGATGATGTTTTAACAGCGAAGCTTTATAGATATTGAGTTGCAGTACGCTATTATATATATACGTAATTACAATAAAGCAGCACTAATTATTATAGACTAATGTCCGAAAAACCAATGCTAACCTATCAGTAAATTAAATCGTCAATAACCCAACGGGGACTACACCGTAGGTTAAATAAAGGGGAAGAAAAAAAGGAAAAAACCAAGCACAAGAACAATGTGTCAAGAACTTGTTTGAAAGAAAAAAATCCCTAGATGAAAACCTTAACAGTAAAGTGCTCTATACGAAAGTACGAAAGAACGAAAGTAGAGCAAAAAATGCAGTATCAGTCAGTTAAGTGCCATACGTGAAACACGCTTGGGCGATCATGTCTCGAAAGAGACATGACTGACTGGGCAGAAGATTATCCCACAGTAGGTTGCCATTGCTTTCTGCGGTAGACTGGTTGCCGACCAAGGCTATAGAACCCAATCTGTCCTGCTATTTAACCCATAACTGGAAGGAAGAGGCGGATTAATACCTTTCCCAAGGGTATTTGCGCGTAAGTGAATACAATGAAATCAACTGTAATTCGAACTCGGCTTCCCATCTTCTCGTTCCGAGCCGATATTCACTGTACCACAACGCACATCCTCATCCAAATGCAGTATACTAAATCTAAAAACGAGCCAACACCGACCGCAGTTTCACACAACGGATCGTCAGGGCCAGGCTGACGATCCGTTGTGTGAAACCGCGGTCGGAGTTGGCTCGTTTTTAGATTCAGTGTACTATATACACATATATATATAACCAGAAGTGTTGAAATGTCCGCGGATTAAAACCACAAACGTGAATCACTATTAATGATATTTGGTCCTTGAAATGTTAATTTTTTATTACGCAATCTCTAATAATAATAATAATAATAATAATAATAATAATAATAATAATAATAATATAGACTGTTATTCTCAACATATATTATTCAGAAGGTTGTTCTCATCTTTGTTGGTATATTTGCAATGTTTCGGACGTTGTACGCTCCGACATTCTTCAGGTGATTGAAATTTATACAGCAGTAGATATTTCATGCCACTTCTGGATATCTTAGTCATCACTATTTAACTCAACTCCAAGTTTTTTTCAATATCACTGCTGTAACAAGGTATTGAACTTACACCTCTTTGGGTGAATTTACAGGATCTAAATAACGCATTTATCCACTAAGCTATTTGTTCTTGATTGATTGAAACAAAGAGTTCAGTTCAAAATTCCAATCACCTGAAGAAAGAACGGGCATAAAACGGCCGAAACGTAGAGAAATTGGCAACAACCTGGAAAGAACAGTCCGAATAATGTTAATAATTAGAATACCTCACCACAGAATATATATATATATATATATATATATATATATATATATAAGACCGAAATCTAAGCAAGAGCCAACAACCGACCACGGTTTCGCCTAACGGCTCATTTCCCTGATGAGCCGCTTAGGCGAAACCGTGGTCGGTTGTTGGCTCTTGCTTAGATTTCGGTCTTTGTTTGCTCTATTTTGGTATTGAGCGCTGTAGTGTCAGTGTTTTCGTCTTGGGTTTTTTTTCTTTCTAACGAGTGCTTGACTTTTTGTTCATGCACTTCGTTTGTTTCTTTTTGTGCTTCCGTTTTTTTTCCCCTCCGCGTTTGTTCCCGGTGAGTTATACAAGACGATTTAAATTATAGCTTGATTAATACTAGTTTTACTATTGGTATTGGTGTTGCTGTAGTTAATATTATATATATATATATAATACCTAACCCAGGTTCGAAACCCGACCGCATTGGCGTCAGTCTCTACCCCTGGGCCACGGGGCGTTCGTGGAAGAAGGTAGTCTTTTTAGCGCATATCATATTACGCACAATAGCTAGAGTGCTCCAATTCATTTTACTGAATGAGTGATATATATATATATATATATATATATATATATATAAATTTATGATTGAATGGTGATTTCTGCGAAATGAAAAGGAAAGAAGAAGAAATAAAAAAACAGATGGAATAAAGAAGAATAAGGGAAAAGAAAACGAGGAAAGCGAAAAGAAAAATGTATGTCAAATTAACAGACGGGATTAAAAGCAAGAACATGGGGAGACTCGCTACTGTTGGCGATCGTTCTGCGCATGACTATTTACGCTCTCACATTCAGATTGAGCACTCTGGAAGAATGGCAGACTTTTAAAAACAGTAGCTAACTTGCATGTACGTATCGCTCATTTAGTAATGAATTAGAGCACTCTGGCTATTTTGCATGTGTAACGATAATATACATGCTAAAAAGTCTGCCTACTTCTACCGAGCGCCCATAGCCCAGAGGTAGAATCGCCGACTGACGCCAATTCGGTCGGGTTTCAAACCTGGGTTAAAAGCCTTCGGAGTTTAACCGTACTGATGAGCTGTGATGACTATAGTATTTACGCTCTCACACCCTGGAAGAGTGGGAGACTTTGTAAACAGTAGCAACTCCGGCATATACGCATCGCTCATTCAATAATGAATTAGAGCACTCTAGCTATTGGGAGTGTTTATACGCGCTAAAAGGCCTGACTTCTTCTGCCGGACGCTCGTAGGCTAGGGATAGAATCGCCGACTGACGCCGATTCATTCGGGTTTCAATCCTGGTTTAGGAAGCGATCGAAGTCTAAGCCGTACTGATGAACTGTGATACAGCAAAACAGATCTGTCAGCGGATGACTATATATATATAGATATATATATATATATAGAGAGAGAGAGAGAAAGACATGTCTATTGGAATTTACCTAACAAAAATATCAAATGTTCTACGATATATATATATGTTATTATTTAATATTTAAAACGCTGGTATAACGAATAAAACAACCTTTTGGCAAAATTCGACTTTATTCGTCAACATAGTCTTTTTCTAGTGTGATGCCCTAATTCCAAGGATTCTGTAACAATTTGACGATTTGTTGTGGAACTACTTGTCTTTGGCCTCAAAATACACCTCAGTTCCGATATCAGTTCTGCATTAAAGCCAAATCTTTTCTCTTGGCGCATTCTTTTGAGGTCTGAAAACAGTCCGTAGTGACTGGAGCCAGCTCTGGAGAATAGGGTAAATGCAGAAGGAATTCGAAGTGCAATTCATGTAGTTTTGCCATCGTTGCGATCGATATGTGTCTTGGTGCGTTGTCTAGGTGAAAAATCACTTTTTTGTTTCTCATTTGTGAACATTTTTGATGATTTCTTCCGTCAAACACATAAATAATGCTATGTAAAATTCGCTATTAAGAGTCCTTTTTCCAAAGTAATCGATGAACGTAATACCATGCGCGTCTCAAAATACGGAGGCCAAAAGGGTGCCTTGTGATGTCGGCATCTTTGGTTACTTTGGACGACTTTCTCCTGCTGCTGTTCACTCAGTTTACTGCCGATTGGACTCAGTAGTAAAGTGGGGAGACCATATTTTATCCATTGCCTCATATTTACACAAATTTGCGTTGAAACATTTGCAAACAACGTTCTAATTCATCAATGCGTTGTTGTTTTTGATCGACTGTGAGCAAACGTGACACCCACTTTTAACAAAGCTTTCTCACATGTAAACTGGTGAATACACTGCCATCTGATATGTTGAAATTCTTTGCTACCTCACGGAACTTTAATTTACGGTCGGCAAAAACCATCTTGTGGATTTCTTGGTGTTCTGCGCCACAACTGCCGATTTTGGGCAACCTGAGCATTCAGCATCATTTGTGTCTGTACGACCCTTTCATAGTCAGCATACCACCTCTTAACCGATGTTTTCTACGGAGCAGAGGTCGAATAACACTTATGAAGCCATTGCTTTGCTTGAACGGTATTTTCCCTATGAGAAAGCAATGATTTATCAACACACGAAATTCAGAATCTTTTAATTTTTTTTTTAAATTTACAACTGTAGCTTCACTTAACTGTAATTCGTGAAGTAATAATCTGATTGGATCCAAATTTTGTCACCTGCCATTTCAAGGTTAGTATTTTATTAAATAGGTATGGTTTTGTTTTTTTTTTACTAGTGGCGCCATTTATATGTCAGGGCTGGAACTTATTGAATGATGAGTTATAAGGTGGACACTGATTTCAACAGCAACAGCAATTATCGACAGTCTGCTTCATAATTCAATTCAGGCTATGAAATTTGTGTTTAAGCATGAAAACGACTGTCACAGTTTGAAAAGGTTTGTTTAGTCAACAAGGCGTCATGTAGTACCAGAATACTTGGTATTGTTATTCTTCTTTTATATGCCTTGTCCTTTGAGGACGTAGGCGATCATGGCTTTCCACGTTTCCCTATCACTGGTGTCTCTTAGCACGCTTTCTCTTGTAACATCTCGCAAACCCCGTTCTGTCATCCACCTGCTCAGGCCCTTCAAATATGTTATCCGCTGTTTTCCCTTGTCGCTTTTTCCTTCTATCCGGCATGTTAGTATCAGGTTCTCTAATCCATACTTCCTCTTTGGATGTTCCAAGAAATTTAGTTGTCTCTTCCTGATGCTCACTATTAATTTCATTTTTGTTTCCATCCTTTCCAAAATCTCATAATTGCTTACATGCTCGGCCATGATATCCCTAGAACCACATTATAGATGCTTCAATTATTTCCTTCATCTTTGATGATATTGTCCAACATTCACTGCCATATTGAAGAACTGCCATCACATCGCAATCCAGTACTCGTTTCTCTTTTTGCTGTCTCCTAATACTTTACTGAGATACTGGAACGCGTCGTTCGCCATTCCTATTCGCCTTTGGATCTCTTAGTCACACTTTCCGTTTGACATAAACATTACTTTACTGGTAGTTACTTATTTAAATTTAGATAAGGAGTTTAATCGTTTTAGTTGCTTTCTATTGCAATTAAAATTTCTATTGCATTAACTGGTAGGTCCGGATCCCAGACTAACATGTATTCCTCCGCCATAGGGTCAGGACACTATCATAACTTGCCAGTGACTTTGAAGGAAGGGACAACTTGCCCGAATACAATACATCCACCTACACAAAAATCTAGTTCTCATAGCTCGAATTTGGTAAGAGACTACATTGAGAGCCATATCGTTGATCTAAAGGTTTGCTAAAAAACACATTCCTGAGGATAGTAATCAATCGTGTCATTTATGAGACGTAAGCCACAAAATGCTGGACAATATCATCGAAAATGAGAGCAAAACTGGAAGCAGCGGAAATGTGGTTCTACAGAAGGATGCTGCAGATATCGTGGACCGAGTATGCAAGCAACGATGAGGTGTTGGAAAGAATGGCAACGAAAATGAAATTAATACTGATCATCAGAAAGAGACAACTGAAGTTCCTGGAACACGCAATGAGGAAGGAGAGCTTGGAGAACCTGATACTGACTGGCCAGATAGAAGGAAAAAGAGACAGAGGAAGGCAGCGGATAACATATTTGCAGGGTCTGATCAGGTGGATGACGGAACGGGGGTTGACAGGAGTAACAGGAGCAAGCATACTAGGAGCCACAAGGGATTGGGAGACGTGCAGAACCATGATCGCCTACGCCCTGAAGGGACAGGGCACATAGAAGAAAAAGAAGGAGCCACGGAAAGATCCAGTAGGAGAGAGCAGTCCACGAAAAACAGTATTTTTTATGAAAACAACAGAAAGGAAATAAAAGAGAAGAGACCAAAGAAAAAAGGCAGAGCACCACATCTTCTAAATCTTCTTGGCCTACCATGCGATGTTTTCGCACGTCTCTTCAAAATCTATCATAAGCCTAATTTCACAAAGAACGAAATACTAATGATCACAACAATACTCTGCAACGATGGCGACTGCAAACGGGAGAGTGAATGATGTTATCTAAAAAGTAAAAAAAATATAAAACATAATAAAATATTCTTTTTCTTCCAAGTGCTATGATCCTTCAGGACGTAGGCGATCAGAGTCTTCCACACTCCCTATACCTTGTAGCTGTTAACACCTTTCTCTTGTTACACCCTCCAAAATTCTGCTCAGCCATCCATTTGCTCAAGCACATAAATCTAGGATATATATATATATATATATATATATATATATATATATATATATATATATTTATCATTATTTAATAAGACGCTGGTATAACGGATAAATCAACCTTAGCCACAAAGTGAGGGATCAGTTTATATAATGATTATAATATAGAATTGATCCCCCACTTTATGTTCACATTTTAATTTCTTATTTTTTATAAATTACTAAATAGTCATGAATCCACCTCTAATCAGTACTGATTAGCTACACAGGCATGTCTTAGGTTTATTTCTTCTATCTAAAGTGTCTCTTCATGGTCTTCCACATCTCCTTATTCCTTATAGCTCCCAAAACCCTTTCTTTTTTTACACTTCCAAAGCCAACTGTGTCATCCATTTGCTAAATGTCATTATGTATGCCATGCATTGCTTTCTTCTGTCTGATTTTTGCATCTATTTGATATGTGAGTATCAGATTCTTGCAGCACTCTCAGAAACTTAAGCTGACTTTTCCTGATGTCAAGTATGAGTCCTTTTCGTCTCCATTCTCTATAAAACCCCGTATTTGCTAATATGTTCGGTTCATGGTATACAAAGTTAACTTCCGTCGAACCGCATTTGGGTACCTCGATGCGGAGTAATGGTTGGCAAAGTCTTCTCGCTAAAATCATTATAAATGAGCAGTGAGTTCGATCTTCATTGGATGCTGCATACTTTCGGCTTTCTATCACACCTAAACTGTACTTAAAAACGTAGCTTATAGTGGGTACCTCGCCCTGGTAAAATGGTTAGCCACCTTGTCTTGAAGAAACCTAGTACAACTGAGTAGTGAGTTCGATCCTCACTGGGTACCCCATAATTTCGGCGTTAGTGGCGTTTAGAAAATCAACTGTAGAACGCTACTTGGAAAATCAACTGTACAACCATTTTTCGTCTGCTTCAAGTCTTTTCTCCATTTTGATGAAATTGTCCAGCATTCGCTGCCATACTGAAGGACAGGCATCACATAACAATCCATAACAATCATAACAATCCATAACAATCCATAACAATCTCTTTTTTGATCCAACGAAATTTTCTTGTCCCTGAAAAACATGGGAGAAAAGATTATGAAGAGCAATGATCGCCTACATCAAGAAAAGATTTTTTCCCACAGAAGAAAAACAAGAAAACGTTAAGCGTTATACGAGTAAAAGCAATAAGAATAGAGGAACTTGTAAAGATCGAAAACAAAACACTAATCATTGTC
Organism: Ascarosepion bandense; assembly: GCA_037127315.1. Classification (NCBI taxonomy): domain Eukaryota; kingdom Metazoa; phylum Mollusca; class Cephalopoda; order Sepiida; family Sepiidae; genus Ascarosepion; species Ascarosepion bandense. The sequence goes on from JBBBDQ010001012.1 coordinate 869,412, forward strand.
TGTGAGATTAAATTGTGTCTCAATTCTTCACGTTTAGCTTCCCCGGCTGCCATTTTAAGTATTGTTATAAAAATAAAAAATCCATACCCTGACTTTGTTCTCGGCCAATTTTCTCCAAGAGCACAACACTTATTCTGTCTACATATTTGATAAACAGACGGCATCAGCGCCGAAAATTATTTACTGAAATTATCGCCCGATGATCTCTCGGCATCAGACAGACGTATATACAGTAAAATCTATCACAGAGACACTGAGGCTTCGTGTAATATTTTGACATTGATATATGGTTGGGAACAAATGAAGTTTCTGATTTTAATAACAATATGCTTACCGTCTCTTCGGCTAAATTGGGTAACCGAAAATGTTCGACCCGCTTTATTAAATAAAAGACCTAGTCTGGGGATCGTATTACATATCTTGAAATTCGTGACAAAATCCTCAGAGAAGTCTATAATGTAATCGATTCATTTTTCACATGGTCCTTGCATAAATATGGCTGGTGCTATTTTCCAAGTTAGGGAAATATTGCATCCTTCTTGAGCTCACGTTCTTCTGATTTGCAGTGGAGTGACTACATTGAATCAGTTGCTATGAAAACTAGTTTATTGTAATGTACCAGGCAGTTTTTCTCATCTCGACATTCGCATTTAAGAATCTACCATTTGTTTATACATTGAATGTTGCTGTCATATCAGGTCTGGTGCGCCTACTATAGATCTAGACATTCTTGAAAATTTTTTCTTAATAATCATGTCGCCCCAAGCAAGGCATTATACTGCCACTGTTGTACAGAGGATTACATAGGAGGAATGTCATGAGGAGTGAGAAGTTGCAGGGGGTGTCAGGAAGAGAGTAGGAGAGGAAAGAGATTACTGATGAGAGTGGGGTGGACGTGTAGGAATGTTATGAGGGGTGAGAGGTTGCAGAGGGTGTCAGGAAGAGAGTAGGAGAGGAAAGAGATTACTGATGAGAGTCGGGTGGACGTGTAGGAATGTTATGAGGAGTGAGAGGTTGCAGGGGTGTCAGGAAGAGAATAGGAGAGGGAAGAGATTACTGATGAGAGTGGGGGGGACGAGTAGGAATGTTATGAGGAGTGAGAGGTTGCAGGGGTGTCAGGAAGAGAATAGGAGAGGGAAGAGATTACTGATGAGAGTGGGGGGCACGTGTAGGAATGTTATGAGGAGTGAGAGGTTGCAGGGGGTGTCAGAAAGAGAGTAGGAGAGGAAAGAGATTACTGATGAGGGTGGGGTGGACGAGGAGAAATGTTATGAGCAGTGAGAGGTTGCAGGTGGTGTGAGGAAGAGAATAGTTGAGGGAAGAGAGTACTGATGAGAGTGGAGTAGACGAGGAATGTCAGGAGGGATGGGATATTGCAGGGGGTGTCAGGAAAAAAGTAGGAGAGGAAAGAGATTACTGATGAGAGTGGAGTGGACGGGGAGGAATGTTATGAGGAGTGAGAGGTTGCAGGGGTGTCAGGAAGAGAGTAGGAGATGGAAGAGAGTACTGATGAGAGTGGGGTGGATGTAGAAAAGCATGAGAGAGAGAGAGAGGATGTAAGTTAGTGAGACAGGAGATGACTATTGACTCTACATTTAAATTTTTGGAAATTGTAACTGTCAGGAAAGCAAGTATGCGGAAGAGAGTTCCACGGGCGGGAAATGCGAGAAAAGAAGCTGCTGGAGTAGAATTTGCGCTTACAATTTATCTTTTCTAAAGGTTTTCTACTCATGCTAGTAAGATACGTAACTCGTTGTTTTTCTTTTTTACTCTTTTCTTCAGTCCAACCAGTGAGTATCGACTTTTCGAAGTTCACTTTCCTAATTATATTACCTAGAAAAACTAAGTGTCGTTTTCAATTCCGATTTCTCTAAAAATTTATCGTTCCTCACTTGTGTTTATCTTAGCATCTTACTTTAGAACCATATTTCTGTTGCTTGAAGTTTGTTTTTCCTCTTTGAATTCAGAGCCTCCCTTCTGCTAAATACTACGCTATTCCATAATTGCAATAGAGATAGGAAATTAACAAGTAATTAAAATCTGCGTGCCAACACTAAGTTCACTCTCAGGTCTGGTGGTGAACAGTCCAGCAGTCTATGTAGTAACGAAAACGGCTAAAAAAACAGCATTTTCCTCGCAAGAGCAAAAATCGAACTTTTGTTCAGTCAGTTAAGTGCCATACGGGATACACGCTTGGGCGATCATATCGCGAAAGAGACGTGACTGACTAGGCAGAAGATTATCCCACATTCTTCTTCTTCTTCTTCTATGTGACCTGCCCTTTCAGGACGTAGGCGATCATGGATCTCCACGTCTCCCTATCCCTTGTGGCTCTTAGTATGTTTGCTCCTGTTGCTCCTGGCAACCCCCGTTCCGTCATCCACCTGATCAGACCCTGCAGATATGTTATCCGCTGCCTTCCTCTGTCTCTCCTTCCTTCTATCTGACCAGTCAGTATCAGGTTCTCCAGGCTCTCCTTCCTCATTGCATGTCCCAGGAACTTCTGTTGTCTCTTCCTGATGCTCAGCATCAGTTTCTTTTTTGTTGCCATTCTTTCTAACACCTCGTCGTTGCTTGTATGCTCAGTCCACGATATCCGTAGCATCCTTCTGTAGAACCACATTTCGGCCGCTTCCAGTTTTTTCCTTATTTTCGATGATATTGTCCAGCATTCACAGCCGTACTGAAGAACTGACATCACGTAGCAGTCTAGCACTCTTTTCTTCGTTTCTATTGAGATCTTCCTGTGTGTTAGTATTTTGTTCATCTTCTGGAACGCGTCCTTTGCCATGCCAATTCACCTTCGGATGTCCGTGTCGCACTTTCCATCTCCTGTTAGAACACTTCCTAGGTACTTAAATTCTTGGACTTGTTTGATTCTGTTATCCCCCACCTGTATTTGGCATTTTGGGTTGTATCTTTTGCTGATGACCATGCACTCAGTTTTCTTAAAGTTTATTTGTAGTCCCTTCTTGTCACTCTCCACTGCTACTTTCTGTATGAGATCTTGCAGTTTCCTTTCCGTGTCCGCAATCAGTACTGTATCGTCCGCGTATCTTATGTTGTTCAGGTTGTGGCCTCCAATAATAAATCCTGGTGTGTCATCTAGGGTCCTCAAAATATTCTCGCTGTATAGGTTGAACAAATCCGGTGAAAAGACACATCCTTGTCTTACGCCTTTTTCTATCTTTGTGTATCTACTGAGGTCGTTACCTGTCCGTATGCAGGCCGTTTGCTGCCAGTAGAGATTCTTGATTATTCTTATATCTTTGCCGAAAATGTCGAGGTTGCCTATCATTTCCATCAATTCTTTGTGTCGTATTTTGTCGAATGCTTTCGCGTAATCAATGAAGCATAGGTACACGTCTTTCTTCATTTGTAATGCCCTTTCAGAGAGCATCCTAATCATGAATATGGCGTTCCTTGTTCCAGTGTCTTTGACGAACCCGCACTGTTCTTGCCCTATCTCTGGCCTGATTCTGCTTCTCGCTCTATTCATCAGGATTCTGACAATCAGTTTTGTAATGTGACTCATTAGGCTGATAGTTCTGTGTAGTTCACACTCGTTTGCACCTGGTTTCTTCGGTAGTGCTATAAATATCGACTTGCATAGGTCGTCTGGTATTATTCCGCTGCTATAAATTTCGTTTATTATGTCGGTAATCTTTTCTATGCCTTTTCTTCTAAGGCTGTCACTATGCCATCTGGGCCAGGTGCTTTGTTTCTGTTCATTTTGGCCATTGCAGCTTCCACTTCGGCTTTTAGTATTTCCGGTCCATCCATCTCCTTGTGTATTCTCGGTTGTTCTCTCTTGTCGCAAAAGAGATCCTTTATCCCACATTAGGTTGCCAATAATATCTGTGGTAGACTGTTTGCTAGCCAAAGCTATAGAACCCATTCTGTTCTATTGTTTTACCCTTAACTGGAGGGAAGTGACAGATTAATACCTTTTCCAAGGATATTTGTGCGTAAGTGAATGCAAGGAATTCAACTGGAAATCGAACGAGGCTTCTCGATTTGTCATTCCGAGCTGATGTCTACTGCACAACAACGCACATCGTAATCAGTCAGTTAAGTGCCATACGTGATACACGCGTGGACGATCATGTCTCTTTCGAGACATGACTGACTGGGCAGAAGATTATCCCGCAGTAAGTGGCCAATAATTTCTGTGGTAGACTAGTTTCCAACCAAAGCTATAGAAACCAATCTCTCCTATTATTTAACCCTCAACTGGAAAAAAGAAACGGATTAATACCTTTCCCAAGGGTATTTGCACGTAAATGAATGCAAGAAATTCAACTGGAATTCGAACTCGGCTCCTCGATTTTTCACCAAATCGCAAATATTGACATAATTAATCAGTAATGAATTATTTCCTGATCAAGTAAATCGACTTCAGACATTTTATCACTGATGTGATGCGATAGCAGAAACGGAAAAGGAAGAGCAAAAGCTCTTACAGTAAATGAGAGCAAGAAGAAAGGACTAATTGTAAATAAAAATAAAGCAGCAAAATGATGATCCCAAAATGCAAATTAAAAACTGAGGATACCAAAACCTAACGACTAGAAAATCTGTGCAATGTGTTCTGACAAATGACACTGAGATCCGAAGAGGAATTATGGATTGCCAATATGCATGCCAAATGTTATGCAGAGTATCAAGAGACAGAAACGTTCATTACAAAAGAAAAAAAAATACTGATATCTGTTCTCCTATGCTGGAAATATGCTTAAAGATAAATATATGGTCAGGCGCCCCTGCTGTTCATCTTAGTGTTTTCGACAGGCTCCATAGGAGAATCTGTAACGTGATAGGTCCCGACATGGCAGCTCGACTCCAGCCACTTTCTCACCGGAAAATGTGGCTGCCCTCTGTTCTACAAATAGATTGATGGCTTCTGCTCCGATAAGCTCAAGTCACTAATGCCCCCGCCACTGGAATTTAATCGTGCAACAAGACTGGCAACAATGTCCCACCCATTTACAGTTAGATCAACCAATTGCAGCCTTCAATTCTACTCCACCAGCTTCTTTTTTTGCACTTCCCGTCAGCGGAACTCCATTCCGAATACTTGCTTTCCTGAGGGCTACAACCTCCAGTAATTAAAATGCAAGGTCAATACGCACTGATTATCCACTTGACCCCAATTCTTTCTACATCACCCTCTATATCTTGTTCAATCTCTCTACCTTCGCAACTGTCTTCACACCTGTGTTTCCATCCTTCTCTTGCTCTTTCTCTGACACCCCCCGTAACTTGTCCGTCTTTCTCTTCACTCTCCTCCTGTCTAAAGTTTTACTTTTATGTACCCCCCTGCTCATCAGTGGCGGTACCGCCTTTGCTTGGAGTGAAACGATGAAAAAAAAAACACTTAAAGAAACAGAAATATGTTTCTACAGAAGGATGCTGAGGATACCTGAACCGAACATGTGAACAACGACGAGTTTTGAAAAAATAGAAAAAAAAATAACATACCGAAGAGTCAGCTGAAATTTCTGGGGAACATAATAAGGAAAGATGGCTTAGAAAACTTGATACTCACGGAAAAGTTTGAGGGAAAGGAGGAGAGATGAAAGAAGCATGTAACATGCTTGAATGGCTTGAGTTAACGGATGGCAGAACCTAGTTTGAGAGAAAGATCAAAAAGTCACAATTATTTTAAAAGCAACATGCGGGTGGAAGATGTAGAGGGCCCTGATCCCAAAAGAGACACGGCACATAAGAGTAAATGATGTTGCCTCTCTGTCATTTTTGTAAATATAAAATATCTACCTGCATCTACTGCAAAGGAGAGTGTGACGGGCCAGAATTTTTTCTGATCTTGCACATTCATAAATCTACCATTTTTCTCTGCATTGAATACTGTTGCTATATAAGGCCGTGTGTTTTTGCTATTCATTTCGAGGTTCTCGACAGAATCCGAAGAAGGATCGGCAATATTATTGGTCCTGACTTGTCATCTCGATTTCTGTCACTTTCTCACTGTGATGTGATGTCATCCCCCTCTGTCTTTTCTACAAATATTGACAGCTTCTATTGTGAGCGTTTTTATAAGGTGTCCTATCCACTTGAATTTAAGCGTGATATTTGATCGGAATGTAGGTCCCAACCTTTTATGGTTGCAATTGCTAAATGCAACTGCCACGTATACTCAAAAAGTTTCTTTTCTCGCACTTCCTTCCTGTGGTACTTCCTCTTATTTAATTCCTTCCCTGAGAGCTACATTCTCCAAAAGTTTGAAAAGACCTCATCTGTCATTTTTTCTCTTTGAAGAAAGTTCACCTATATTTTTTTCTTCAATATCCCGTGTACCAAGTTTTTCTTTATTTTGCTTGGGTTGAAGCCACATTGCGCCGGAGATAAAGTGACTATATCTGAGCTGGAAATCCCCCCCATATATATATATATATATATATATATATATATATATATATATGGGGGGGATTAATGTAAATAATTATTTACATTATTCGGATTATTGTGCGCATTTTTATTGCCATTTGTTCGACAATTCAGCCGTTGTACGCTCCGGCCGTCTTCAGGTGTTAGGAATTTTAAACCGAACCCTTTATTACAATCATTGGGGTATATCATTCTTATTTCTTTGCTTTGAGCCTCTTCTAGTAGACATGAGTTATCACCCTTTAACCCAGCTGTAGCCTGGTATTGAACACACAACTCTTTAGGTAAATCACAGGAACTAACCAACGTCTATATCCACTGGGCCATGTGTTCTTACAAATACTAAATCAAATAAGTTCGTCACTTAACTGAGTAGCTTCATGCCTACTTTCATATTTTGTGAGGACAATTTTAATGTCATCAGTTTTTTAATGCTTGATTTTCGATCTGCTGTATTTTCTCTGCTTCTTTTTTCCCTTTTTTACTCGCAGTATAGTCCGGCGTTGCTTGGGTGTAATGAAAGCTTTAAAACTAATCCATGGTCCTGGAGCTCAGACTCTTTGGACGTTGGCACGAAAGACTAAAATGCAAAAGTTGTTTCCAGTTAAAGGGAAACCTTAGACTGAAAGAAAAATGAATGGATGTAAGTCAAATTTTGATTTCATGGTATTGATATCAAATAAGTTTTTTTCGTCCTAAACTGAATTTTGAAGGCTAAATAAGTCCTTTGAGTAAATGGTATCATGGCTGAGACTAAGAAGTACAATTAAACCTACTTAGAGCCAAACCCATAGCAAAAACAAAAATAAAAGGGCTGAAAAAATACAGACATAAATGATGATAAACAGACACACACACAAACATCTTGCCTTGTATATATATATATATATATATATATATATATATATATATATATATATTATCGATTTTCTGCACTATTGTAAGAACTGCAACCTTCAAACTTCTGCATATCGTTTCTTCTGTTTTTGTCTATGAGTGTATCAAATTCGATTAAAATCTGACCACTTCTTATATAAGCCGATTTTTTGATTATCGACTTTCAATATTTACTGGGGGTACCTCGACATAAAACCTAATTAAAACACTCGCAAACGCTTATAGTGCAAATGTGTAAATGTTCAAAAAAATCGGTTCAGCCGTTTCGGAGTCTATAGGTAACGGACACACACACACACAGACACAGACACACAGAGACAACGTTCCATTTATAAATAAGTTTCTATTTAGATATGTGCCTTGGTGTAAGTTGATAAGTTATATATGTGGTTATTTGTTTTGTCTGCATTTTTTTAATGTTGTATTACTTGGAGTTGGTTGATATTATTCAAAATAAATGAACGGAACACACCAAACAAAACAAACCCGTGCATTGAATACTGCTGCCATATTTGGTCGGGTGCTCCTGATATCCACCTAGGGCTCCTTGACAAAATCCAACGGAGAATCTGTAATGTGATCGATCCCGACTTGGCAGCTCCGACGCAGTCACTTTCTCACCAATGTGGCTTCACTATGTCTCTTCTACAAATACTTTCACGGCTTCTGCTCCGATGAACTTAGCTCACTAGTGCCACCTATATATGAATTTACTCGAGCACAAGATTAACAGCTAAGTCCCAACTTTTTACTGTCAAACCAACAAAATGTAAACGCAAATTCTACTGCATCACCATATTTCTTTGCCTTTCCATCGTGTGGAATTCCCTTCCGTTTACCTGCTTCCCCGAGAGCTACAATCTCTAAGAATTTAAATGTAAAGACAATAGTCATCTCTTATCTCATAAAACCTGTATCCTCTCTTTCATGCTCCCTTCTCCGTCCCCTCCACTCTCATCAGTATTCTCATCTTTCTCTTTCCCACTTCCTGACACCCGCTATAACTTGTCACTCTTTCTCATAACTTTCCTCCAATGTAACCCCCTACACATCAGTAACAGTAAAATACCTTGCTTGGGTCGATATAAAAAAAAGAAAAGAAAAAACTAAAAACAAGCGAACACCCATTCAATATAAAGTAATTAAATAGACACTCATTCATGCGTACATTAAAAAGCAAAACGAAAAGAATCGAATGCCTGCAACATAAAAAATAATCAGCCATATTAGGGCTCACTACTTGTAGAGCGAGACTATTTTGAGGACCCTAGATATTATGCCAGAATTTGTCATCGGGGGCCACAATTTAAACAACATAAGTTACGCAGATGATACAGTACTGATTGCAGACACAGAATGGAAACTACAAGATCTCCTAGAGAAGGTAAGTGAAAAGAGTGACAAAAAGGTTTACAAATAAACCGAAAGAAAAACGAATGCATGTTTATCAGCAAAAAGAGCAACCCAAAACGCAAAATACAGATGGGGGATACTAAAATCAAGCAGGTACAAAAATTTAAATACCAGGGAAGTGTTCTAACAGAAGACTGAATGTGCGACACAGAGATCCGAAGGCGAATTGTCATGGCGAAGGACGCGTTCCAGGAGCAGAGTAAAGTATTAAGACAGAGGAAACTTTCACTAGAAGCAAAGAAGATAGTACTGGATTGCTATATGATGTCAGTTCTTCTGTATGGCAGTGAATGTTGGACAATATCATCAAAAATGAAAGAAAAACTTGAAGCAACTGAAATCTGGTTCTACAGAAGGATGCTGCGGATATCATGGACTGAGCATGTGAGCAATGATGAGGTGATGGAAAGAATGTAAACGAAAAGGAAACTAATACACAACAGTAACAGGTAACGGACACACACACGAGTATACAGGTAACGGACACACTCACGGGTATATAGGTAACGGACACACACACGGGTATATAGGTAACGGACACACACACGGGTATATAGGTAACGGACACACACACGGGTATATAGGTAACGGACACACACACACAGACACTTTCACGGCCACACGAGGGAAAGGCAAAGAAACAAGGTGATGGAGTAGAATTTGCGTTTACATTTTGTTGGTTTGTCATAGATGACTGTAGTTTAATTATCGTAATTATTAAATTTGGAAACGAAAATCATTTAGAATCTAATGTCATATGACTTATATTGGATGATATCTATTTGTCTCTCCCTCCCCCTCTCTCTCTCTCTCTATATATATATATATATATATATTGTATTGATTATATATATATATATATATATATATATATATATATTATATATATATATATATATGCATATATATATATATATATATATAGGTATTATATATATATATAGGTATTGATTATATATATATATATATATATATATATATATAGGTATTATATATATATAGGCATTGATTATATCTATAGGTATTGATATATATATCAGGAAGAGACAACTGAAGTTCCTGGGACATGGAATGAGGAAGTGGGGCTTGGAATAGCTGGTAATAACAGGCCAGATAGAGGGAAAAGAGACAAAGGAAAGCAGTGGATAACATATTTAAAGGGCCTGAGCAGGTGGATGACAAAACGGGTGTTGCGAGATGTTAAAGGAGATAGCGTGCTACGAGCTACCAGGAATAGGGTGACGTGGAAGGCCATGATCATCTACGTCCTAAAATACACGGTACATAGAAGAAGAAGTGGACTTAGGTATAGCTTGAACCCTAACATGTATTATCACACTGTTAGGAATTGGTAACAACGCTGATTACGAAGTAGTTCCAGTCTGCACAAAACCTCCGATCTCATGATCAGAGACCTTCTTGCCAGATGTAGTTTCTCGTCAGACTCAGGACAAATTATTTAATGTTGAGTGTCTGCAAAGGTGTTGTCGACATATTCTACAATTACAGCCAACGAGGACTATAGAAGAAAAAAAGTGTAGGTAGATATACAAGTTTAAAGAAAGAGTTTGCAAATGAGTCTGTTATTGCTGACGTCTTCCAAATGTTCTGACTTGTCCGGGGAAAGAAAGCAAAGCCCTGAATAAAGAACATTGATACGAAGGAAACTGCCTTGCAGTTTTCATTTTTTGAAGATGAAGTTGCTTTCAGGTTTTGTTTCTTTTCGAACGTACAACAGAAATTTAAGAAGATTTTGTCGCCTGATAAAAATGGCAAATCAATGTGGGCTACTCAATAACCGCTTGTTGAAAAGCGGGATAAGGCTTAATACGCGGTTGAGAGTTGGTGTGCATTAATATTAAAGTTATTATCAAATCATTCTTTTGATTTCCCTAAGTACTTTTCCGATGAAACACAAATTGCTGAGAGGAAAATTAAATTGATTTTAATTCGGTGCTACAAAGTCCAAGTATATTTAGTCATGAAATACAGAAGTCATTAGGTCGCCTCAGACGATATTAAATTGTCCAAACATAGATGACTGTAGTTTAATTATCGTAATTATTAAATTTGGAAACGAAAATCATTTAGAATCTATTGTCATATGACTTATATTGGATGATATCTATTTGTCTCTCCCCCTCCCTCTCCCTCTCCCTCTCTCTCTCTCTCTCTCTCTCTATATATATATATATATATATATGTATTGATTATATATATATATATGCATATATATTTATATATATATATATATATATAGGTATTTTATATATAGGTATTGATTACATATATATATGAATATATATATATATATATATATATATATTTATATATGTATATAGGTATTATATATATATAAGCATTGATTATATATATAGGTATTGATATATATATAGAGGTATTGATTATATATGTGTATATATATCGGTATTATATATATAGGTATTGATTATATATATATATATATATATATAGGCATTGATATATATATATATATATATATATATATATATATATATATACAAACTGAATCTAAAAGTGAGCCAAAAGTCGACCGCGGTTTCACTCGCCGGATCGTCAGGACTTGGAGCCAAGTCCTGACGATCCGGCGAGTGAAACCGCGGTCGACTTTTGGCTCACTTTTAGATTTAGTTTGTATTCTTTGCTCTACTCTCGTATTTTCGTACTTTCGTATTGAGCTCTTTCTTGTTAACGTTTTCGTCTTGGGTTTGTTTTTCTTTCGAACTCGGCTTATGCTTTGTTTGTTTCTTTTTTTATTCCCCTTTACACATTTGATAGTACCTTTTGGGTTTGACAACTTACTTTACCGATTTGTTAGTAGTAGGTTTTTCCGATTTCGGTCGTGATTAGTGCTACTGTTTTATTGGTACGTTTTACAATATATATATATATATATATATATATATATATATATATATATATTATGTTTTAGAATATGTACATAACTTTTTCTATATATGTCCTCTTCTCTACAATCAAATGTTTGTTTCAACGTTGGGTTTCCAACATTTCGTCAGGAGGAAAAAGCAAGAGCTGGAATCATCCGCTGTTTATATTTGGTTCGTTGTTGTTGTGGGGTTGGTTGGGGTTATTGATAATGAAGGGAATGTGTCTTTCGTTTTGACCGTTAGACTTTTGAAGAACTTGGTGTGTAAGTGCGAAATTGTTGGTTAATGGCATTATCTGTTGGAATGTACGTTTTTATCGGTCGGGTATATCTTTTGGTTAGAGTTTCGAAGAAATTGGTGTGTGGAGGGGTTTGATTACTTGGTCAGTTTGTGTGTTTGTGTGTTTTTTGTGTGTGTGTTATTGGGGAACTTTTTGGAACTGCTGATAACAAACAATCGGTGCAGATGTCTGCCACAGATCGCATGAAGATCAGAGCTCAGTTATTTAACCCATAACTGGAGGGAAGTTACGGATTAAGAACTTTCCCAAATCTACCAGTGCGTAACTGAAGGCAAAGTGTTCGACTGGAATTGGAACTCGGCTCACAGATTTCCCCCTTCGAGCCGACATCCACTGCACCACAACGCACATCCGTCAATATATATATATATATATATATATATATATATATATGAATGTTTTGTAATTTGCTTGAAGCATTATATATATATATATATATATTCATCCACATTCAAGCCATATTCGCTGTATTAGAGCTTATGCGTGTTGCTAGTCATCCGATTACTTTCCGCCGGGATCAATATTTGACCCACTTACTCTATTATAATCTTCCCTTTTATGTTATTTTATCTTTATTTTCTATTACATCACTACAGGCAATCGCTCCTACCCCCAATTAGCATGGATCAGGCTAGCCTCCCTGAAAGCAAAACAATGCGTCTCCTCAACGTAACTCTCACAACAGACCTCAAGTGGAAGGATTTTATAGAATCCATAACTAAATCCGCTGCTAAGAAAGTTGGTTCTCTGTATAGGGCCAGAAAGTTTATTGCGCCTGAAACAATCCTGCACATATATAAATCTACCATCTGCCCGTGCATTGAATACTGCTGCCATATCCGATCGGATGCTTCTGCTATCTACTTAGGGCCCCTTGACAAATCCCAACGGGGAATCATTAATGAGATTGATTCTGACTTGGTAGCTCGGATACAGTCACTTTCTTACCGGCGCAATGTGGCTTTCTTTTGTCTCTTCTACAAATACTTTTACGGCTTCTGCTCCGATGAGCTTAGCTCACTGGTGCCTCCTACATATAAACTTACTCGAGCCACAAGATTAGCAACTAGGTCACACCATTTTCCAGTGAAACCAATAAATTGTAAATGCAAATTCTACTCGAGCAGCTTATTTTCTCGCACTTCCCGCCTGTGGAATTCCTTTCCATTTACTTACTTTCCCGACAGATACAATCTCCAAGAATTTAAATATAAATTAAATACTCATTTCCCATCTCACTAAACTGCATCCTCTCTCTCATGCTCACTTCTCCGTCCATTCCACTTTCATCATTATTCTCATCTTTCTCTTATCCACTTCCTGACACCCCCTATAACTTGTCTCTCTTTCTCATAACTTTCCTCCTATGTAAACTTCTGCAAAACAATGACAGTAAAATGTCTTGTTTGGGGTGATCGGATTATGAAAAAAAATGTCTATAATATTATAATGTGGTTATAAAGTGGGGGATAAATTCTACATTACAATCAATGTATAAACTGATCCCTCACTTTATGGCTACATTCATCCTTCTTTTAGCCACTTTCTGACACCACCCATAACCTATCACTCTTTCTCATAACTTTCCTCCTATGTAACCCCTTGCAAAACCGTGGCAGTAAAATGTTTTGCTTGGGGCGATATGTTTATAGAACAAATTCTATAATATTATAATGTGGATATATAGTAGGGGATCAATTCTACATTTCAATCAATATATAAACTGATCCCTCACTTTATGGCTACATTCATCCTTCTTTTACCCATTCCCTGATGATGACAACCTATCTCGAAACAGAAATTTCCATGTCGCAATGTAAAATTGATACTAAACTATATATATGTATATATATTATCATTTCACCCCGAGCAAGGCAGAAATGCCACTGATGAGCTGGGGGGGGTACATAACTGTAAAAAGATTAATTAGAAAAGTGTGAGGAGTTCAAACTAGTTAGAAAGGAGCAATAGAAAGCTGAGAATGCAGGTGCGATGACAGATATATAGGTGGAGAGAAAAGGAAGGATATACGGAGGTGGAGAGAGCTAGAGTCCAGTGGTTAATAGATGAGTATTGACATAGCATTTAAATTTCTGGAGGTTGTAGCCGTCAGGAAAGCAAAAATATGGGAACGAGTTCCACAGGCAGGAAGTGCGAGAGTAGAATCTGCAGGAGTAGAATTGTCGTCTGCATTTGGCTAACCTGACTGTGAATGGGTGGGACCCAGTTGCCAGCCTGGTTGCACGAGTGAACACCTGTTGAGGAGGCACCAGTGACTTATGTTCGTCCGAGCAGAAGCCATGAAAGTATTTATAGAACAGACAAAGGGAGGCCACATTTCGACGGTGGAGAAGTGGCTGCAGTCGAGCCGCCAGATCAGTACATATGACATTAGAGACTCTTCTTTGGAGCCTGTCGAGAACACTGAGGAGAACGGCAGCAGTATTCCGTGCACGGACGGATGGTTGCCTTGTATATATGCAGAATGGATTCAGGTGGAAAAAAACATCCTGTATCGACATAGTGACCCAACCTTCTTAGCAGTAGATTTAGCTATGGATTCAATATAGTGGTTCCATTTGAGGTCTGAGGCGAGGGTAAGGCCGAGGAGGCGTAGTGTATTGATCTCGGTGAGAATCGCTTGGTCCATGCTTATGGGAGGCAGGAGAGGTTGCCTGTGATGGTTGCCCCAATTCACCACAGAGTGTAGATCCCGTTCAATGTCAGCAGCGAGATTATGTCTGTCCGCCACGACAAATTTCTTACTGGTGCGGGAGTATATTGTGGTGTCATCTGCGTAGATGCCGACTTGGGGCTTGATCTCATCTGGGAGGTCGTTAATGAAAATAAGGAAGAGCGTCGGGCCCAGGAGATGTCCAGAGCAACCGCGCGAGCCTCGTCAGACTCATAAAGGGCCTGGAGCATGTACTCCGTTACGGTGGTTAGCAAGTCGGCCGTGAACCTGGCAAAGTGGGAGCCATATTGCATGTCAGAGAAGAGTTTGTGGGCAGTAAGATGTTGAACTATTTCAGCATTGATTATGGCCTCGAAGACTTTCCCGAATATCGGTAGAAGTCTGATAGAACAATAGTTGGATGGGTCCGAGGGTTCACCACAATTCTTAAATACAGGAACGACTGAAGAGAACTTCCAGCATGCAGGTAAGCAGGAAGCAGAAAGTCAGTAGTTAAACAGTTTAGAGAGGACACCGGAAAGTTCAGGAGCATAACTCTTAAGGACTATCACCGGGATTCCATCGTCTCCACACGCCTTATATATATATATATATATATATATATATATATATATATATATATATATATATATATATATATATATATATATATATATATATTATATATATATATCACACATATATATAGTCACACATATATATATATATATATATATAATTAATATATATATATATATATATATATATATATATATATATATATATATTATTATATATTAATATATATATATATATATATATATATATTAATTATACATAATATATTATATATATATATATATTATATATATATATCACACATATATATAGTCACACAGATATAATAATAATATATATATATATATATATATATATATATTAATTATATATTAATATATATATATATATATATATATATTAATTATACATAATATATTATATATATATATATATATTATATATATATATCACACATATATATAGTCACACATATATATATATATATATATTAATATAATAATATATAATATATATATATATATATATATATATATATATTATTATATATATATATATATATATATATATATATATATATATATATATATTAACTTCTGTGTGACTTCAAGAGCAGTTACGAGCAATCAGGTACAGCAGCTAATGAGAGCAGTTAACGACAGCTACTAGTCAAGCAGCGTAATAATACCTTTGGACTCACTTATTTCTATATTAATGATTATTAACACTTCCTTTGAATATCTTTTTACACTAATATACAGTTTTGAACCTACCTTCTTTTTCCGTGTCTTACTTCCGGCACAAACCGTTCACTACATTTTGCGGCGAAGCTTTCGCCACAACTCCACAACAAATTGGCAACGATGATCTCCTCCATATTATTATTTTGCATTCATTTGTTTTTATTTTTATATTTATTATTATTTTTAATATTATTAATATTATTATATTGTTTATTATTTTGTTATAAATTTTAAATTTATTGTTATTATTTTCATTTTTACTTTAATAATATATGTTTTATTATTTCATATTTATTTCATTTTTATTTTATTTTATTGACATTATTTTATTTTAATTTAATTTTCTTTTGTTTTAATTTATTTTCCTTTATTATTTCTTCTGGTATTTTTCTAATTTATTGTATTAGGTCTAATGAACTTATATCGTCGTGTTGGGTTTTTAAATATCCTTTATTTTACGTTTTATGAAGAATATTTATGTCTGTGTATGTGATTTCATAATTTTTTTAAACCACTTAGACGACAATTCACCTATCGCACCCTGCAAATCTCTTAAAATGAGATGTAAGTGTTATTTTCATTTTGGTCTCATTGAGACGAAAATTTATTCATCGCACCCGGCGCCTCTGTTAAAATGAAATGTCAGTGTTATTTTCATTTTGGTCTTATTTAGACGACAATTTATTTATCGCACCAAGTATATCTGTTAAAATTATATGCCAGGTTTATTTTCATCTCAGCGTCGTTTAGGCGACAATTCATCCATGTCACCATGTTTATCTTATAAAATGTGATGTCAGTATTATTTTCAATTTGACTTAGTTTAGAAGACAATTAATCCGTCACTCTTTATATATATACGTGTGTATGCTTGTGAGTCGCGTCCGTCGCTTTCAAGTGACCTTGGATCGGCGCCCAAAAAGTTATGTCAGTGCAGAATCTGTTATGGCTGTATAGGTCTACACGGCACTGGCAAAACGGTCGTGCCAACTGACGCGAAGAATGCGTCTCAGAGAGCGAAGATGAAAGACACTGAGGCGTCTCTCCTGTCCGGAGAGAAGCATGCTCACGACGCATGCACGATAGAGTGCAAAGTTTGGTGTTCGTAGTAAGTCAACTCTTTTCCCGGAATTGTAAATGTGGTGGCAGATGGATCGATTCGCCTGTTGACCTCTGTGTTTAAGGAGAGGCTGTTTGAAACTGTGAAATCGAAGTATAATAAATCATGAACTATCTCCAAATAATAGTTGTTGATTTTGCTAGTGGGAAGCTGTTTAACGTCTTGGCCTATCACGTTGACTTTTTTTTTCAGACTGATGGTAAGACTGAACTCTTGGCAGGCTTTTGAAAAGTTGTCCAGGAGGTACGGTAAGCGCTCTTCAGAGTGTGCTGCAAGCATTGCATTATCTGTGAAGTGTGGCTCTAATTAGCACCTCAGGCACTTTTGGTTTTGCTCGCAGACGAAATAATTTGAATAGTCATCGGTCTCTCTATATGAAGGTTGACGTCTTAAGTTGAAGACCCAAATGCAACTTTCAGCATCACCTCAAAGAAGCTGCCGAATAATGTTGGTGCAATTACATAACCCCGCTTCACAGCGCAGTGTATAGTGAAAGCATATAAATGAGATTTTTCGAAGTTTCTGAAGCCTTTCATATCCGCATGAAATGACTTGGTAACAGTTAGGTGTCTTGGAATACAACTGAACCTGTCAAGAATCTTCAGTAAACAGTCAATATTCACAAAATCTCATGATTTCGTGGGGTCAATGAAGGCAAAGTACAGTGCTTGTCTCAGTTTTCGGCATTTATTCTATATAGGTATGGCTAGCCACTAATAACCAAGAATACCTTATTGCTGTCGCCGGCTCAAGCACATTTGTATGAGTTCATTACCCACAGAGCCAACCTGTGGTTTATAGTGAAACTATCCTGAGCGTTCTAGTCACTTATTTCTGTATATATATAATGGGTGAATTTCCGGCTGCTGATAAATCGGTCAGGTTTCAATCTTGGCTAGAGCAGAATTTAATCTAGCTGCAATAATGAGCTGTGATACAGCAAAACAGGCCTGTATATATATATATATATATATATATATATATATATATATATATATATATATATATATCTGTTGTGGGGCGTTACTCACGTAACTACCAGCAAATTAACTGAGAGTTAATCACTCTCATGGCTTCAGTTCAGCTCAGCACAGTCTGTCTGTTTGTCTGTCACTAGTAAGCCAAGCTTATATTTACTCTGTTCTCCTGTATCTATTTTTGACTTAATATATGTTGTTAACTTTACCACCGTGTTTCGAGTTATTATTTCGTGGTCCCATTACCGGTCCACATCAATATCATATGCTAAAAGTATGCTTCCTTCTACCGAGCGCCCATAGCTCAAAGGTAGAATCGCCGACCGACGCCAGTTCGGTCGAGCATAAAGCAATCGGATGTCTAAACCTACTAATGAAACAGTGAAACAGATTTATCCGCGGATGACTATATATAATGCAAATCTTCACAAGAGAAACACACATCACTTCTTTGGCCTCACTCTTGAACCAAACTGAAGTGTAACAAGTAATTCGTATTTTTAGGTAAGTTTGGGACTCTGAGTCAGAAAAGAAAGTCTCTTTCGCCAGATTCCAACTTGCGTGATTATAAATCTACCATTCGTCCGTGTATTGAATATTGTTGGCATATCTGGTGGGGTCTTCCTGCTATTCATCTCGAAGTTCTCGGCAAAATCAAAAAAGTTATCTACAATGAACAAAATCCAAAAGAGTATGGCAACTTCTCTGACGATCTTTTTCCCTGGTACCTCATCCACGTGTATTGAAGCGTATTGCTAGACTGGCAGTTAGGTCCCTCACTTTTCACATTGAAATATTGAATTATCGCTTAATCGAATAGTTTCTTTTCTTGCACTTCCTACCTGGTGAGCACTCATCCATTTATTTTTTCCCTGACAGTTACAGTCTCCAAAAATTTAAATGCAATGTCAATTGATATCTTCTATCTTCTAAAATCCATTCATCCTTTATCCTTTCTTCAATGCCACCAGTACCCAGCTTTATTTTTTTATCTTAACCGCCTGCGCACTAGTGGCGGTCATCACTTGCTTACAATATATATATATATATATATATATATATATATATATATATATATACAAAATTATTTATAAATGAAACTTTGTCTGTGTGTGTATCTGTGAGCATATATCCGTTATTTATAGACTCCGAAACGGCTGAACCGTTTTTCTTGAAAATTTACGCAGTAGTACATTAAGCGTCTGCGAGTGTTTTTAGCTAGGTTTTGGGTCGATGTACCCCCGATAAATATCGAAAATCGATAATCGGAAAAATCGGGTTATAGAAGGAGTGGTCCGATTTCAATCAAATTTGGTACACTCATAGACAAAGACATAAGAAACGATATTCAGAAATTTCAAGGTTGCAGTTCTTATAATAGTTCAGAAGATCGATAATATATATATATATATATATATATATATATATATATATATATAAATCGATATCAAGAAATCAAAATTTGACTTCCATCCATTAATTTTTCTTTCATTCTACTGGAAACAACTATTACTTTTGAGTCTTTCGTGCCAACATCCAAGCTCCAGGACCATGGATTAGTTTTAAAGCTTTCATTACACCCGAGCAACGCCGGGCTATACTGCTAGTATATATATATATTTACTCTCTATATATATCTCTCTACCTATTTCACTCTCTTTCTCTCTATATATATATTTATATATTCACTTTCTCTATATATTTATCGCTAGCTCTCTCTTTATCTCTCTTTGTATCTCTCTCTGTATATATATTCACTTTCACTATATATCTCTCTATCTCAGTCTCTCTTTTTCTCTCTCTCTTTCTCTCTGTATATATTCACTCTCACTATATATCTATCTTTCTCTTTATATATATATATATTCACTCTCTCTCTCTCTCTCTCTCTATATATATATATATATATATACCTCTTTTTATCTCTTTCTCTCTCTCTCTCTCTCTCTATATATATATATATATAATCATTGCAAAAATACAGGCCCGATTTATTTTATATGTTAATATTCAGTGACCTCTACTTTACACTGGGATGTTTTATGTGAATTTCTGTTGTCATTGAAACCTTGACGTTTTGTCCACAAACGACAGCCTTAGAGATAGACGATGGAATGTCGCATTTTTTCCCATATTAAGATCTATGAATTTTAGGAACGAGTAAGCGTCGGGGCTGTTACAAAAAGAATTCAGAATTTTTATTTGAATCGTACGTACTTCAGCTCTTCGGATGTTCAAGACTTCATTTGCAAGATTTCGTCAAGGTGTGTGTCACTCAACCGATTAACCACGTCCCTGGAATCCTTTCGACAATGATGAAAACTTTCTACTTGCCATTGTGGGTAGATAATAAACTCAAGACAAAAGAGATTGAACAGACTTCGGTTCGTTTCCAAATTCGACACGTGGATCTCACATTCTCTATCGGATCAGAACAAGATCGATTGTGTTTCTGCGGCCATTTCGTTGCTGTTACGCCACGAATTGACATAAGCAACGGACAATGGATCGTTTATGCTAATATTCGACAAAAACTGAGCTGGAAACAAGATTGTAAATGCACAGAACCCGTGCTTAAAGCGGTCTCGCTTCCAAAGGTGTTACTGCATGTTCAGTGGAAGTGCAGCCCGTGAAACAATAACTGCAAATTATTGCAACAAACTCGCCAATTTCAATGTTGTTATTCCAGAAATACGAGGGAAAATCGAAAAGGTGCAATTTTCCGTCACGACAACGCAAAAGTGCATATTGCAAAACAGACCTTGCAGAAGCTAAAAGTGGGAAACCCACCATCACCCAACATATTCTTCCGACTTGGCTCTTTCAGAATCTCATTTATTTAGGCTTCTAGAGAGAGGATAAAAATTTCGACATTCTTGAATCAGTCGAAATGTACTTTGCATGATTATTCCAAAAAATGTCATGACCGATAAGGGGACAGTTAGTAAAATAAAGACAATTTTATCTAATCTAAACTTATTTATAAATGGAACTTTGTCTCTGTGTCTATGTGTGTGTGTGTGTGTGTGTGTGTGTGTGTGTGTGTGTGTGTGTGTGTGTCAGTTACTTATCGACTCCGAAACGGCTGAACCGATTTTTTAAAAATTTACACAGTTCTACAATAAGCGTCTGCCAGTGTTCTTAGCTAGGTTTTGTGTCGAGATACCTACGATAAATATCGAAAATCAATAAACGAATAAATCGGGTTATAGAAGGAGTGGTCCGATTTTAATATAATTTGATACACTCATAGACAAAGACATAAGAAACGATATTCAGAAGTTTCAAGGTTGCAGTTCTTACAATAGTGCAGAAAATCGATAATATATATACATATAAAATGCAAGATGTTTGTGTGTGTGTCTGTTTATCTGTCTGTATGTCCTTTATACAAATCCACAATATTTATCCGATTCTCACCAAACTTCACACAAATATTCTTTAAGCTGAGTCTGAGCTCCCTGACCATGGAATCGTTATAAAGCTTTCATTACACCCGAGCAACGCCGGGATATACTGCTAGGGTAATAATAACAAGTTTTTTTTTGTGATTTCGGAAATTGTAAGATTTTTAACTTTCCAATTGATTATAAACATTTGCAACGATCTAATATAGATATGATATAGATGTATATTATAAATATACATATCCTACGTCTATTGAGTTTCATGATTGAAGGAATCATGAGACGCTTATAATGAACTACCCGTTCTTGGATTTGATTTTTTTTATTTCTTTTTTTAGCTTTCGCGTTGTTCTTGGAACTTATAATGGTAGGATGCCATTTTTTTTAATTCTGTAATTTACTCTGGTTTGGACTAAAACTTAAACATAAAATTGTAAAGTGAAATCTTTAAATTTAAATTTAAATTTAAATTAATTGGGTGTACATTATTGAAGCAGAAGTTATACGTTTTGTTCCTCTGGTTCAAGGGGGATCTCATGTTATTATTTTAGAGAAAACAAAAGAAAATAATGAAAATAAAAAAGGGTAATGTAACAAAATGTACATCCGGGAAAGTATGTCAATCCGGGTCAACGTATTTGAGCAGATAATCAGTTATAAATTTGCATGCAGTCATCAGTTTATGTCTTTATTATGTAAATTCGGAGTATTCCATTTTTTAAAGAAAGCAATTTTTTAAAGAGCATAATTTTAATATATTATTTGATTTAGTTTTGCGAAGATATACCAGGTAATATATATTTTTGTTTTTGTTTTGAGTTGCGAGAATAAATTTGAGATGGCAGTGCTTTTAGGGCATTTAATAATAATTAAAGTCAAACGTTGTTCCCATTGCTTTTCAACTGAGCTGAAATAATACACACACGCACACACACACACACACGCACACACACACACACACACACACACACATATATATATATATATATATATATAGTCTGAAGAAACCAGAAAGTTCAAAACCAGGATGGAGTATCGTAACCGGATTACCTTCCTTACGTTTATATATATATATATATATATATATATATATATATATATATATATATATTGGTAGATGTGAAAAAGCATATTGTCAAATAGATAGATAGATAGATAGATAGATATGAAAAAGCATATAGCGATATAGATCGATAACTGAAAAATTATAGAGTGATATAAAAATTTATATCTAGATAAGATAGATATGATTAACATATCGTGATAGATAGATAGATAGATAGATAGATAGATATGAAAATGCAAAGTCGATATAGATAAACAGATAAGAAAAGGCAAAATCGATATAGATAAACATATAAAAGGGCAAAAACGACATAGATAGATAGATAGATAGATAGATAGATAGATAGATAGATAGATATGAATAGGCCAAATCAATATAGATAGAGCGATACATATGAAAAAATCAAAAACGGATACAGACAAATATGAAGATAGATGTATAGAGTGATAATGAATAAATTGAGATAGATTGATTGCCGCGTTTTATCAAGAGATTCGTCCTTATTTGCAAGTCAAAATCTGCTAAGCAAATAGATAAATATGTTG
The DNA here is from genome assembly GCA_037127315.1 of Ascarosepion bandense. Classification (NCBI taxonomy): domain Eukaryota; kingdom Metazoa; phylum Mollusca; class Cephalopoda; order Sepiida; family Sepiidae; genus Ascarosepion; species Ascarosepion bandense. Next base: position 892,451 of record JBBBDQ010001012.1, read on the forward strand.
GTTTATCTGGCATAATATCGTCCGGATACTTTCAACCAATTTAGCAGTGATATCTTTGATATCTCTAGTTCCGGAAATGCTTGTAAGTTGATTTCCGCCGGGATATAGCTTACTACGTCATTTCAATTCACACCTTTCTTCTACCCTTAATTGACTGCCTTATCGAATCGTTCCGATTGCACTAACACCTATCCCACGCTTCGATGAACACGGATATCGGCTGCATTATGACAAAATAAATTCAATTGCGTTTACGCGTTCGGATGGTCCACTGCAGGTGATTTAAGAAAGACCACAGAGAGGTTCTTTGAAAAGTCATGCAACTGCCTGGATCCACTGCGAAAATATACTTTGTATTTTTTTTTTTTGTTTTTTTGTATCATTTCACCCCGAGCAAGGCGGAAACGCCACTGATGTATAGGGGGCTACATAAATGTAAAAATATTAATTAGAAAAGAGTGAGGAGTACAAACTAGTTAGAAAGGAACAATAGAAAGCTGAGAAAGCAGGTGCGATGACAGATACATAGGTGGAGAGAAATGGAAGGTTATACAGGGATGGGGAGAGAGCTAGAGGCCAGTGGTTAGTAGATGAGTATTGACTTTGCATTTAAATTTCTGGAGGTTGTAGCCGTCAGGAAAGCAATAATACTGGGCGGGAAGTGCAAGAGAAGAAGCTGACAGGAGTAGAATTGTCGTCTGCATTTGGCTAACCTGGCTGTGAATGGGTGGGACCCAGATGCCAGTCTGGTTGCACGAGTAAACACCTGTAGAGGAGGCATCAGTGACTTAAGCTCGTCCGAGCAGAAGCCATGAAAGTATTTATAGAACAGACAAAGGGAGGCCACCTTTCGACGATGGGGAAGTGGCTGCGGTCGAGCCGCCAGAACAGTACCTATCACATCACAGACTCTCCTTTTATCGAGTAATTATCATCATATTCAAAAAATAATATGGTGGTAATAATTCAAACAGTTTGATGTTATAGTTTCAGTAGATAGATACTTTGTAGTACATTAGTATTCAAGCATTTTGCAGTGTCTTTATCGATGGATAATATAAATAATTTCATTTGATGTCTCTTGTAAACTTGTATCTCGATAAAGGTTCAATATAAGTAACCACATCGAGAGATTTACCACATTTCAAAATGAGAAAATTTAGTATTTACTAGCTGATTATGAAATATTCCAAGCTTCTTTTTTTCTATCATTTCCCCCAAAGTAAGATCGTCACTGGTGAGTAGGGAGTTACAGTGAGAGAAAAGACTGGGTACAGAGGTTATTGAAGAAAAGATAAAAGTGGAACTGGATTGAAGAAGATAGAAGATGACAATTGACATGGCGTTTAAATCTTTTGACGAAATTATTCAAAAAATTATTTTTACTAACAATTAAACCTATTTGCTATAGTTACTCTTCCGTTAATTATTGTAAAATATTTACCCTATATTTTCAGGCGAATAGATTTTTATTATTTTTATACCAAAATCACGAGATGTCTGGAAAATTTCAAAATCGCTCTGTAGTTCTCAGTTTACTTACATGCATACATACACTACCGGACATAATTATTAGGCCACCCCGGTTTTTAAAAAAATGATGTATTTTATACTACTTTAAGTATTTATTGCCAAGTGGATAATTCTAAATGAAAATAAAATGATTCTTTTGATTATTACTTTGCGAAATTTTACAAGGCAGCCAGGAGGCCTTTGCTTCGGCCAGCCAATAAGAAGAAGAGACTAGCATGGGGAAGAGAGCACAAAAAGTGGACACCAGAACAGTTCATTTGATGCTCATGTTATTGTGCAGTATTAAAAAAAGAACCATTCTATTTTAGTTTAGAATTATCCACTTGGAAATAAATACTAAATATAGTATGAAATACATCAATTCTTTTAAAAAACTGGGGTGGCCTAATAGTTATGGCCGGTAGTGTGCATACATACATACATACATACATACATACATACATACATATATACATATATACATACATACATACATGTAGATAGATATTTCTTTTTATTCGTTTCACCCCGAGCAAGGCATTCCACTGCCACTACTGCGCAGGGGGTAACATAGGGTCGGGGAAGTGATGGGAAATGAATGGTCAGATATAGGAAATGTCAGAATGAGGGTGATAGACGGGTAAGGGTACCGAGAATGAGTGTTACTTAGATGGTGGGAGTGTTTGAGAGAATAGATGCAAGTTAGTGTGTTAGGAGGTGTCTATTGACCTTACATTTAAACTCCTGGAGATTGTAGCTGTCGAGGAAGCAGGCATGTGGAAGGGAATTCCACAGGCGAGACGCGCGAGAAAAGAAGCTGTTGGAGTAGAAATTTACGGTTACATCTTATCTGTTTCACTGTAAAAGGGTGGAACCTAGTTGCTAATCTAGTATATCGTGTAAATTCGTACCTAGGCGGTACCAATGACCTGAATTCATCACAGCAGAAGCCGTGAAATTACTTATAGAAAAGGCACAGGGAAGCCACGTCACGTCGGTTAGAGAGTGGTTGCAGCCGGTCCGCCAAGTCAGGATCGATCAGTATAGATAGATAGATAGATAGATAGATAGATATGAACACAATTCCATAGATAGATAGAGAGAGAGAGAGAGAGAGAGAGATATTAATACAATTCCATAGATAGATAGATAGATAGATAGATATTAATACAGTTCCATAGATAGATAGATAGATAGATAGATAGATATTAATACAATTCCATAGACAGATAGATAAATAGATAGATATCAATACAATTCCATAGATAGATAGATAGATAGATAGATAGATAGATAGATAGATAGATAGATGTATTAAGACACATATTGTAATTAGCGTTACCGTTCAACATACATAAACAAACAAGCATTTCTACACAAACATAATAATAAACTATGATACATTATACCATCCCAAATATTACAGGAGCACACATTTGAAAAATTATTTATTGCTTTAATACACGTGACTCGTATCTCAGCAATATATATATATATATATATATATATATATATATATATATATATATATAACATATCAGTATACTGTCCCTTTTAATTCTTTATTTTCCTCTTCGAATCCGATAAAGTTTCAAAAGCGAAACATGTTAGATTGATTCCAGTCAGTCAGGTAATTGATATATGTAATAAACGTTTGGATGATCATGTCTCTTTCGATCCATGACTGACAGAGCAGAAGATTTTCTCGCAGTAGGATGCCATTACATATGCGGTAGATTAGTGGCCAACCAAGGCCATAAAACCAAATCTGGGAAAAGAAATTGATTAATACTTTAGATCAAATTAAAAAAAAAATTAAAATTAAATTAAAAATAATAAAAACTTAAGGAAAATTTAATTAATTTTTTTTATATATGATCTTTCTTATGTTATTTTATCTTTATTTTTATCGATTTTTTTTCCATTAAAAAATGTGATCTATTTAATGTTTTTAAATTTAAATTTTATTTTTATTTTTAATATATATTTTTTCCTTTAACTTTTATTATTTTTGAATTTAATTGTTCTTTAATTTTTATTATTTTTCAATTTAATTTCAATATTCTCTCATACTAATGCATTTATATCTTCGTCATGTATTTTAAATTTCGCTCAGATCTGCACTTTTTAAATAATTCCTATGTTTGTGTATGTGATTTCATCATTTCTTTTCTTTTTAATGCCAAAGGATTTAGTTTTAACAATGTCATGAACAAAATGTATCAATCTACAATTCACTTCCGACCAAAGTTTGAATTTTCTATTTCTTTGCAACGTCTGTTGTCTTTTGTTGCCTCTCCACCTCTTTCTTCCCCCTGTGCATATTCTCACTCTTTCCTCTTAGTTAAGCCCAGAGGTAACCTGACCGATATATGCATATGTCTATATTTAACTTTCTACCTAAGATTTGGGTCTATTTCTCTCTGAGACGTTTTGCATTGGCTCTTTCCTCTCGCTTCTTCATTTCTTTCTCTCTTGTTTTCCTCTTTGTTTTTTTAAATTTCCTTTGCGTCCTTTTCTCTTTCTTTCTCCCTCTGTTTTTGATTTCCCTTTTTGTTATTGCATCTTTCCTATCCTCTTTACCGCACACAAAATTTTTTCCAACAATGAAGTGAATTTTCATAAATTTTCATTTCAAATATTATGTTTATTGCCATCATTTGTAACTCACTGACGAGATATTGTTCTTTCAATGTCGAAACAAAATGTACAGTTTTGTAGTAGATTGTAGTTTTTATATGTTCTAAAGTATAATATATATTTATATAAATATAAAATATAGATTTATATGCACACACACACATACATATATATATATGTGTGTGTGTGTGTGTGTGTGTGTGTGTGTGTGAAACATGTTTGGTTCAAGAACATGGAGAAGTAAGGTTAATTACATCTATCAATTTAAATTTTTTCAAACATCTGGTTGAGGCGTTTTGTGTTATCGATAAATTTGTCAAAGTAAATAGTTATTTTTATTTGGTATTATTTTTTCCACAAACTTCAATTTTCCCGTTTATATGGCGTCACCTTCAAGGATTTGAAATTGTTTCCATCGAATTTACAGATAACCTATAATACTGTAATTACAACTATAAATATATATTACGATCATACAAACCTGGCAGAACGTGCTTTAAGTTCCTGATGTAATTCCTCCTTAATTTTGAAAATGTTTTATTTATTGTTATTTTAAAAAAAAAATATATATATATATATATGTTGTTTTACAAAGAGCTCAATTCTTTATATTGTAGAGCTTCTGAATCTTTTCCAATTTGAAAACTGATATTCTAATGTGTTTCAAACGTAATATATATATATATATATATATATATATATATATATATATTCTTTATTTCTCTGTAAAGTCAGATAAAACTTAGTGGAGAAATAGCCATTTTTACCATGTCATTTTAAGGCATGCATTATTTGACCCCTTATAAAAAAATAAGGAAAAGTTCTAAGCCCAGAGTTTAGCTTAGGTAAAGAAAGGGGTTGGGATGTATTGCTTTTTATTGGGTTGGGCTGGGAGAAGGAATTTAGTATTCAATCCTCCTTGGTAGTGGGAGGTATGTTGCCTGACCCTTGAGTTAGTAGTGGTAAGTGGTGGGGAAATAACTGCTTAACCAATTTTTAAAAACTTTTTTGAATTTTTATTGGGACTAATTGAGGGAATAGAATAATTATTATAATTTATACTTATTTCTATGGCGACACATATTTATTATCTCCCTTCGTTTGTTTAGTTTGGTCTTGAAATTTTAAAATTTTAATTTTCTCTGTCAAACATAGCTTACACCTATCTCTTAAGCTATTAGGGGTCCTAGCCTAGCCTCTGAGTTCCCATTTTATCTGGGGATCTAAATTACTTTCTTTTAATTCCCAGTATTTTCTTGAAAGAGTTGTTTGGTATCTTAAACTAGGAATGGTGAAGGAGCGCCGTTGCTTCCAAATTCCCGCCAAAATTCCGATATAAACATTACGTCTCTCATCATTTTCCTTAGGGTAGATGATGGCTTGATAGATCATATTTTCAGATCTACACTTACCCTCAGCCGGACAGTTATTTCTAGATCTACAGTTACAGGGGGTATCATTCTATTTTTTGTATTGGATTCCCTACACTTCTTCAAAATTTGTTTATTATGGCAGATGATAATGTTATACATGCTACTGGTACACGATTAACTAATCTTAATTGTTTTCTTATTGAATAGTTTACTCAGGTGGTTAGCTCTATGCAAATGTTTACTTTTTTTTTTATAAGCCTTTCACCCCGAGCAAGGGGGCTACGTAGAGTGGAGAAAGGCAGATTAAATATAGAAAATGTCAGAGGGTGGGTGATAGGCGGGTAAGGATACTGAGAATGAGGGTTGGGTAGATGAGAGTGTTCTGAGAATAATTGGAAGTTAGTGTGATAGGAGGTGTCTATTGACCCTACATTTAAACACCTGGAGATTGTAACTGTCGGGAAAGCAGACTTGTAGAAGGGAGTTCCACAGGCGGGAAGCGCGAGAAAAGAAGCTGTTGGAGTAGAATTTACGGTTACATCTTATTTGTTTAACTGTAAAAGGGTGGGACCTAGTTGCTAATCTAGTATCTCGTGTAAATTCCTGCTTAGGCAGCACCAGTGATCTAAGCTCATCGGAGCAGAAGCCATGAAAATACTTGTTGAAGAGGCACAGGGAAGCCACATCACGCCGGTGAGAGAGCGGCTGCAGCCGGTCTGCCAAGTCAGTATCAACCAGGTTACAGATCCTCCTTTGTATTTTGTCAAGAAGCTCTAGGAGAGCAGCAGGGGCTCCCGACCAGATATGGCAGCAATATTCAATACACGGGCGGATGGTAGATTTGTATATGTGCAGAATAGATTCAGGTGGGAAAAATTTCCGGGACCTGCACAGGGAGCCGACTTTCATAGCAGCAGATTTGGCAATGGATTCAATATAGTCATTCCATTTGAGGTCCGCCGAGAGTGTAAGGCCAAGGAGGCGTAGTATTTTACTCTCTGGGAGGCTAGCCTGTCCCATGCTAATGGGAGATAGATGCGATTGTCTATGGTGGTTAGATGATAACAGCTTTGTTTTAGAGGCATTGAAATTTACCAACCATTTCCTACCCCAGGCCACTACGATTGGAGGTCCCTTTCAAGTACGGCAGCGAGGTTCACTTTGTCGTCCAGACCTGGTTTCTGATCGATGCGAGAGTAGATTGTTGTGTCGTCGGCATACATGCCAACTTGGGATCTAATGGTGTCGGGGAGATCATTAATGTAGATCAGAAAGAGCGTGGGACCTAGGATGGAACCTTCAGGGACGCCCGCGTTCGTATGGTAGTTTTATTAATTTAAGGAAGATCTTCCCAATATTAATCGTTGATAGTTTACAGAAATGGGGGTTAAGCCATATAATTTTCCTTTTCCTATGTTTATTTTGACCTTTAACGGTTCCGGATTCTTAGTAGATGCGTAATACGTTAATTTCTCTTTATATCCGCTAATCTGGAGGGCCTTACCATATAGCTTTTTATTATTCCTAAAGATTTCTCGGTTAGAGTAAAATCGGTTAATTCTAATATTCACGGTCTTCGATATTTGCTTTATAATGGCGCTAGGGTTGTTAGAACTAATATTGCTATAGCTAGGGATTTTATTGTTTTTATTGTATGGGTTAAAGAAATTATTGTTCAGGTTGAGGTTAATGTCTAGGCAATTCACTATCTTTAAGTTGGATGCGATTTCTATTTTGAATCCTTGCATACTGAAAGACTTAATGATTTTCTTCTCGATTTTCATATTCAAGGGTCCATTATTATGAACATAATTATTATGAACATAAGTCCATCATCCCGAAATAGGCGTACTTGTTTAAGATTTACAACATTACCCAGGGTGTCTAGGATATAGATGCCTATTAAATCAGCAACATGGGCTGAATCATGTACCCCTATTGTAACTTTTTTTCCAGGTAGAATCATTAATGGTATGGAGAGATTTTCCTCTTCTGCGATCTCTACGTAGTTTCTAGCGAATTTAACACATTTTACTAGGAGTTCTTTTTATATAGAGGGATAGAAATCAATAATGTCAAATTTAAGAAATGTGGTTCTAGTTTTATCTATAATATTGTTAAACCAATGGATAGTGCTAGCCGACTCCTTTCAGAGGTTGGTATGGAGGGTTTGTTAAAGCTTAATAGTTATATTTATAATGATGTTTTCTTGACTAATTCTAGTTAACTTTTGGCAGGATTAATTAATCTGGAACCACTCGATTTGGGATCGTTTTGTCTTGTTTTTGTTTTTGGGGGGACGAGTTGTTATTCTTGCTTTTGTCTTTTTTAAGTTTTCTTCACTTCTTGCGATGGCATCCTCCTCGAAAACTCCAAGAATGGCTTTATTCAAAAATTTCGCAAATTCAGTTGGTGAATATGTGCAAGCAAAAAAGTTAATTGCACAGGATCGATTTACTATAAGGTTGTATGAAAATCTGAGCACCCGCCCCCCTCAAAACTGTTTAAATATTGAAACTTTTACAAATTTTCTTTGTCATTCGGAAGGTTTAGGGCTTAATCGATAAGATTGCACTGAAAAAAGTAAAAAAATGATGATCAACCAATTTACAGGTAATGGTAATGTAGTACCGGCGAGTGGTTCCAAAAGGAAGGATCGATTTACTATAACATTGTTTAAAAAACTGAGCCCCTACTAAAATTGTTTAAATTTGAAATTTTTTCCAATTTCTTTGGTCAATCGGAGAGTTTACGGTGTAATCGATAAGATTGCACTGAAAAAAGTAAAAAAAAAAAAAATGAAAAACAACAAATTTAAATGTGGTGGTAGTCTTCATATCTGCCCATTTTTTTTTCTTCTGAATTTTCGAATCTGCAAGGAATTAGCTTCATTTTCCCCTGTATAGCAAATATTAGGAAAAGCTTCACCCGTGCAGTTTTTTTCAAGAACGGTCATTTCGTGAAAAAAGATTTTCGGGTGGGATTTTTCTGATAACTAGTATCTTAATTTAGCTATAATTCTGAAATATGATAGTGTTTACATTATTTATTTTGTTCGGACAGTTTTTTCCTCAATTTTATTTCCATATTCACGACTTTGTAACACTCTAGTTTGCTTCAGGTGATTATTCAAGGACACACGCCCCAGTGTATAAAAGGATGGTTATAACCAGGGACTTGAGCCAAATAGTTGTGAGTAGAGTTGTGAGTTCAATATCTAGTTACAGCAGTGGTGAACAAATTACTTAAAGTTTTGATTTAAGGAGAGTTAACTAAGACATGGTTTATAATCATGGCTTATGGAACGAGTACACAATACCACAGTGATCAAAATAAAAGGTTTGGTTCGAAATTCCAGTCACCTGAAGAAGGCCTAAGCGTACAACGCCCGAAACGTTGTAAATGTGGCAATAAAGATGAGGACAATAGTCCTAATAATATTAATAATATACAATGTTAATTTTTTCAAGTCAAGTTCTTTATTCTAGTAATATTCACTCCCTACTATTTCTTATTTTCATTTTTATCACACAAGTCATTTATCATGGACACTTCATCCCTCTACCTTAAGTTAGTCTTGGGCCTTGTACATGTTAAATATTAATATAAAAATATTTCCAGTTGAATGTTTCAAGCGATTGTTAGCAAGATAATAAAAAAGATTATTATATCTTCGTGATTAATGTTCATTTTGCCGCCTCTTAATTTTGGCCTTGTTCTTAGCATAAGTATAGAAATATCTAGCTTTCATATTTTATTTTTATTTTCCGGTTTTTCCTTAATAACTTTTTACGTTTTATTGGCTGACAAGTAAGCCCGATTTATTAAAAAAATCTTTCTCGGTAATTAACCAATTTTTCTTTTTTTTTTTATTTCTCTCTACTTTACACTGTATTTTTTAATCACATGTCGACATCGCACGTCTTCCCCATTTATTGAACTCGTTGGAGAATCTCCATCTTCGCTTGATTTTGCACTTAATCAAATATTTTGACCAATCGACCGACGGCCATTTGTAATTCCTTAATTAGGTAACGTTTTATCAGATATTTGCAGACACTGCTCCACAGAGGTGTTTCTGGCCGAATGTATGTGATCTTTCAAGTGTTAGAAAAGTAAATGTGTCTGACGAAAATGGAAAGTATTAGTGGCCCACCACGGGCCGTTCGGAAATATCTGCGCAGATATTTCCAAAACACTGTATTAGTCAGGCACAAGGCAAAAAACATAAAAAACCTGATTAAATATCAAACCTACTATCTTATTAGTGCCTGACGAATTTTTCAGAATATTATCATGAAAATTTTACATTCCAGTTACCAAAATCAAATAAGCGAAAACAATTTAAATATCTGGAAAACTTACTAGAGAACGGAAAGCTCATCACTGAGATACAAAAGAGTGTTGGAATTGTGAATGATGGCTTCCGAAAGCTAAGTAGAGTATTAAGAAACAGAAAAAAATATTTCGTTAGAAACAAAGTAAAGAGTACTGAAATGTTCGAAATATCAGTAATCCTATACGGCAGTGAAAACCGGGCAATCTCTTCAAAGATTATGAACAGCCTTGAATCAACACAAATATTTAAACTTATTTATAAATGGAATCTTGTCTGTGTGTGTGTGTGTGTGTCGGTGTGTGTGTCCGTTACATATAGACTCCGAAACGTCTGAACCGATTTTCTTGAAAATTTACGCAGTTGTACTATAAGCGTCTGCGAGTATTCTTAGCTAGGTTTTGTGTCGAAGTACCCAGGATAAATATCAAAAATCGATAATAAAAAAAATCGGGTTATAGAAGGAGTGGTCCGATTTTAATCAAATTGGATACACTCATAGACAAAGATATAAGAAACGATATTCAGAAGTTTCAAGGTTTGCAGTTCTTACAATAGTGCAGAAAATCGATAATATATATAGATATAAGGCAAGATGTTTGTGTTTGTTTATCTGCCTGTATATCTGTATTTTTTTCAGCCCTTTTAATTTAGTTTTTGCTTCGGGCTTGGCTCTAACTAGATATAATTGTAGTTCTTAGTCTCAGCCATGATAGCATTTACTCAGAGGAGTTATTTAGCCTTCAAAATTCAGTTTACAACGAAAAAACTTATTTGATATCAATACCAGGAAATCAAAATTTGACTTTCATCCATTCATTTTTCTTTCAGTCTACGGTTTTGCTTTAAATGGAAACAACTATTGCTTTTTAGTCTTTCGTGCCAACGTCCAAAGTGTCTGAGCTCCAGGACCATGGATGAGTTTTAAAGCTTTCATTGCACCTGAGCAACGCCGGGCTATACTGTTAGTAGTTCTATAGAAGGATGCTGAAGTGCCATGGGCCGAATATTCGATTAATGACGAAGTTATATATTCCTTTACTTCTTCCAGGATTTATCCCGTATCTTGTTCCCCCAGCTACTGGTTAAATAAGCAGTTTGACAAGATTTTCCAATCTTAGTTTAAGTTTTCCACGCTTCTTCTTGGAGAAGGTCAATTCAAAACCCAGCCATTTGAATCTGTACAAAGATGGTTAGATATTGAACACAGATACTATGCTAAACAAAAAAAAAGAAAAGTAAAAAGAAAGATACACTTAAAAAATTATGGAACTCGACTGGAACTTATCCTTTTTATTCATGTACCGTATCCTTTCAGGATGTAGGCAATCATGGACGTCCACTTGGCTCTATCTTCTGTCGCTCTCAATAATTTTTCCCTTGGTATCACTTCTAAGCTCTGCTCCATCAACCATTTGCTCAGACCTAACAAGTACGTCTCCCGCTGCTTTTCCCTATCTCTTCTATCCTTTATCCGACCTGTGAGTATTAAGTTCCAAAGTCCTTCCTTCCTCATTACGTGTCCCAGTAACCTCATATCTCTCTTTCTAAGATATAGTATCAGTTTTCTTCTAGTTTGCATCCTATCTAACACCTCATCGTTGCACATGTTCTCCGTCCATGGTATCCTAAGCATCCTTCTGTAAAACTACATTTCTACTGCTTCAAGCCTCTCCTTCATCTTTGAAGTGATAGTCCAGCATTCACTTCCATACAAAAGGACATATATCATCCATCAATCCAGCACTCTTTTCTTTGGTTCTAGTGAGATTTCCCTGTCTTTCAGTACTCTGGTTAGCTTCTGAAATGCGTCTTTGGTCATGCCAATGCGTCTTTGGATCTCCATGTCGCACGTTCCATCCTCTGTCAAAACATTTCCTAGGTTTTGAATTATTTTTACTCTGAGTTTCTCCGACATGTAGTTCACACATTTTTCTCAATTTTTTGCTGGTGTCCATTCACTTTTATTGAGGTTTATGCTCAGTTCTTTCTTTTCAGTTTCTTTTGTTAACTTCTGCAGAAGATTCTGCATTTTCCTTTCCGTGTCAGCTATCAGAAGCTCGCCATCCGCGTATCTGATATTGTTGGGATTGTGGAGAATGCTTAAGATCGGGACAAAGGAAGAAACGATTGATGGTCTACCTAAATCGTCACCCATCTCAGATTTGAACAAGTTGCATTGCTTAGCTTTTGACGTCCATCTTTCTCTTATTTTACTATCTCCTTCTTTTCTATACACTTTCTAATATTTTTGTTGTTTTATTTTTCTTCCTTCTCGTCTGTGGGTTTTTCTCTATTTCTTTATCCAATCCTCCTTCTCGTCGTCTTTCTTTCCTGGTTTACCAGGCGTTCGTACGAAGGTGTAAAGCAAGTTGAGATCGAAGCTAATTAAATAAAGAAAGCAATCAATCAAACAGTCGATTGATTGATTGATTAGATTGTCGGTGAAATGAATCGAAAGCTTCAATACATGGCGTAACGCATGTAACACTTTACCGGCCCAGAACTTTTCAGATGTTTTAATTTATTTTCTGCTTATTTAAACGTATCAAAGACAGGTTCCATGAGAGTGCGCTTTATTTTTTTCATTTTAAAAGCAAACAAGACAAATGAATTTAAGGTTTCGGTTTCAATTCGGGATACAAGTCATTTTCTCATATTCTCAACCTTTTGTTTTTTACAACCTGGAATAATATCCTGATAATTGTTGTTATCATACATAACTTTTCGGAGGTGGTTTCATGCGGGGTTTTTCAGATATCTCTCGATTTTAGTAAATATCAGAGAATTGAACCATTTATTCGATCTATGAGTGTGGTATGTTTTTGTTGGTGATATGTACTGATATCTTATCATGTACTTTTTTTTAGTTATGTCATTTACTTCTTGTCTCGTTTCTACCTTGAATCTGAGTTCAAACTGCCTCGCTCAATGATTGAACTCACAATTACTCTCACCAAAATCAACTCTTTAATATTTTAGGCGATTTTTTTTAATGAAAAAAGAAGTTTCTCCAAATTTAAACAAGACACGTGGAAAAATATGAAAATATATTTAGAAGATATTTTATTTTTTCTAGCAATAAATATTTCGTTGAGTAGTGAAGCATATATATATATATATTATATTAATCAAACATATCTAAGCCTGTTTCGCAGGTTATCAGTGTGGCTAGACATATGCACTTGCGTCTTGCCGGGACCGAACTCAACCAATTTGGTGCCAGTCGAAGTCGTTACCCCATCAGCCATAGGCGCATGGAATCAAAGAAGGGAAATTTAACGTGTTATATATATATATATATATATATATATATATATATATATATATATAACATGTAGCTTTCGAGACATGATCGCCGAGACTTGTATCATGTATGACACTTAACTGACCGACTGACTGCTTGGGCAATATTGGTTCATTGGGATTTCTGCACATATATTTTCGATATCTTGTCTAAGCGCCGACAATATAGTCGTTTTTTTCTCATGCATAACATCTTTTAGGAACGCACATATTAAACTGTGTTATTGAGATTTGATAAAACTATTAAATACTATGTATTTATTTCTGAGATGAGTAATTTTCAATAATCTTGGAATTATTTCAAACTTCTGTTCTGATCTTGGTTGATATAGGTTTTATAATAGACAGAACGTTCCCACCAATTACCCTCTGGTCATCATCGGTTGTCCATAGATGGGCTGATGTGGATTATCTTGTTGATTATTGCAAAATATCCTGAGAAATCAATTATTTTTCTTTCATGTTGGTATTTGGTTTACCACTACAAATTTCAAGGATCGTACTCGGACACCTGATAATGACCAGAGGGTACTTGGTCGAAACGTTGTGTAGATTATAACACCTATATTAACCAAGATGAGAACAAAAGTTCGAAATAATTCCAAGATTATATTAAATATTAGTTTTTCTTTTCCTGAAATGCGTATACATTTTGGCGGATTCTGAATATTACGATCATTATATTTGAAGTTATATATATATATATTTAATTCTCTTTACTTTCAACTATTTCCAGTTAACTTTTTCTTTTTTTTTTTTTCTGAATTAGGATTTATTTATATTTGTACAACAAACATAAATATCGTTCTTTTCTTATTCTTTCAGGTTCTGCTTGCATAAATGTATTTTAGTCAACGTTGCATTTTCTACTCTCATTACATTTTTATCAATTGTTGGTTTAAGTATTTGTGCTGTCAAAGAGGCTGTACAAAAGAGTTATTTGATGTTTATTAATGACTTTATAATTTCCGAATATTTTCGGCTTAAAATTCATATTTTGATTTGAAGTTTCAGCTATCTTTTACTAAATGAAAAAAATAATTCGATATTTGTGTTTGTGTTTGTTTGTTCATGCATTGTTTCGTATTTGTTTAGATTACAGTGTTTTCTTTACTTAACGTTAAATTGTATAATTAAAACCCGTTCATTTTTTAAACATGTAAAATGCTTAATGTATAGAAATGTTAGTATACGTATATATAAGTACATATATATATATATATATATATATATATATATAAATTTATACATGTACATAAATATATATATATATATATATATATATATATATATATATATAATGACTATGACGAAGTGTAATCATACCATAAAATACCTATTAGTGTCCTACAACCATGAGTGAAAACGTTATAACTTCTAATTTAGAAAATTGCGCGTTCAAAAAAAATCCCCGTTACGTGAGCGTTCTTAAAAATAACGGTAAATCAGTCATTGTAAATTGCCTGAAGACACCAAACAATTCAAAAGTTCTACAATATTATTGTATTGAAGAATTTAATACAACTAAGTACTGGTCTAATTTAGTTATGTTCATATACTAATTAATTAAATAATTATTTATCTATCTTATTTGAGTTGAATATATGGATCGTAATCCAACAAGATGAATAGAATAAATGAAGAACAAGTTGGAAAAAAGTGTCTGTAATCTAACATGTTTCTTTTTATCAATCTTTTTCAGAGATTTATTAAAAACGAATAAAAAATTAAAAATTCAAGAGACAGTATGAATATCAAATGTAGAAGAAAAAACTTCAGTTTAAGTGTGTGTGCCAAAAAAAGAAAAACATGAAAAAGCCCATAGAAGTAAGACAAAAAGACGCCTTGGCATCCACACTTAAACAGACACAAGCCAACAGTATTTTATCTTAGGGAACAGATTAGGGTCAAATAAGGCGAAAAGTTACAACTAGTTCGAAAATATTTTATTGAAACTGGAGCATTGTTCTGTGTTGCAAAAAAAACAAAACAAATTAAGAATTAAAAGCAATTTTCAGCTTCACTTTTACAAATATTCAGAATGACTTGTGAAATCCTTGTTTTGCCAAATGTAAAAAGGATTTCGCGAGTAGATGTTAAATTGATTTTCTGACCAATGAAAGCGATTTGCAAAGACTGAAAAAAGTGATCCAGTGTGAAAACACTAAATGGCTAGAAAGGCTTCAGTCAGTGTCAGCCAGATAGTTAGATGGGAGAAACGGTCCTGTGAGTATCAGATTCTCCAAACTCTCCTTTCTCATTACTTGACCCAGATACCTCAGCTGTCGCTTCTTGATGTTGTTTATAAGTTTTCTTCCGTTAGCAGCCTTTCTAACAGCTTGTCATTGTTCACGTCGTGCTTGGTCCATGGTCTCAACATCCTTCTATATTTCTGTTGCTTCGAGCCTCTTCTTCATATTTGAAGACATCGTCCAACATTCGGTGCCATACAGAAGGATAAATATCGCTTACCGTTACAACAGCCGCACATTCGAGTTTACATATTTTCCCAGGCGTTTTCTCATTTAGATTATTCTATATTGCTTAATTTTTGTAATCGTACCAGAAGTGGTCTTTTAATGCTAATAATTGGATTAGGTTTCTAATTTAAATTCTAGTCGAGCCTCTACGTTTTTTTTTTTTTGTTGCGAATACGCTTGCTTTGGGTCTCAGTGCCGGGCCAGAAGTATTTTTCTTGTCAGGATCCATCTATAGGATACACAACCTATATCATCCATCAACTAAGTAAAACACAAAAAACAAAATTGCACACCCGCAAAAGTGGATTCAAACGACTAAAAACATTTTGGAAAAACCCAGACCAAAAAAAATTCACAAGTCAGTTTGAAAAGCAAAATTCTGGCCCTGACTGGATTAGAAATAGAAAATTTATACATGACGTTTTTCCACACCTAGAATGCAAAAATGCTCGCTGGAGAAGGTCACATGACCAGATTCACTACTTAAGGACATTCCGTAACAGGTCAAAAATCACTCAGAATAGGATCGTCATCTGATAGCATTTTACAATTAAAGGACGAAATTTCAAGCTGACTCGGTCACGTCTCGCCAAACTCTCCCTTCAACTTTCTTTTCATCTTTTTTACTCCACATCACCTGGACGCAAGGACGCGTCACAGATTCATTCGACTTTTTCTTCCAATTTTCATTTTCACTCCACCCCGCCAAAGAGAGCAACAACAACAACAACAGGAGGCGCTAAGTACAATTTAATTATTTGTTTAACCTTCTCTTTTGCTCTCTCTCCAACTCACCAAAAGGAGGAAGGAACATAAGACTTTACATTCTGCTACTAACAGTATACGCCAGGGACACTTAGCTACTTACTACTATCGATCATGAACTCTTAATTTCTATAGATATTTTGAATATCTCTTTAAACAATTTTAACTAAAAAAACTACATGCATTTCTCAATGAACATTTTTCTTCTCACAAATATGTTGTCGTGTTCTTACAATAGTGCAGAAAATCGATAATATATATATATATATATATATATATATATATAAGGCAAGATGTTTGTGTGTGTGTCCGTTTATCTGCCTGTATTTTTTCAGCCCTTTTATTTAAGTTTTTGCTTCGGGTTTGGCTCTAAGTAGTCATAATTGTAGTTCTTAGTCTCAGCTATGATAGCATTTAATCAGAGGATTTATTTAGCCTTCAAAATTCAGTTTATGACGAAAAAACCTTATTTGATATCAATACCAGAAAATCAAATTTGATTTACATCCATTCATTTTTCTTTCAGTCTACGGTTTCGCTTTAACTGGAAACAACTATTGCTTTTTAGTCTTTCGTGCCAACGTCCAAACAGTCTGAGCTCCAGGACCATGGATTAGTTTTAAAGCTTTCATTACACCCGAGCAACGCTGAGCTATACTGCTAGTCTTTGATAAAGAAATCACGCAAAGTGCGGAAAGAAATTACCTATCTTAGCTAAATCTATTTTTCATGTACAGTTTGTTACAGCAATGATTAAAGGGACCGACGTCCGATTTAGTACGGACATGCAATAAAAGCCGTAAATGACTAGGTACGTGACAGGGCATGCCCAGATGGAATTTATGATGTTGAAAAAATGAGTGGGCTTAAGCAGACTTTGGAGTAGGGTAATGCTTGTCAGTGTGGGAAATGGATTCAAAATCTTTTTCTATGTGCCGTGTTCTATCAAGACTTAGGCGATCATAGCCCTTCACACTGTCCCTATCCCTTCTTGCTCTTAACACCCATTCTTCTCTTATCCCACTGAACCGTTGCTCTTCTATTTTTCTGCTCAAAACCATCAAGTATGTCACACGTTATTTTCCATTTTCTCTCCTTTTCTCTATCCGCCCCTTTAGTACCCGATTCTCCAAGTCCTCCTTCCTCACTACATTTTCAAGAAACTTCCACTGTATTTTCCAGACGTAAAGTATCAGTTTCCTTTTTGCGTCTATCCTATCGTCTTTGCTCACGTTTTCCGTCCATGTTATCCTCACTATCCTCCTGTAGAACCACGTTTCGGTAGCTTCAGCTCTTTCTTCATCTTTGATATGCCGTCCAAATTCTAAACATTTATATTTATCTTTTGCTTGATACTTACACAGGAAAATCATGAAACCATCTTTCCCTAGCATTTAAGTTTGAGTTTTGCTTAACGGCATATCAACACCTCTGTGGGTTATTTAATACCAAAAGGGTGGGGGTTTAAGTTATTTTTTTCATGTCCAGTTATAGTGAGAGTCAGAGTTTAGTCAGATTTTAATGAAACTTTTTTTTGTTTTTATTCTTTTTTATTTCAGAAAACTGAAAATGTCTTCTAGTTTTGCATCCAAGATATTTTGCCGAGAATAATGTTTTTCCTTCAAAAATGTGTCATGGTAATAATTTTTTCTTCAAAAATATACTGTTGAAAATATTTTTCCTTCAAATATTTATATTTTTTATAAAAGTCTATTTTTATGTACATATTTCTATAAAAGTATAGTTTTATATTTTCAAAACCTTTTGACCCCAGTTTGGAGATTAACTATTCGCCCATAGCTGGGATCCTAGCAGGTGCTACCACATCAGGTCATGGTGGACCTGGGAAAAACAGCAATTAAGAGGTGGATCTATGCACGGCACAACCTTTCAATCAGAGGCCTTGCTGTCAGATGCAGTTTATCTTCATGCCTAGGACCTTCCCTATCTTTAAATATCAGTGCAGACCATTGAACATTATTATGATTTAAGACGCTACGATAATGATACTGACGATATTTTTCAAGGCTTTTTTTTTTGTTTTGTAGAATTTGTGTGGAAAATACTTTTTGCAGTTTTGGCGATGAGCTATAATTTTTAGTTGTTTTTTTTTTCTTTTTTTGCAGAGCATCACTTCAGATGATCCATTCTATACCTTTCACTCAGTCTGTGAGAAACATAGATTCTGTAAGTTTCATTCTTTTCCTAAAGTTTGATCATTTTGTAGAAGGTTCTGTTAATTTGTCTGTCTTATATATTAGTTTGTGTTGTTACTGAAATATTTCGCTAGCACGTATCTGAAATGAAAAACAAGAAGGACTAAACACAAATCAAACCAAACCAAAGGGTGATAATTAAGCAAAGTAACAAAGAAAAACGAAAGAACCGAAAATAAAGGCAGGACGAAGTGGCAAAACAAGAGGAAAAAAAAAAAGAAACTAGAAAGAAAAAACAAAAAAAAAAGACATGCAAAAAGGAAGTATTGTATTTCTTCTGGTAAGAGAATCAATCAAAGAAAGCACGCAATAAATGACAAAAGTTACCTCCCTTAGCCCAATCTAATTTCCTTCCACCGATTGTTTAAACAATATTTCAAGGGATCGACTTTCGATGCATGGCCATGCATTCAGTTATTTAAATGGATAGGTACGTGACAAAGCTTGCTTAGATACTATTTAAGATTTTGTAAAAAGAAAAAAAACTGTCTGCTTTAGCAGTCACAGTTAGCGTCATGCTTATCAGCACGGGAAACGGATTCGACATATCCAGTTAAAGTGAAACCTATTCTGAACCCTTCATTCCGAACAAATGGATTGACTTAGAAAAAGCATGAAATCATTTTTCCTCAACTGTTGTTTAAATCAGTCAGTTATGTGCCATACGTGACACAAGCTTAGGTGATCATGTTTCGAAAGAGACATGACTGACTGGGCAGAATATAGTTGCCATTAATTTTGACGGTAGACTGTTGTCAACCAGTGCTATAGAACCGAATCAGTTCTGCCACTTAACACATAGCTGGAGAAAGAATAGATGGATTAATACATTTCCTAAATTTTCGCGTAAAGAGAATAGACGGGATTCAACTGGGATTAGAACTTAACGCACTAATTTTTAATTCCGAGTCGACATCCACGGCACAACACACATCCCTTATGTTGGTTTAAATATCAGTACATAATTTTCAATATTATAATATTTTAAACGTCAAATTGATACGCTATCACACAAAAATCAATTTGAACTGCTAGAAAAACTGGATTTTGGCCAAATAAGTTTAAAAAACCGGTTCATATTTTTTTTAAAGTAGTTTCAATCCAAGCAAAGCAGTACAACTAATGGTTCACAGTGGATTACAGTGAGAGAAAAGGAACAAAAAAACAGCATAGAACATGATACAGGGGATGTTTAAGTAAGGATAAAAAAAGATGCGATTCACGGAGATAGAAGATGGCAATTAACATTGAATTTAAACTTTAATAAAATGTAGCTATTAAGGAAACAAAGAAAAGGAGTTCCACAGTCAAGAAGTACAAGAAAAAGAGTAACTAGAGTAGAAGTGGCGGATACATTAGATTATTTTGACGGTAAAATGGTTGGGCGTACAATCCAATTTGCTCCAACGAGTAAAGTCTTGTCCTACGAATATGAGGGAAATAAGGTCATCAGCACAGAAGGATGCCAAAATATTTGTAGAAAAGACACATCTAAATCGATTGTGTTGCAGATACCCCGTTGGATTTTATCAAAACCCCGAGATGAATAGCGGGAGCACTCTAGTAGTTATGGTAGCAGTACTCAATACACGGACGAAGAGTAGATTGATAAATGTGGAAGATGCGAAGAGGCCTCGGTGATTCTTGGTAGATTGGCCTTGTACCAAACACGTGTGAAGTCCCCACAATTTAAGTATCAGAAGTTTGATAAGATACTGAAACGGATAAAATATTCCGTTTGTACATTAAAGCAAAGATTTATTAACAGAATAACAAAATGTTAAGCAGAAAAAAAAAATATATGTACTAGCAGTATAGCCCGGCGTTGCTCGGGTGTAATGAAATCTTTAAAACTAATCCATGGTCCTGGAGCTCAGACACTTTGGACGTTGGCACGAAAGACTAAAAAACAATAGTTGTTTCCAGTTTATGCGAAACCTTAGACTGAAAGAAAAATGAATGGATGTAAGTCAAAGTTTGGTTTCCTGGTATCGATATCAAATAAGTTTTTTTCGTCCTAAACTGAATTTTTAAGCTAAATAAGACCTCTGAGTAAATGCTATCATGGCTGAGACTAAGAACTACAATTATGCCTACTTAGAGTCAAACCCGAAGCAAAAACTAAAATAAAAGGGCTGAAAAAATACAGACATGCAGGCAGATAAACAGACACACACACAAACATCTTGCCTTTTATTTATATATATTATCGATTTTCTGCACTATTGTAAGAACAGCAACCTGGAAACTTCTGAATGTCGTTTCTTATGTCTTTGTCTATGAGTGTATCAAATTTGATTAAAATCTGAATCACTCTTTCAATAACCCGATTTTTTTTCGATTATCGATTTTCGATATTTATCGTGTGTACCTCGACAACAAACCTAGCTAAGAACACTCGCAGACGCTTATAGTACAACTGTGTAAATTTTCAAGACAATCGGTTCAGCCGTTTCGGAGTCTATATGTAATGGACACACACATACAGACAAAGTTTCATTTAAAAATAAGTTTAGATAGATAGATAGATAGATAGATAGATAGATAGATAGATAGATAGATAGATGTGCAGCAGTATGGACGAAGTGTATACTTCTGAAAACAAGTCCTTTCACGACTTTTGCTCCAATGAAGTTAGCTCTCTGGTTCCCCCTATGCATGAATTTATTCGAGCAAGAAGATTAGCAACGAGGTCCCACCCTTTTACTGTGAAACCAAAAAAATATGAATTCTACTCGAACAGCTTCTTTTCTCGCACTTCCCGCCTTGTGTCCCCAACAGCTACAATCTTTACGAGTTTAAGTGTAAAGTCAATAGTCATCTCCTGTCTTGCTAACTTGAATCCTATCTCTCATGCTCTTTTCTCCGTCCACTCCACTCTCAGTATCTTAACCCTACTCTTACCCACTTCCTGATACCCACTGTTAACTGTCACTGTTTTTCATCACATTCCTCCTATGTAACCCCCTGCGCACCAGTGACAATAGACTGCCTTGCTTGGCGCGATATGATTATAAAAAATGTAAGATAGATTCAATGGGAAGATCTTTAACACGACAAATTGAATCAAATTTGTTAGCAGCCATCCGAGTAATGGACTTGATATAATCTTTCTACTTCGAGAATCTTAGCCAGAGAAGGAGCAACGGTGGTCCTGTCGGCTTGGACTTCAGAATACGCCGACTGTACCTTTGCAGCGGAGTACCCACCAGCCGCCAATGAGCCGTCCTTGGTTTGACGATAAAGTACATTCGGCACCAAAGCCTCTAATTGGGAAATTTTGGGAAGGATGGAGGCACTACTTAATTGGTGTTGTTCCCTGACAGCCCCTCTATCTTGTTCTCCTCTCTTTCCGCTGTACTCTCACGCAGTTCTCTTTACACCAGCGTTTCCATCCTTCTCTTACCCATTCTACGACCTGTTCTTCTTTTTCTTCACTCTCTTCTTATGTAACGACCCTGCGCACCAGTGGCAGTAATATCTTGCTTGGGGTAAAACGATTATAAAAAAAAAGTCTTCAACTTTTTATGAAGTTTTACAAGATTTCTGCTCCCTCTCTCATTCGCTTTTTTTTCCCTCACACAATAACTTCCATTGGGCCACTAATTTTAAACACCCCAGAATGAGTAACTCCTGCCACACACGATTCTTCAATTTCAGCTGCTTTTCCTCAATTCTGTATTCCTGTGATTTCCGTTTTCTTATTCTTCTGGTAACTTTTCTTTGTTTGAAGTGACCATCGCTATTTTTTTCCAATCTCAACTTTGTTTCGCAAGATTCTCACCATTTATAAATCTTTCTTCACTTCATCCTGTCTCCCTGTCTTTTCATCGACCATCTGACCATCTCACTCCCTGCCCAGTCTATCTTTTCTTTTAATTTCCCGCCAGATCTTATTGCACTGTTAACGTACACCTGTCTGAAAAGTTTCCGGGATGAAACTTTGCGGCGGAAGTTAAATGTCGAATATTTCTGGTCGGACGAATTTTGGCACAATGTTGACGATCACGCACGGAAATTTCCGCGTCTTTGTATCAGGTGAGCGTAAAAGATAAAATTCGAATGAGTCAATGAATCAAAGAAAGAAAGAAAGAAAGAAGGGCGAAGAAAGAAATAAAGAAAAGCGAAAAATAAAGAAAGAAAGATAGGTGAAGAAAGAAAGAAAGAAAGAAAGAAAAAAAGAAAGAAGTTAAGAAAGAAATAAAGAAAGACGAAAAAATAAAGAAAGAAAGATAGGTGAAGAAAGAAAGAAAGAAAGACTGATGAAGAAAGAAAGAAAGACAGGCAAAGAAAGAAAGAAATAAAGAAAGGCAAAGATAGGAAGAAAGAAAGAAAGAAAGAAAGAAAGAAAGAAAGAAAGAATGGCACAGAAAGAAAGAAAAAAGAAAGGTGATGAAAGAAAAAAAGAAAGCAAAAAAAGGCGAAGAAAGAAAGAAAGAAAGAAAGGTGAAGAACGCAAGAAGGAAAGGCGAAGAAAGAAAAAAGGAAAGAAAGACAGGCAAAGAAAGAAATAAATAAAGAAAGGCAAAGATAGGAAGAAAGAAAGAAAGAAAGAAAGAATGGCACAGAAAGAAAGAAAAAAGAAAGGTGATGAAAGAAAAAAAGAAAGCAAAAAAAGGCGAAGAAAGAAAGAAAGAAAGGTGAAGAACGAAAGAAGGAAAGGCGAAGAAAGAAAAAAGGAAAGAAAGAAAGACAAAGAAAGAAAGAAAAAGGAAAGGTGAAGAAAGAAAAAAGAAAGAAAAAAAGAAAGGCGATTAAAGAAAAAAACGACGGCGAAGAAAGAAAGAAGAAAGAAAGACGAAGAAAGAAAGAAAGAAGCTATTCAAAAAAAAAAAGAAAAGAAAATATAAGAAAGGAACAAGAAAGAAAGTAAGAAAAAGTTATTCCGAAACAATACAGACATTAACAAAGAGATTAAGAAAGAAGGAAGGGAACAAAATATAAATGGATTATAAATAAAAGGAAGGAAAAAACGATTTAAAAAAATTCGATACAGAAATACAAAAAAGCATTTAGACATTAAAGTAAGATTCTGAATTTAATGAAATGGCGGGATTAATAAATAAAGTACAAGAGAAAAAGAATATAAAACAAATGAAACAAAGGAATATAACTGTATGGTTGCTAACTAACCGTATATTTTTTTAGATATTAAAAATAATATTTGTAGCCTCTATGAAATAATATTTTATAGAAGCTATTCAGTCTATCCAGTCTTTTATATTATGAAGTTCGTCTTATTAAGGATCAACCCTGGAGCATTTTCAGATCCTAATAAATGCCTATGCAGATTTATAGCTCTGTTTAGGGAAACTTTCCAATACCCGGGATAATCAGATTTAGCCCTGACACCTCAATTTGCAAAGAAGCATCTTTTAACATCCAAAACCAAATCAATGTTTAAACAGATCATTATCGATGAGGATTCCGTTCTCGGTGAGGCGTCATGCTTTGGACGCCTACTGGGTCTGAACATCAATCCTGACACCAATGCTGCACCAGCATACACAACCCATAGCTGAAAATACTGGATTACTATTCAGCTCCTGCTCTCTTTGGCCATGTTTTTTTCTTGAAAAAAGACAGAGTAGAGAAAAAAATGGATTATCGGTGGCATATCATAGCCAGAGTTGCCGGCTCCTCATTTTCTAGCCTTGATAATAAGAATTTTTGTTAGCCACCTATAGGTGGACGATAAAAAGAATTTTTTTTATTTATCTGTGGACGAACGAATATGCGTTGTAGTGCAGTGGATATCGACTCGGAACGACAAATCGCGGTGCCGAGTTCGAATTTCAGTTGAATACGTCGCATTCACTTACTCACAAATACCCTTTGGAAAGATATTAATCCGTCTCTTCCCTCCAGTTATGGGTCAAATAATAGGACAGATTGTGTTCTACAGCCTTGGCTTGCAATCAGTCTACCGTAGAAAATAATGGCAACCTTCTGTGGGATAATTTTCTGCTATGTCTGTCATGACCATTTCGAAACATGATCGCCCAAGAGTGTATCATGTACGGCATTTAATTGACTGACTGATAGGTGGACGAAGTGCCACTTTATTTGATGTAAAAAGAAATCCTCACCTGATTGCATCATATATTCTACTTTACGTTACATACACACATTTAGAGGCTAGAACAATGCGTGTCGTCTCCGGACAGAATGCGTTGTGTCGGTATATATATATATATACACGTGAAAAAACCCACGACCTACCGCGGTTTCGCACAACGGCTCGTCAGGCCCTGACGAGCCGTTGTGCGAAACCGCGGTAGGTCTTGGCGATCGTGTGATTTTTTCACGTGTGTTTTTGCTCTACGTTACTTCCTCTTTGTTAATTCGATTTGGTTAGTTTGTATCGAGCACTTTTCTTTCTTTGTGGTTGGTTCCGTTTGAGGTTTTTTTTTCTTTGCTGCGAGGTACTGTATGTATTGTCGGTACTCCGCGGTTTTCTTTTTTTTTCCCCCTCTTGTCCAACGCTTTATAACGACGGCCAGTAACGGAGTTAGATTCTGCCGGTTATTTGTGGTCCTCAAAGTTTGCTTTTGTAAAATTTTAGGATTTAGATACGTACAGAGTCGGTCTTATTATTATTATTATTATTATTATTATTGTTATTATATATATATATATATATATATATATATATATATATATATATATATTTTAATGTTTATGCTATATAAGCGCCAAGTCAAGCGACCGCGAAGCCATATCATCAATTTACATTTGAGCTGGTCGATGTGTCCGTGAATTCTATGCTATAAATTTGTTTTTATTCTCGCACTTATCATTTGTGGAACTCCCTTCCCGCCCCATGCCTAACTGCCAACTTTAATCTTCTTAAAACTTAAATGCAATGCCAATCGCTGTCTACTATCACCCTGATTACTCCTTCCTCGTAAACCTCATTATTAATATTTTTGCTCCTAATTTTTCCACAAACTTTCAACCCCTGTATCATAGTGGCTTTAATACCTTGCATGGAGAAAAAATATGTTTGGCAATACAAATGAATTATTTAACAAGCACACCCATATTTTCTTATTTATATTTTCCTACTGTTTGTAGTCGGATGATTGTATATTTAATACTCTTTAGAAATATTTGATAATCCTTAGAAATTTTATGGCATCTTTTCTGAATTCACTTTATAGTTATTTTTATATTAGGTTGTCCCAAAAGTTCGTAAACACTTGCACAAAAATGAAATCTTACTCGCAAAAACAACAAAAATTATTGCTCAAAATAAAGACCATCATTTTTTAACACGTTCTGCCATCGATCTGCAAGCTTTCGGATCTGGTCAAAGTACCATTCAGCTGGCTTCGAATCAAAGAATTCATGACACGCTTCCTCGACTTCATCAAACGAGTCAAATCGGCGGCCCTTCAGGAAATGTTGCATTGAGCGAAAAAGTCCGTAATCTGATGGAGCACAGTCAGGACTATAGGCTAGATGTGGCATAACCTCAACGCCGTCCAGCTGTTCAAACTTGTCTTTGGTCTTCCTGGCGGTGTGTGGCTTGGCAATGTCCTGCTGCATCAAAGCGCGCTTTCGGTTGATCAGAGCCGGGTACATTTGCTTCAACTTCTCATACACCCGCTCAAGTTGCTGACAGTAAAGTTCGGCATTGATGTCACGTCCATTCGGAACCAACTCAAAATGCACGATCCTCCAAAGTTCCACCAAACGCACAGCATGACTTTCTTGCCGAATCGATCTTGTTTTGGAACCACGGTGTCTCTTGCCCTTTCTGAACCCATCGCTTTTCTCGATTGTGCTGGACCAGATAGACCCATTTCTCGTCGGATGTCACAATGCGCTTCCAAAAACGCTCGTCAAATGAATTGCTGAGCAATTGACGGCAAATTTCAACTCGTCTGTCGGCTTGTGCTTTGGTGATTTCGTGAAAACTTGTTGAGGCTTTTTGTAAACAAAATCAAGTTGCTGCAAATGTCGGTGAATTGTCGATTTGCCAACTCCAAACTTATCAGCCAATTCTCGAGTTTTCAATGAAAGCGCAATGTCCAACCCGGTTTGCAAGTCTCCATCATCGAACTTTAACGGCCGTCCCGAACGAGGATTATCTTCAAGACTCATGTCGCCAGAATCGAAACGCTTGACCACTTTGAAATCGCCGCATATGCAATTGTTCCTTCACCTTCGGCAGCACAAATCTCTTCTGCAGCTTTTCTGGTTCAAAGACCTTGCTTCCAGCAGTAACGAATCAAAACTTGCAGCTCAATTTTATCATTTGCCATCTGGAATAACAAGATGAAGATCACTATAAAATTATAAATGCAAAATTTAATAAAAATTCAATTTTTCGCAAGTGCTTACGAACTTTTGAGACAACCTAATATATAAACATTTCACCCCAAGCCAGACCGCCACTGGTGCACAGAGGGGTACAGTAAGTGAGACAACAATGTACAGGGCATATCAAAGAATGGGTAAGAGACGGATGGTAATCATTAGATAGAAGAAGCAATTGATGCTTATATCACGTTCAATACACCGACTCTCGCTCGATCACCGAAGTTAAGCAACGTTGAGCCTGGTCAGTACTTAAATGGTTGACCGCTTGGGAATACCAGGTGCTGTAAGCGTTTAGTGACGGATGTGCGTTGTGGTGCATTGGATATCGGCTCGGAAAGAGAAATAGGTGAGCCGAGTTCGAATTCCAGTTGAATACCCTGCATTAACTTAAGCACTGGTACACTTTGGAAAGGTATTAATCCATCCATTCCATCCAGTTATGGGTTACATAAGAAGGGTAGGATTTGGGGACCCTACCCTTAAAAACAAAATCCCAATGAATCTTGATACTCGAAAAGAAAAAAGTATTACTAGACACAAGACGTATATAAAAAAAAACAACAATAACTTGTTAAAAAGTTATTACCAGCAATAAATAAAATTTAGTTGGCAAATCAATGAACCGCCGAGGTTGATATACCATGCAAACAAAGCAACCAATGAATTAATGTTGCATTTAATTTTTGGAGATTGTATCTATCTGGGAAGCAAGCAAACGGGAGAGATTTCCACAAACAGAACGTGCGAGAAAAGAAACTATTAGTGTAGAAGAAGCTGTTACATTTTACTATTTTAACAGTAAAAGGGTGGGACATTGATGCCAATCTAGTAGCACCAATAAATAAATGAGGTCGGGGAACCATGGAAAAGGCCCACCAGAGCAGTTGTCATCAATATTCATGTAGAAAAGACAGAGGGAAGTCATATGTTGGTGGGAACTAAATAAAAAATTATTTAGAGGGTTCTCCTATGTTTCGTTTTAAATATTGATAGGGAATTTTTTACAATATCAAGAAAAATGAAGAAACACTAGAATCAACTGAAATGCTGTTCTACAGAAGGATGCTGCGGATATCATCGACCGAGCATGTGAGCAACGATGTGTTGAAAAAAAATGGAAACGAAAAGGAAATTAATATTGAGCATCAGAAAGAGACAACTGAAGTTCCTGAGACATGTAATGAGGAAGAAGGGCTTGGAGAACCTGATACTAACAGGCCAGATAGAGGGAAAAAGAGACAGGGGAAAGCAACGGATAACATATTTGAAGGGCCTGAGCAGGTAAATGACAGAACGGATGCTGTAAGAGCCACTAGAGATAAGGAGACGTGGAAGACCATGATCGCTTACGTCATGAAAGGACAAGGTACATAGGTGAAAAAAAGTGTAGTTACATCATAAAAATAGTTATATACTTGCATCTTTTCTAGTCTATTTGATACCATGACAGACAGAAAATCCACTAAAACACATGTATTTACAGGATATGGAAGAATTACAAACAGAAACTTGAATTAATCAGCGGAAACAACGTAATTTTCAGGAGGACAGTAGATAGAGATTAACATTGAATTTAAATTTTTGAATATTAACGTTGGCTGGAAAGCATGGAGCCGGAAGTGCCTTTCACAAGCAGGAAGTGTCTGAAAAAGAAATTGTTAACATCTGGATAAACTGAATAGCTTCCATAAAGTATCATTTCACAGGGGCTACAAATATTATTTTCAATATCTTAAACATGTACGGTTAATTAGCAACCATACAGTTATATTACATTGTTTCATTTGTTTTAAATTTTTTGTCGCCTGTACTTCACTATATTATTTTCCCCTCATTTCATTAAATTAAGTATCTTACTTTAATGTCTAAGAAAGAAAGGTGAAGAAAGAAAGAAAGAAAGAAAGGTGAAGAAAGAAAGAAAGAAAGGTGAAGAGAGAAAGAAAAAAGAAAGGCGAAGAAAGAAAGGTGAAGAAAGAAAGAAAAAAGAAAGGTGAAGAAAGAAAGAAAAAATAAAGGTGAAGAATGAAAGAAAGAAAGAAAGAAAGAAAGAAAGAAAGGCGAAGAAAGGCGAAAAAAGAAAGAAAGGTGAATAAAGAAAGAAAAAAGGCGAAGAAAGAAAGAAAGGCGAAGAAAGAAAGGTGAAGAAAGAAATAAAAAAAGAAGAAGAAAGAAAGGCGAAGAAAGAAAGAAAGGCGAAGAAAGGAAGAAAGAAAGAAAGAAAGAAAAGCGAAGAAAGAAAAAAGAAAGGTGAAGAAAGAAAGAAAAAAGAAAGGCGAAGAAAGAAAAAAGAAAGACGAAGAAAGAAAGAAAAAAGAAAGGCGACAAAAGAAAGAAAGGTGAATAAAGAAAGAAAGGCGAAGAATGAAAGGTGTAGAAAGAAAGAAAAAAAGAAAGGCGAAGAAAGAAAGGCGAAGAAAGAAAGAAAGAGAGAAAGAAAAGCGAAGAAAGAAAAAAGAAAGGCGAAGAAAGGTGAAGAAAGAAAGAAAAATGAAAGGTGAAGAGAGAAAGAAAAAAGAAAGGTGAAGAAAGAAAGAAAGAAAGCAAAAAAGAAAGGCGAAGAAAGAAAGAAAAAGAAAGGCGAAGAAAGGCGAAAAAAGAAAGAAAGGTGAATAAAGAAAGAAAGGCGAAGAAAGAAAGGTGAAGAAAGAAAGAAAAAAAGAAAGGCGAAGAAAGAAAGGCGATTAAAGAAAAAAAAGAAAGGAAAGCGAAGAAAGAAAGGAAAAAGGCGAAGAAAGAACGAAAGAAAGAAGCTATTCAAAATAACAAAAAAAAGAAAGATTGAAAAAGAAACAAGAAAGAAAGAAAGAAAAATGTTATTCCGAAACAAAACAGAGATTAAGAAAGAAGGAAGAGAACAAAATATAAAGGGATTAAAAATAAAAGAAAGAAAAATACGATAAAAAATATTCGATACAGAAATACAGAAAAGCATTTACACATTAACATCTAGTCAGCCCAACATTAAATTCATGTGACCTTATTAACGATGTACTACTGCCTTTAAATTCAAAAAGTATTAGTACCATAGCTAAGAGGTCATCAACACAACTGTCATGTAAATATTTAAAGAAAACGAAAAGAGGCCAGCCTTATGGTAGTAAGAAAGTAAGTGAAGCCGAGCTGCCAGATCAGGGACGACAATATTGTTAATTCTCCTTTAGATTCAAGAATTAATATATAATAGGGACACCGTAAGATATATACCAGCAATACCCGAAGCATGCATGAATGGTAAACTTATAAACTTATCCACTTTTAGCTAAAAGATGACGTAAGTACGAACGTAAGAAACAAGTCCAAAGACAAATTTAAGATAGGAAAAAGCACTGAATAATTACAAGGAAATACCGGCAATGACATTGTTCCCTACGATCAAGTTAAGACAATGTCCGTATATATATCGTTAAAGCTATTACAGCACAATGCGGTATCAGTCAGGTAAGTGCCAAATGTGAAACACGCTTGGGGGATCATGTCTTTTTCGAGACATGACTGACTGGGCAGAAAATTATCCCGCAGTAGGCTGCCATTGTACAAATGATCTTACACGAAAAACAAAACATATAAAATCTTCTGTACAATAAAGACGGAGCTGATGATGGTTCGCCTGAAATAGGCCTAAACTTCCGATTTACCATGAAATAACGTGTATGGCTTAATTTTTCTTATATATATAATATGGAAAAGTTTGTCAATTATTTGAGCAGTCATATAGCAGTCAATCAGTTAAATGCCATACGTGATACACGCATGGGCGATCATGTCTCAAAAGCGGCATGACTGACTGGGCAGAAGATTATCCCGCAGTAGGTTGCCATTGCTTTCTGCGGTTGCCATTGCTTTCTGTGCCGACCAAGGCTATAGAAGCCAATCTGTCCTGCTATTTAACTCATAACTGGAAGCTAGAAGGATTAATACCTTTTCCCAAGGGTATTTGCGCGTAAGTGAATGCAATGGATTCAGCTGGAATTCGAACTCGGCTCCCCGATTTCTCGTTCCGAGCCGATATCCACTGTACCACAACGCACTTCCCAGTCAGTTAAGTGCCATACGTGATACACGCATGGGCGAGCATGTCTCGAAATAGACATGACTGACTGGGCAGAAGATTATCCCGCAGTAGGTTGCCTTGCTTTCCGCGGTTGACTGGTTGCTGACCAAGGCTATAGAAGCCAATCTATCCTGCTATTTAACCCATAACTGGAAGGAAGAGACGGATTAATACCTTTCCCAAGGGTATTTGCGCGTAAGTGAATGCAATGGATTCAGCTGGAATTCGAACTCGGCTCCCCGGCTTCTCGTTCCGAGCCGATATCCACTGTACCACAACGTGCACGAACTCATAATGGCAAATAATCAGAGATCATCTCGATGTAAGGTGGAAATTTAACTCAAAATTTCTTTTCGGAGAAAATATTCCACAAACAAAGCTTCCCTGATCTCGCTAATATTTCTTCTAACCTAGGGTAGGCCATTACCCGTCGCACATATCCTCAGAGTGTGTGTTTTCCTTCTGTGCTTTAAACCTAATTACTAGATGAGTGCTTAGTGCCTTGTGGTGATCTGAATATCGGTTCGGAACTAGAAATCTGGGAGCCGAGTTCAAATCTCAGTTGAATTCCTTGCATTCACTTACGCGCAAATAACCATCGGAAATATATTAATCCGTCTTTTCCTTCTAATTATGGGTTAAATAACAGGATAGATTGGGTTTTAGAGGTTTAGCTGGCAACCAGTCTACCGCAGTATTTTAGTATTTATTGCCAAGTGGATAATTCTAAATGAAAATAGATTGCTTCTTTTGTAAATACTGCACAATGTCATTTGCATCAAATGAACTGTTGTGGTGTCCAGTTTTTGTGACGACTTCCCCATGCTAGTTTCTTATTATTATTGGCTGGCCGAAGCAAAGGTTTCTTGACTGCCTTGTAAAATTTTGGAAAATAGTAATAACAAAAGAATCATTCTATTTTCATTTAGAATTATCTACTGTGCAATAAATACTAAAAATAGTATAAAATATATCATTTTTATTTTAAACTGTGGTGGCCTAATAATTATGGCCGGTAGTATATATATATATATATATATATATATATATATATATATATATATATATATATATGTCCTCACCAGTAGCACGACTATGATTTTCATGCAGAGTGCCGTCGTAAGGTGTTGATTTTGACTGTGACAAAATTGAAATGTTGATATATATGTATATAATATTATCGTGAAAGTGGGACAATTATATATTTTATACTGGGATTGTCGTTAAAAATTAGAATTATGTTGTGTTTAAAATAAACATTAATATAAAAGATAGGAACAACTCCATTTTGTATTTACAGTATTTTTATTAACACCAATATTTAATGAACGATATCATATATATATATATATATATATATATATATAATTAAGTTAAAATTAGGTTAACACTCAGACCGTTTGGGAGAAAAAAATGTAAGTCTTTAGAAAATACTGGACAACATTCAAAGTGAATCATTACTCTGATTAGTTAAAAGGAACACACACATAAATTTTATATCTTCTCATATACATTGATAGCAAAACGACGTTTTTTTTGTATTTAAATATCAATCATTTTCACAACCAACATCCAACATTGTCTGATGGCGAGATTCTATCTCGAAACATAGAAATTTCCATGTCACAATGTATATTTAATTCATAATTATATATATATATATATAGGCAGCACTATCTCTTTTATGAAGGTATTATTAAAAATGACAGACCAAATGTGATGGTTAAGTTTTTTATATAAAATTTCATTTAATCTTATGATTGTTTTTCTTTTGAAAACATAAATTTTATAAAACATTGTCCAATTGTTTTGCTTATCCGAGCTCTTTCGGATGCACTTTTAGGCATTTTCGAGAATGAATGTTATTTTACATGTAACAGAATGTATGCGGTGTTATGTTGTATGTAGAGTAGTGGAATGTGTTATGTACCGAACACGGTAAGCATGTTTGTAGTTAATATTATTTAGTGTTTGGTTTTTCCTTTTTTTTTATCAAAAAAGGCTCGATTATTTTTAGTATTTTTTTCTTTGCGCGTGGATGATGCTGTGATATTCGTGTTGTGGACAAGCATTTTGGGATAGGGCCTGATTGATCTCCAATGCATAGCACCATACTACTACTTTACATAATGAATAACTAAATAAATCTAAATTATGTTCTGTCATTGAACATTGTTTCTGCATTTTTTGGCTTCAGATCAATTAATCCAATTGAATTATATTCCGTCCTTTATATTTGATGACCTTGAAAACCAGAATTTCTGACACAATACATTGTTTATTTTTTCTGCATCCCATCTTCGACTGAAATAATCGCGTGTTCTTTTTTGCTTTTGACACGAGTAAATTCATTTCAGGTTCAATTATATTCTGTTGCTCCCAATAAAATATAACACTCTTTCGATAACATTTTTCAAGATGTTCAGCTAAAAACATTTACGTGCATCTCTCCACCAACATCTCTCTACCAACAACCGAGGCAATTGTACAAAATATTTACATATAATAACATGGTAAAAAATCAATCAATGATACATTAAATATTACTATTTGTTTTCTTCTTTTCTGTTGTTTTCTTTTCTCTTCTTGAGGAATACACATCTCAAAAGAAAGTTCGATAATGTTCAAAAAGTTTTCTGAAGACACACATCAAAAGAAATTTCTACAATTTTCGAAAGTCCGTTTTGCTTATCGTTTCATTCTGATGATACACCCATCAAAAGAAATTTTTACTAAGTTCACAATTTCATTTTCTTTTCTTTTTTGTTTTATCTCACTTTTTCTTCAGCATTGCAACAAACCCGTAGACATCTCAATGCACAACCCACGAACCTAGGCAGTAACTACGCCACAATATTCAAATTTATGCAGGGTAAATGAACTTCGCATACGCAATGTGAACATCTGCTAGAGCTTCAACTTTACACGTGTACTTTCCTATATTTCAAACATATTCTGATTGAAAACAAAAATCTGTCATTATCTGCAGAGCATGTCATTCAAAGTCTTAACGGAAAAACAAAACAACTAACAAAAACAAAAGAGTTATAATTACCTAAAGATCTGATGATATCTTTTGATGATAGACATGCGCATTGCTTTGAAGATTAGTTGTTTACATTTCTAATTAACTTAGTTGAAACAAAACGGACTGTCTTACTTCAAATAACACAGAATTCAACGCTCCCTACACGGACTTCAGCTACTGCATAAATGGCATAACGAAGCTAATCTAATCTCCTCTCTCAAGCGGTATTCATTATTCCCGAAATTTTCTTTTCCAGTCTTAAGCTACAGCATCCTGCCGGTAAGTCCACAAGATCTTTTAAACCTTCCCTCCTAGTCTTGCATTCCTCTATGGACCCTGTGGGCGCATGAGTTCCTTTCTCCAAAATGGCCGTTTCTACTACTTGATTGGCATCGCCTATCTCGCTGCCAGGTTATCCATCATCAGCTTCCTCTTAAATAGATCTAAGGTACAATTCTTTTGGCAATCATCCTCGTCAGTGGATAAATAACTGATAGTGCCTCCCATTCCAACGTCTTTGTCAACGACTGACTCGGGTTTGCCCGCTGTTTCGTGTCTTAGGGCACTCCGTTAATGGGACATCAGACGCCTCGTCTGATTTCTCACGTTGGAGTTGACATATATGCACTGGGAAATCTGCCTGTTCATCGTCTGACTCACTGTCAGAATCGCTGGAATCCAATGGAGCAACCATTACTATTTTCGGTAACGGCCTCTTTGTAGTAGGAATTTCTCATTCCTTTATTGACATCGCCTAAAGATGCAAAGCAAAGCGTCTTAGTGATTCCTCCAGTTAACTGGTCTCTAACTCTTTAAGATACAGGGCCAGTCTTCTCGACTACCTCGTAATATGACCGCCAGCACATGTCCAGCTTCTCTTTCTTATGCTGGTTCTTCTTCATCTATGTATCTTGTTCTTTCAGGACGGAGGCGATTATGGCCTTCCACGTCTGCCTATCCTTGTCGGCTCTTACACCAGGCAACCTCTATTCTCTCACCCACCTGCTCAGGCCTTTCAAATATGATATCCGCTACTTTCCCCTGTCTCCTTTTCTCTATATCTGGCCTGTTAGTATCAGGTTCTTCACGACCTTCTTCCTCATTGCATGTCCCAGGAACTTTAGCTGTCTGTTCCTGATGCTCAGTATTACCTCCTTTTCGTTTCCATCCTTTCTAAATTCTCATCATTGCTCACATGCCGATCCATGATATTCGCAGCATCTTTCGGTAGAACCACATTTCAGTTGCTTCAAATTTTTCCTTCATCTTTGATGAGATTGCCATATGGAAGAACAGACATCACACAGCGCTGCAGTATCTTTTCTTTGTTTCTAGCAAAACTTTTTGTCTCTTAATACTCTACTCAGCTTTTAGAACGCGTCCTTCGATATGTCAATTTGTCTTCGGATTTCTGTGTCTCACTTTCCGTGCTCTGTTAGAACATTTTCCAGGTATTAAATTTTTGTACCTGCTTGATTTTAGTATCCTCCACCCTTATTTGGCATTTTGGGCTGCATTTTTTTGCTAATGACCATGCATTCGGTTTTCTTGTATTTTGTTTGGAATTCTTTCTTGGTGGTGCTTCAGGTATACCAAATCAACTTTTAACCCTTCATCTTTAGTTTTACTACCGGACTTTTCTATTGAAGCCTTCCTCGTCTTTTTTATGCTATTACTAACTAAAGTGAAGCTACGATGCATTTCTTGTAAGGTGATTTCATGATATTCATCAGCATAATATATTCGACTACGCCGCAGTATATTGACTAAGAGAAAAATAACATCCCTGTTATAGAGCAAGTACTATTGTGACAATTTTGTGGTCTCGCTTACACGAAAATAGACATCTGATTTTTGTAGAGATCCGATGACTGTTTGTTGTCGCCAATTTTCTTGGCTAGAACATCGTGCAATGTCCTGCGAAACCTATCAAACTTACCGTTGCTCTGAGGTTGATAAGATTCGGTTGTCACATGGTGTACATTAAGTCGTCTAGTGTCTTTTTCATGATTTTGTTGATATTCTCCGGTCCATTGTCGGTTAAAAGCTGAAGTGATTCCTCAAATCTGGTGAAAAAAATTACATCAATTAAAAGATGCACCACAGTTTCAGCCTTTTTATTAGGAACAGCAAAAACTTCAGTTTAACCACTGTTCATATATATGAATGTATTGATTTGGGTAGGGTCCAGACATATCCAAAGCTAGCTGTGCAAAGGGAAAAGGGGTAAATCGAACTCCTTCATGTGGAGTTGCTGCTACGTCAAATTTCTTGTCTGGCAAGGAATGCATTTCCCAACAAAATCCTTGAACTTCCTTAACATACAGGGTCAAAAATCTTTTTTTTTAATGAGTGAGCGAATTTTGTTTTACGGCATATAAACTTCTGCGGCTTATTTAATGCCAAAAGGTTGGGTTTTAAGGTTGTTTTTTTAATGTTCGGTTATAGTAAGAAGGTTGATTTAGTGATATTTTAATAATTTTTTTTTGTTTTTATTCTTCTTTTATTTTAGAAAATGAAAATGTCTTCTAGTTTTCTATTCAAAAATGGTTTGCTGAGAATTTTTTTCCTTCAAAAATGTATTATGGTAAAAGATTTTTCCTCAAAAATGGCTTGTTAGTAATATTTTCCGTTAAAAATATATATTTTTTTTTTTATAAAAGTCTATTTTTATGTGTGCATATATATATATATATATATATATATATATAAAAGAGATACTTTAAAAGGTGTTTTGACTCCAGTTTGGGGGTTAACTAGTTGCCCTTAACTGAGACCCTAACAGGTGTTACTACTCCAGGTAAGGGAACCTAATTTTTTGTTTTTATTCTTTTTATTTTAGAAAACATAAAATGTCTTCTAGTTTTTTTATTCAAAAATTTTTTATTCAAAAATTTGCTAAGAGTTTGTTTTTCCTTCAAAAATATCTTATGGTAATAGATTTTTCTTCATAAATGTATTGTTGGTAATATTTTTCCTCTAAAAATATATATATTTCTATAAAAGTCTATTTCACGTGCATATTTCTATAAAAGTGTATTTTTTATACTTTCATAATGTTTTGACTCCAGTTTGGGGGTTAACTACTTGCCCATAGATGGGACCCTAACAGGTTTTACTACTCTAGGTAAGAGTTGACCTGAGAACATCAGCAATTAAGATGTAGTTCCATAGTTCTCACAACCTCTCAGTCAGAGTCCTGCTGCTGGATATATTTTACTGTCGTGTCCAGGCCTCTTTTTTTTAATGAATAGAATGTTTTATCTATATCCATATAATCATTGTCATGATTGTATTGAACCAAGGTGAGACGTGACATTTTCTAAGATGATACGTGATATATGATAAGATGTCCCTCGATAAGCTGAGACAAATAGTACACTACCTCATCAATCACTATGTACTTTTTATTCCGATTTGGTAGCCGTACTCTTTGTTAATCTATTCTTCAGGTTACGAATGTCTTTATCCGATTCTTGCTCCCTAATCACGTCTATCTCCTGCAATGTGAGACGTTCGGGCGTTTTTGATGAGTAGCCAAAATTTTCATAGCATAAAATTTCTTTTGGTTCAATTACATTTTAATTAATCGCACTAATTAAGTTATTCCTATCGTCTATATCTATCGGTAAATCAGCATAACCATCATATGCATCAGCGGCACGTGATAAGAGATCTGCGCAAATATTAGCCTTATCTTTGGGATACTGTCGGCTGCAATTGTAGCTAGTCATGCTGAGAGCTCAATTCTGTATTTTCTTATTTTGTATAGAGGAATTAAGTAAATACTTAAGGAGTTTATTATCTGTGAAGATCGTAAATGCTTCATTACGCATTAAGTTTTTGAAGAGCATAGTTTATCGTATAAGCCTTTCTTCTCTTGTGTGAGTGCCATTTTACTTAGGAAAATAAATAATTTTTTTCTTTATCTCAATTTTATTCTTTTTATTGTAGACCACATGGGAAAACATGCACCAATTCATCAGAGGCGTCTGTATATAACCTGTAATCCTTATTCCATTCTGGATATGCTAGTAAAACCATATCCGCGAGCTTTGATTTTATATAATCGAAAGCGGCCTAGCAAGCGTCTTGCCACTGAAAATGCACATACTTTCTTGTAAGGTTTATCAGTGGATCGAAATTATCAGAAAAATTTCTAATAACGTGCCGATAATATGAGGTCATTCTAATGAAAGCCCCAACTTCTCTAACAGTGACTGCAGTCAAAACTACTTTTATGGCTTTAACTTTATCGATATCTGGTTATATGACCTCTTCACTAATTTTGACGCCTAAGTATTCAGTCTCTTTTTAAAGAGCTCACACTTTGTCAGCTGATTTCAACTTGATATTATTCTTGCGTAAACTACTGAAGCCCCGTTCTTCATGCTTCCAGTCATCTTCAACCGTATTTGAAAATGTCAAAATGTCACCCATGTATGCTAAAGCAAAATTTTTCTGTCCCCATAAAACAACAGACATCAATCAACTCTATTCCCTACCCATCCCTCATTTTAAAAATTCTAACGGACAAGACTTATCCCCTTACCCCACCTACATCCCACACACAACTCGTCAAATATAAGAAAAGAGGCTTTCCATTCCTTTCCACACCACCTGATGAGAATAGTATTTTCATTGTCGAAACAAATGTACACTTTGTAGTGGATAAAAATTGTACGTGTTCTAAACTATAATTTATAATTATTATTATTATTATTATTATTATTATTATTATTATTATTATTATTATTATTACATGGAAGTGAAAGAACAGATAGATTACGAACCTACTGTTCATGCATTTATTTTTATAAAGAGTGCTCAATACAGAGTAAAGCTTAATATTGTAATTTTATTACAATAGTTTATACAAGGATTATATTCAAATTTGTTATAAATATATATATATATATATATATATATATATATATATTTGTTATATATATTATATTCAAATTTTATATTTATAATTCAAATTATATTTCATTATATTTCAAATTCGCTTACTTATAATGTCACTTTATAACTTCCGCTTTAATGTTACTAAAAAATATTTTATTAAAATTAATGACCTACACAATACTTTTTTTTTCATAAGCCAAATTTATGCCCCGGTCTGTAGCACTTCCTTAAACAAAATCATAGCACTTTTTTTTCGCCACGACGTCATTCCTCTCGTGTGATTTCTTTGCTAGGTGTACCACCCTCTGCATTAGTCTTGTATCCCCTCTGTTATACACAGCTTAATAATTGCTACTTCATTAAAAAAAAGCACAATGTAATATTCATCTTCTTGTGTTGTGACTCGTACCATATGACATCGGTCGACGGATGAATAAAATACAATGTGCGCTTAGCACAAGGGAGTTGTGTGCTGTTTCTTATTTTATTTTCCAAACTCAACACACACACACACAATAAAATTAATTCACACCACGTGTATTTCAAAAACATACAATTGCGCGGGCATTCACCCCTTACCATACCCTTTGTGGTAAAAAACAAGGACGGCACACCCAAAAGCTCCGACGTAGTGGAAAGCACACCACGTGGTGAAAAATATGAATTTTCGACCAATCAGGGCTCGACATAAGAAACACACTTTTTGATCTGCCGGAGCCTCAGCGTCAAGATAAAAGGAAAGTAGAAACTTTCAACGCCAGAGGGAAGAGCAGCCAGCTCGAAACACAGAGAGGCACGGACAGCTTGGAGCACACACATACAGTGAATTCAGCAGTTCACAAAACAGGCAGTATCACGTATCAGTGAACATTCTGTCACCCTCTCTTTCTCTCATCCCGCTCTCAACACATCGTCCTTCCTTTCCCTTTCACATTCCCAGTTTCTTTCTTTCTTCCTTTTTACAGCTTTACGGATAACTTCATGTTTGTATAAAAAAAATCATTCTTTGTTTTTCCGAAAATAAACAAAAGTTTATTTTACTTTATTTGTAGTGCATTTTTCTTTTTATTAATTGTTTGAGGGACTTCTTCGCCCGTCTACAGTTGTCATTATCACGAACTTCGGTAAGTAACACTTACTACTGCGAGAGATTGTAAAGGTTGTATATCCATAATAGTTTTACCACTCTGGTAAAAGTAGCTTATCTAGATTTCTCTGTGCATCTCTTCATTCCACGATACAAC
The DNA here is from genome assembly GCA_037127315.1 of Ascarosepion bandense. Taxonomy (NCBI): domain Eukaryota; kingdom Metazoa; phylum Mollusca; class Cephalopoda; order Sepiida; family Sepiidae; genus Ascarosepion; species Ascarosepion bandense. Next base: position 932,638 of record JBBBDQ010001012.1, read on the forward strand.
AGCTGATCTCATCTTCGTCGCCAACTGTTGTAGCGTGGAATGTAGAGATACACAGAGAAATGTAGCTCAACTACTTTCTTAACAGTGTAGTAAAACTAAGATGGATATACAATATTTACAGTCTCTCACAGTCGTAGGTGTTACTTCCCGAAATCCGTAATAATGGCAATTTTCCGTGTTAAACGCACATTGTATTTTATACATCCAGCCGACCGGATGTTACAAGGTACCAGCCACGACACAACACATCTAAAGATTTTTTTAAAATTCAATCAGTGTGAGTTGTAGGTTATTGGATAAAAACCTGTAGATATCTCGTCTGACTGTACCTTTAGTTGTAAGAAGAGCCGCCTGATATTTGCCTGACATCTCCTAAGCGTACAAGTCTAAAACATGTCTACATCTCATTTAGTCATGTCTGATAGTCATCATCATCCTTGTATACTAACTTTTTTATATTGCTTTTTTTTTTTATCAAAGACTCACCTCTTAAATTGTTCGTCACCGAACAATGTACATTTTTTTTAATTCCCCGGTTAGACTCTGTACAAAATTTGAAAAAGAACGCTGTTCAATTCTTAGCTTTTGTTTGAACTAGCAACTTTTTTTTCAATTAACGCAAAGGCAGAGTTCACACAATGTACAACGAAAAGTCACCTAACTGTTTTGGATACCGTCTGTTACCATGATCCCCTTGTGTTCTATCAGATTGCCCCCAGGTTCAGTTTTAATATATGTGTTTTTTTTTTTCAAGAAATCAAAGCAAGTTACCGCCCTCCAATTTGATATATGTGGTATCCCTGTAGTGGATAGTAAATTAATTAAAATCAACTATCTTCTTCACTTTTACAAAAATTCACAACGTTGTGTGAAATCCTGGTGTTCCTAATTAGAAAAAGGATTGACAATGTACTTAACGAAAAGTCAGTCGAAACCAGATTTTGACCAATGGGAGCGACTTTCACGACTTGAGGAGTTAGCGATCCAGTGCTAAATTAAAAAAGACTATATAAATGACCTCGGCGTCAGACAAGAGAGGTGGAGGCAGCGAAATGAGACACACATTTAAAATGTAACTTAAAACTTCAAGCGACTCGGACATTGTCCTCTTTCTCTTTCTCCTTATCTATTTCAAGAATTACTACTAGGAACATTTTGTACGAACTCTACCCTTAAACTCTTAACAATATCTCTAATTGAAATCAACTTCTACAACTTATGTCATTCCTCCTTTTAATAAATTTCTATTTTAACATTCAAAATGTATATTTTATTCTTCCACTCTTCTTCACTAATTCACACATTCCAACCGACAAACAACCTTCTGATAACGATGAAAAAATTTTGATTATAACTCTGCATAACATTTATAAGCTGTAGAGAGTTTGGTTAAGTCTGACACAAGGCCAAACGAAAGAAACAGCTCTCTACACTTCATACCAGAGATTATACTGTATAACCTGTAAACTAATGTTGATGATATGCTTGAAATACAACAAAAGACCACGTGTGTATAATATATATATATACATATATATATATATATATATATATATATATATATATATATATATATATATATCATCTAAGGTTTGTGGCTCGTCCGCTCGTCCTTCATCTCTGCCAACATTATGTCCTGCTCTCTAGCCCTTCTTTTTAAAAAAAATCACAGCTCTTTTTTCGCCATGAACTCATTCATCTCGTGTGCTTTCTTTGCTAGGTGTACCACCCTCTGCATTTGTCTTGAATCCCCTTTGTTTTACCGTGCTTAATAATTGCTAATTCATTAAACAAAAAGCACAACGTAATATTCATCTTCTTGTGTTATGGCTCGTACCATGTGACATCCGGTCGCCCGAACGTATAAAAGACAATGTGCGCTTAGCACAAGGGAGTTGTCATATATATATATATATATATATATATATATATATATATATATATATATATATGCTCAGTTGATTTTTTGCAGTGACAGTTGGGTGTAAAGGTGTAGTCGGAGAAAGCACGCACGTACGAGTGAGTGACGGCTGCAATTTTCCTTTTTTGAGTTCTCTTTGCGACCAGAGCTTGTCTCACTCTGTTCTCTGTCTGTGTTGACCCGGGAAAATCCTGTCTCAAAAATAAATTCAGGCACTGTTGGGCTTTACCCTATTACGTAATTCCCAGGCAGGCCTAATCACCAGTTATTTTCTTTAACCATTTGCATTTAGACGTAATCACTTTATTGTTCATTTCATTGTTCAAATGTTTTCCAAGTTTAACACGTTGACACAAAGTTTGTTTATTTCATTGTTTCTGACAACCAAAACATATTTCTGCCGGTTTACTAAAATATAATCCATCGCTCAAATCATTGTTTTATAATTCTGAAATAATTTAACGTAAATTATATTTTGTCTTTGAACGCTGTCTCTGCATATATATATATATATATATATATATATATATATTGCATCAGACCGAATTATTCAATTAAATTATATTCCATTGTTTATATGTAGTGACCTTGAAACCCGGATTTTTTTTTCAGTGGATTGTTCATTTTTTCTGCATTCCAGCTTCGACTGAAATCATCGCTTTTTTTTACTTCGACAGGAATAAATTCATTTCAAGTTCAATTATATTCTGTTGGTCCCTAGAATATATAACATAACAAGATATATGAATAGGGACCAGCTTCTCAAACATCCTACGACCATACGGTGTCATGGAACTTATGATTATGAGAACAGTGATGATGCTAAGTTAATTGCTACAGGCGAACATTGTCCAAACACATTCGTTTCACCAGCCTGGTTAGATGTTCGGAAAAATGATTTTGAATATAAGACTGCAAACTTGTATAAAAACAAACTTCCTTTCTGTAAATGGTATTTTGTTGTTTCAGCGGTAAAATTATATTCATTGCTCGATTACTGAAGTAGGTGTGGTCTACAGGAGGCGGATATTCAACGCAAGAGCAATAAAGAAATTATTATTGACTTGCCGCTGCTAAAGAACTTTACCTCGAGCGATCACGTATTATTATAAAAAAGAAAAAAAGAAATATTACATCTTTATTTATTATAAACAATACAATGACGTGTAAAAATATTTAACAAGCTGACATCGAAACAAAACCAGTCATGGGGCACTCTAATAGAAAAGCACATATCACATTAAGCAGTCTGTTCACCTGTTTATTAAGTTTAAGCAAATAGCAAAAGCTAAAAAAAGCACATCTATCCTAGAGGCAAAAACAACAATAGATAGATAGATAGATAGATAGATAGATAGATAGATAGATAGATAGATAGATAGAAAAATAGATAAATAGTACGTTAATTAATCAGATAGTGATATAGTCGCAAGTACAGCTAGGGATAGATAGATAGATAGATAGATAGATAGATAGATAGATAGATATGAATAGATTAGCATAGATAGATAGATAGATAGATAGATAGATAGATAGATAGATAGATAGATAGATAGATATTAAAAGAGTAGGATAGATAGATAGAGATTATTAAAATTGTTAGCTAGAGAGTTAGAGGCAAGCACTGCTAGTGATAGATAGATAGATAGATAGATAGATAGATAGATAGATAGATAGATAGATAGATAGATAGATATTACGTTAATTAATCAGATAGAGAAATAGAGGCAAGCACAGCTAATGATAGATAGATAGATAGATAGATAGATAGATAGATATTAAAAGATTTGGATTGATAGATATTACTTTAATTAGTTAGATAGAGAGATAGAGGCAAGCACAGCTAGTGATAGATAGATAGATAGATAGATAGATAGATAGATAGATAGATAGATAGATAGATAGATATTACGTGAATGAATGAGATAGTGCCGTAGAAATGGATAGTGGAAGAAAGACAAATATGGACAAAAAGGAGATATATTATAATTTGATTATATTATTATGCATTTGCAATTATTATATTAAGCATTGTTATATTATTATGTTATTCTTATACATTATTAGGTTATACAATATTAGGTTATACATTATTATATCATTATACATTGTTATATGATTATATTATTGTTATAAATTATATTATTATACCGTGTTATATTATTACGCATTTGTATTATATTATTATACATTATTATATTATTATATTATTGTTATAAATTATATTATTATACCGTGTTATATTATTACGCATTTGCATTATATTATTATACATTATTATATTATTATATTATTGTTATAAATTATATTATTATACCGTGTTATATTATTACGCATTTGTATTATATTATTATACATTGTTATATTATTATATTATTGTTATAAATTATATTATTATACCGTGTTATATTATTACGCATTTGTATTATATTATTATACATTATTATATTATTATATTATTGTTATAAATTATATTATTATACCGTGTTATATTATTACGCATTTGTATTATATTATTATACATTATTATATTATTATATTATTGTTATAAATTATATTATTATACCGTGTTATATTATTACGCATTTGTATTATATTATTATACATTATTATATTATTATATTATTGTTATAAATTATATTATTATACCGTGTTATATTATTACGCATTTGTATTATATTATTATACATTATTATATTATTATACATTTGCAATGATCAAAATACAGTCTTTCTGTTTAAAGCGATGGATCCATCGAATTTTTGTTGGTAAACTTTTAAATAAGTGTTTTAACAAGTTTACTTACTTTATTAAGAATGACTAATCAGATTTGGTCCTTGGTATGACAATAAACTGCATTCGGCAGCAGTGCCTCATATGGGCAGGTTTTGAGGAGCATGAAACCTCCTCTTCACTGTTTTTTGTAGCCAGTTCCACCTTGACCGGAGGTGGCAGCACCTATAGCATCCCAGCTATGGGTAAATATCTAACTCAAAAACTGGGGTCAAAATGTTATGCAAGTAGTATAAAAATAGTCTTCTTGGTAAAACTCTCAGTATGATATTTTTAAGGGAAAAATTATTACCAGCAATAAATATTTGAATGAAAACATTATAACCAGTAATACATTTTTTAATGGAAAATGTATTGCAAGTAATATATTTTTGAAGGAAAATAAAATATTGTCAGAAATGTTTTTGAAAAGAGAATACATACCAGGAATACATCAGACACTCAACGCAAACCGCTTTCAAAAATATGTCAAAGAAAGCAGATCTGCAAACTTATTTGATACTAGCAGTATAGCCCGGCGTTGCTCGGGTGTAATGAAAGCTTTGAAACTAATCCATGGCCCTGGAGCCCAGACTCTTTGGACGTTGAACGAAAGCATAAAACGCAATAGTTGTTTCCAGTTAAAGCAAAACCGTAGACTGAAAGAAAAATGAATGGATGTAAGTCAAATTTTGATTTCCTGATATCGATATCAAATTCGTTTTTTCGTCATAAACTGAATTTTGAAGACGAAAGAAGTCCTCCGGGTAAATGGTACTATGGCTGAGACTAAGAACTAAAATTATACCTACTTAGAGCCAAACCAAAAGCAAAAACTAAAATAAAAGGGCTGAAAAAATCCAGACATACAGGCAAATAAACAGACACACAGACACAAACATATTGCCTTATATATATATATATATATATATATATATATATATATATATATATATATATATATTTGATTTTCTGCACTATTTTAAGAACTGCAACCTTGAAACTTCTGAATATCGTTTCTTGTGCCTTTGTCTATGAGTGTATCAAATTTGATTAAAATTGGACTATTCCTTCTATATCCGATTTTTTCGATTATCAATTTTCGATATTTATCGGCGGTACCTCGACACAAGACCTAGCTAAGAACACTAGCAGACGCTTATAGTACAACTGTGTAAGTTTTCAAGAAATTCGGTTCAGCCGTTTCGGAGTCTATAGGTAACGAACACACTCATACACAGACACACACACATACACACGCAGAGACAAAGTTCCATTTATAAAACAGTTTAGATTACATGCCGTAAAACAAACCGGAATAAACGAATCAGCTTAATAGGTGACATAACAAAAGACATCGTTCTGATTTAGATAAATAAATTGCACATCAGAATCGAACCAAAGACAAGACAAGATCAGTGCGAGTTTGTCAAAGACACCGAAACAAAGAAACGCGATAATTGTGCTCGTAATAATATCAGAAAGTGCAGTCCAAATGCAGCAGGAAGTTTGACTGTGTTTTATTAATTACACAAGGGCGTTCGGAAAAGTACGCCAGAAAATCTTCTAGATGCTCGTCAACCTCGATAGTTTTGAGAAAGACATTAGAATAATCCTTTTTTAGGGGGATATTTTTAGGGAAAATATTAGAATAATCTTTTTTGTTTGGTGGGGTGGATAGTTTTGGGAAAGACATTAGAAGGATCTTTTTGGGTGGGGATATTTTTGAGAAAGACATTAGAATAATCCTTTTTTAGGGGGATATTTTTGGGAAAGATATTAGAATAATCTTTTTTTTTTTGGTGGGGCAGATATTTTTGGGAAAGACATTAGAATAATCAAGAACCTATACTGGTAGCAAACCACGTGCATACAGATTGGAAATGTGCTTAGCAGACATACAAAAATAGAAAGGGGTGTAAGACAACGATGTGTCTTCTCGCCGGATCTACTCAACCTGTACAACAAAACAATTCTGAGAGAGAAAGAAATCCTGCCAGGATTCGTCATTGGCGGCCACAGTCTCAACAATATAAAATAGGCAGATGACGCAGTGATGATAGCAGACAAATACAGGAAAAGAAAATACGGAACCTTTTACAGAAGATAGCAAAATAAAACGAGAAGAATAGAATAAACACATATTTCAAAACATCTAAATGCATCGTCATCAGCCAAAGGAGGACACTAAAATGTCAGAGATAATGAAATCAAACAGTCACAGAAATTTAGATACCTGGTAAGTGTTCTGACAGGGGATGCGAAGTGCAACACTGAGATCCGAAGCTGCATTGGCATGAACAAATAAGCATTTCAAATGTTAAGTAGAGCATTGAGAGAGGATGCAAAAGAAAAGGAAAATTATGCTTAGTATCAGGAAGAAGCAGCTGGGGTTTCATGAACAAGTAATGTGGAAGGAGTATTTAGAGAACCTGATAGCAACAAGTCGCATAGAGAGGGAGACAGAGACATGGAAAGGCAGCACGAAACATAGTTGATGGGCTTGACGGAATGGATAGCGGAAAGTTTTTTGGGAGGGATACCTAGAAGACTAATATTGAGAGCAACAAGAGACATGGGCAAGTGAAAGTACATCATTGTCTACGTCCTGAAAGAAGAAGAAGATTATCATTACAAATTGACATGTTAAGAACATTGGAAGGAAGGTGTGGAGAAATTAATACTCACAGGTTTGATAAATGGAAGGAGAGAGAGCGGAAAGCAGCGCGAGACGTACTTGTTAGGTCTAAGCAAATGGTTGGCAGAGCGGGGTTTGGAAGTGATACCAAGAGAAACAATATTGAGAGCGACAAGAGACAGAACCAAGTGAACGTCCATAATCGCCTTCGTCCTGAAGTGATACGGCACATGAAGAAGAAGAAGAATGTTTTGTAATTGATAAATTTCTTATACACTGGCATGAATAATTATATATTCATATTTATGTAAGTCATAGGTTCCCAAACTTTTTGCTGCGATTACCCCAAAATACAATTTCACTATTATCCATTACCCCAATGAACAAATACCGTAATATAAGGAAGGAAGTATTTATATTTTCATACATCAAAAGCAAAGTTAATGAAAATTATTCAATACAATCATCATCATTTATCCATCACGCCCAGATGGTGCACAAGGCAGCAAAATTTATTTGCTGTAACAAGCTGTTTCTTACTGGGCAGGGTTGTTAGCGCTGCACCCAACCCCCAAACCTGGAGGACCGGTTGTCCATTCTTGGTCCTTACTTTTAAAGCACCAGGTATTCCCAAATGGTCAACCATTTAAGTATTAACCAGGCTGGATGTTGCTTAAATTCGGTGATCGGACGGGAACCGGTGTATTCAATACGATATAGCCGTTGACATTCAATACAATAGTACCAGTCTATAATAATCAGAGGTATAGTAGCCGTAATCTAGCCGTGATTCTTAATGTGAGTATTGAGCTTGTATTGCCTGTGCCAGTTTATTTATTCTTGGCTTTGTGACTGAAAGGGCTATTCGGGCGTTGTTTGCCACGTTGAGTCTGCTACTAAATCTTGTTCACATAGATAAGTTGTTGAAAATCCTATGAGAATTTGTACTGCTCTAGAGGCTAGTGTTGATATATCCTGCAGACGAGTGTTTCAAAAGGTGTCTAGAGCAGAATTGGTCTCAAACAAAAGCTTCCAAGCATTGTTCATTCTGAGTGTGAGAAATTCTTCCTTTGCTGGATAGTCCTCATCAGGAATGATTTCTTCACTCACAAGATATGGATTTCTTACCCTTTCATTTTTGGAATTATTCAAATTTGGAATGTACTTACGTAAGTTTCCCAAGAGGCCATTTAGGTGAACACTGATGTCTGTCTTCATGTGGTTGAGGATGTCTTCAGATTAAACTTTATCAAGGAAGACATCCGATGCAGAAATTTGTGCAAAAATTCCTTTTCAAATACGTCTGGTCCATAGTTCAAATTTCTCACAAAATGAATCAATATCGTCCTGAAGTTCTCAAACCTAACATCCATTATCCCAAAACATGGGCTCATTACCCCACTGGGGTAATTTACCCCGGGGTTGGGAACCTGCATGTAAGCGATTCCACGAAGAAGCTCCGTTAGTCGAAGAAAAGAGGCACAGTATAGCGTCTAAAACCTTTAGCTCTCGTTATTACAGGCATCTTTTTAAGGGAGTATTACATTCGTGTAAGGTCTGTATTTCCCACTCTTCAATCAATTTGGTGCGTTAACAACATTTACTGATAAAATTGAACGCATTGCTTTTAAATTCTGTTTCTGACAATACTTGTATCATGTTCTTCTTACTTTCCACTCTACTCTCACGCAGCTCTCTTCACACCAGTGTTCTCATCCTTCTCTTATCCATTCTCCGATACCACCTGTAACTTGTTCCTCTTTTTCACAACTCTCCTCTTATGTAAGCCCCTGCGCACCAGTTGCAGTACTCCCTTACTTGGGGTGAAAGGATTATAAAACAAATTCTACTTCTGACTCTACGCGAATATCCCGGCCTAACTTCACTCCTAAAACCGAGCCTCTCTTAAGTGACATGCGTATAACCTTTTCCATGGTTACTGCTATCATCTCTAACGTAGATCCCCTACATCTGACAGCTACGCTGAAGAAACAAATATTTAATCCTGGCTCAATAGTAAAGCCGATCAGTCTGACAAGGTTAAAATGGCAGCGGGTGTTCAAGACGACATCAAGACCGTCTTTAATTTGAGCAAATCATGGCTAGTCGATTACAACGCCTATAAAACTCTATCTATTAATCATCAGCAAGAGAACTTTCTACATTCCATCAGCATGAAAGATGCTAACCTCCAGAAAGTGACTCTTTACGACTTCTCGGGGTCACATTCTGAAGGGGAAAGACTATAATTAATTCATTGCTATGTTATCTATTAAGAAATTTGATTCACAGAGTAGTGCGATACAATTTTCTCTCCTGAAATTATTTTATATATCTATAAGGCTACCTTTCGTCTATACATAGAATATTTCTGTCAGATATGGTCCAGTGCTATTAAACTTGAGCTGCTTGATAAGATCCAAAATAAAATCTGAAATATTATTGGTCCTGATCTGGTAGCCCGGCTTCAGTCACTTACCATTGGGTACCGGACCATATGTCGCCGATTCGGTCGGGTTTCAATCCTGGGTAAAAGCAATCGGATGTCTAACCGTACCGATGAGCTGTGATACAAGGAAATAGGTCTGTCTGCGGAAGACTATATATATATATTGCTTTCCGCGGTAGACTTGTTGAAGAACAAGTCTACCGTATAGAACCCAATCTGTGCTGTTATTTGACCCATAGCTAGAGGGAAGAGACAGATTAATACCTTTCCCAAGCGTATTTGCCCGTATATGATTGCAACGAATTCAACTGGAATTCGAACTCGGCTCTCCGATTTCTCGTTCCGAGTCGCTATCCACTGGACCACAACGCACATCCTCAAACGATACTGAGCAGATATGTGTCTTTCGAGAGACAGAAAAAAAATCTGTTTGTACAGATATTATTAAACTTTGTTTATCCTTTGATGCAGTCCGTGGTCAAAGGGTCGAGTGCACTTCAGTTATAATAGCAGCTTTCCCGAGTTGAATGTTGTTTCGAATTCATTTCCTCTATAGATATATATGCTGTGTATTTCAACAATTTAAAACATTGATTTACTCAAAGACAAGCACGCCCATACAGAATTTCTTGCAATCACACACACACACACACACACACACACACACACACACACACACACACACACACACACACATAAAACATATTAACGCATGCACATAAACACTTCCTAACTCACTTAATGATGATCATTTCTCACACACACTGACAGATATATATATATATATATATATATATATATATATATATATATATATATATATATAAATTTCTTTAATAACTTTAAATTCATGACTTCCTGTAATGGATAAACGTAGTTAAAAATTTTAAAGATAATACATTTAAATCTGTTCCTCCTCCTCCTAAATATACCGTTTCAAACCCCTGTAAACATTCACTAGCCTCTACCATTTGATATTTGATACCCCGTCTATCTCTTGTTTCTACACCCTGTAACCTTGCCACCACCAGCTTTACCCTGTTCTACTTTACTTTAAAAAAATTCCACTCTCTGACCTTACGGAAACTCTCAATTCTTGACCGTTGTTAACCTGGCCCCTTCCCCCTTTACCCCAGGGCCTTTGCCATTTGGAACAAAACAATGTCGCTGACGTGACGTGGAATCTCTGTTAGAGATCCCATGTCGAAATGTGCATGCGATAGCTTTGAATATTGAAAATTTTCTCTAATTTATATATATATATATATATATATATATATATATATATAGTCATTCGCAGACAGATCTGTTTCACTCATCAGTACGGTTAGACAACTGATTGCTTTGTTCAGGATTGAAACCCGACCGAATTCTACCTCTGAGCTATGAGCGCTGGGTAGAAGAAGCAGGTTTTTAGCGTATGATGTATCATGCGCCAGTAAATATATATATATATATATATATATATATATATATATATATATATCAATGGATTAAATGGATATGTTTGTCTGTCTGTCTGTGTGTTTGTGTGTCTCCATTCTAACTAACCGTACTCCTTCGAAACCCTTGGTCCGATTTCAACCCAAATTGGGTCACTTGTTGATCACGATATCAACTTATCATGTATGCAAAAAAATTTTCGAATCGATTTACAGGTTACGGGCGATATCACCGAAACGCTTAGAATTTACGATCTCTTCTCCTCCGTGACGCCTTATGCGAATTCAGCCCAAATCGGGTAATGTGTAGATCAAGATGCGAACCTTTGATGTATGCTATCGAATTTATGTATAGGATTCGTCAAAAAGCAACGACAAACATAATTTCAGGTGTTTTTCGCGCACTTTTATCCGTTTTTCTATGTCGCTTCACTCAAACTAAACCAAAATTGAGACACTGGTAGATCAAGGTCTGATACCTTGATATGCGAACAAAAATTTCAGTTGACACACAGGCTGCGGCAAAAATGCATAGGAAAGGTTGCTTTTTGGGATTGTTTATTTCTCTGAAACGCTTAGTTGTATTCTTACAAAAATCAGGTCTTTCAGTAACTTTTACCTTATCATATGCCATAACGATTTCACATTTTCTACAATATACCAACCCTCCGACGTTGAAGGGAGAATGCATCTACTTTTTCTGTGTCACAATGTCATCTCATCACATTACAGGCTCCCATAATGACCGCCCCTATTTTTGCAATTGCACGTACGAGGCTCATTCAGTAAATAAGGTGAATATTTCGGTATAAAGACTTCTCATACAGATTGTAGTTTACTTTTTTAAGTTTTTTTTCCTTTACTTCTTTTTCAAAGTGATTTAATTTGTTTGCAGATTGTTAAACAACTTTGAGAGTTTTGGAGATTAACAAAGATGGCCGACTAAGAAGCATGCTCCAGGATTGAACAGAGATCAGTTATCAAGTTTTTGGTTGCTGAAGGATGCAAACTAGTTGAAATTCATAGGAGAATGTCAATATGTATGATGCCACATGTTTCAGCCAAAAAATGTCTACAAGTGGGCTAAACTGTTTAAAGAAGGACGGAGTATTGAGGATGAAGACAGGCCTGGGAGGCCTACAGAAGTGAGGTCTCCTGTGGTGATCGAATCAGTCAATGACCTCATTTAGTTTGACAGAAGAGTGGCAGTGGATGACAATGCAAGGACTTTGAGCCCATTTGTTGGGGCAGCACACAAATTTGTCCATGATGAACTTGCCTACTGCCGGTTAGTGCCAAAGATGTTTACTGCATCGCATAAACAAAAGAGGGTCGAGTTGTTCCAACAGCGTCATCCCCCTTACAGCCCAGCCATTGTCCTTTCAGACTTTTACCTGTTTAGTCCCTTGAAAGCGTTCACGAGAGGCACAAAGTTTGAAAGTGATGATAAAGTCAAAAGTGCTGTGAGCGATTGGCTGAGATATCAGTCCAAAGATTTTTACGCTAAGAGAATAAGGAAGATGGTGCCCAGATGGGAAATGTGAATGACCCTACTGGGAGACTAAGTTGAAAAAAAAGTAAGCTTCTGTCTGTATTAGAAGACCTTATATCACAAAGCTCACCTTATTTATTGAATGACCCTCGTACAACATTCCCGTTTATTGGCAAAATTGACCAAGTATAAATCCTGTTTAATAAAAATCAATGCTTCGCATTTTGACTTAAGCGTCACAGCAAATTCATACTGGATCTTTTCGAATAATCACATGACTTTACCACTTAAATGTAACCACTATAAACAAAACGAGTAACGTTGGGCTATACAACTAGTCTAAGATTAAAAAGATATTTTAATTCAACTATGTAAAGTAATATATCGTATGCAATTCAGTTAAACATTTACCCCACGTAAAGTAAGACTATCACACGTGGGAAGGGAATTACAGAAAGAGAGAGAGAGACAGACAGACAGAATACAGAGAGGAAGCAAGGTACAGAGGATGCCGAAGAACGGATGGGAGGTGGGTGGGGGTTAGAGAGGTAGATGGGATAAAGAGAGGTAGAAATTGGCAATTGGCGTTGCATGTACCGTGAGCTCTTTGATAAAATCTAAAGAAGAATCAGCAATATTATCCGTCCTGATCTGACAATTCAGATTCAGTCACATTCTCACCGCCGTAAGGTTGTCTTTCTACGTCTTTTCTATAAATACTTACATCGTAATGGTTCGGGTGTGCTTTTTTCTATAGTACTTAGACTGTTTGTATTTAAGCGCGGTAGAAATCTGGCTACTTGACATAAGCAGTTACAGTTGAGCTGGCTAGATCTAACCGTAAGTTCTATGCTAACAGTTTCTTTTCTTGTATGTCTATTCTCATGGAACTCCCTTCCATCTCCATGCTTTCTGTCCAACATTATTCTGCAAAAGATTTAATGCTATGTAACTTGGTATCTACTATCTTCCTGATAACTCTTTTCCCTTTCTGCTCATTAGTAATGTTTCTGTTTCTAGTTCCTCCACAACCAGTAAACCCTTGTGTTTTAGTGACTTTCCTGCCTTGTATGGAGTGAAACAGATATAAAAAAAAAATTAGAAAAAATGAAAATAAATATATTGTATCTAATTACAAATTAGAGAGATGTCTTAATAGATTATTCCATCTTAAATAAATTATAAATATTTGCGTCAGTTTTAAAACAGCTTCATATTTTTTATGTTTAAAAGTTGAACAATTTTAGCACACTCAAGACTATGGATAAAAATAATAAACTGATATAACGAAAACACTAGCATGGAGCGGGCTAGCCTCCCTGAAAGCAAAACAATGTGCCTCCTCGGGTTAACTCTCACAACAGACCTCAAATGAAATGACTGTATCGAATCCATAGCTAAATCCGCTACAAAGTAGGTCGGTACTATTTGTAGAGCCAGGAAGATTTTCCCGTGAGAAAACATCCTGCACATATAGAAAGCTACCATCCGCCCGTGCATTGAGTGATGTTGCCGAGTCAGGTCGGATACCCCTGCTATCCACCTAGGTGTTCTTGACAAGAACCAAACGGAGAATCTGTAATGTGATCAATCTTGACTTGGCAGCTCAGATACAGTCACTTTCTCAACGGTGCAATGTGGCTTCCTTGTGTCTCTTCTCTCTCATGCTCATTTCTCCGTCCACACCACTCTCATCAGTATTCTCTTTCTTCTCTTACCCACTTCCTGACACCCCCTATAACCTGTCACTCATAACTTTCCTCCTATGTAACCCCCTGCGCACCAGTGGCAGTAAACTGCTTTGCTTGGGTCGATATGATGAGTAAAAAAAATCCTTTAATAGTCACTTGTCTTTAGTTTATGCTTAGTATATTTATGAATGTACTAGCGGAACCCGTGGAATTTCCACGGAAGGATAATTATGATTTCCTGGAAAAATGATAGTAACGTCTTCAAACATAAAGGTATTGGTTAAAAAAATGACGATAACACAGAGTGTAACTTTCTTAAAATATCTATAAAAGTAATGTCCATAGAAGCTACTTTACTGTAATCTTATATTATGTTAAGCGACGTATGCACAGACTATAACCCAAATACTGTACGCTATTTTGTGAGAGATTTTGAAAGAGAAAAGGTTTTATATTACTGAAAAATCATGCCTACTCTGTCGATTGTAAACAGAAAAGACCAACTGAATAAGCTTAAGCTGCTACTGATACGGTAATGCTATAGGCTCTCTCCTCCTACTCTCTCACTCTTTACCACCTTTCCGTTTGGAAAAGGTAAGGGAAAGGCTGAGGAGAGTAGCGTTTATAGATTATAAAAAGATAGAGGGGAAGGAAAAGCTCATGTAGAGAGTAAGCGTGTTATCTTTCTTTAGTGGCGTAACAGACAGAGGAACTAAGTAACTAACTAAGGAAGGAACAAACAGAATTATTATATGGTGTAGAAAAAACAAATGTTAAAAATAGCAACGGTTACAAATCATTGCCCAGAGTCCTTAATCAATCTTGTCACATTTTTCAAGAGATTCAGATGTTATAACCACCGGTCCTAATTACTTATATACATTTATCGACTTATTAATATCCTCAAATATATATTTTAAAAAATATTAGCTAGTTGTACATTCGTTGGTTCACTGTGTCGAGCTATGTTTTCTTTTTCAACCAGAATCTCTTTTACATATTTATAAGTTTACCATTTTCCGTTCATTGAACATTACTTTCACATCCTGTCTGGCACTTCTGGTATGTATTTCGAGATTCTAGATAAAATCTTTTAAAAAAAATCTGCAGTATTATAGGTCCTAGTCTGGCATTTCAACTTACGCCACCCAAATGTAGAAATCTGTGTATTTTCTAAGTATATTTTTCAAGGTAATTTACTCTGATGAGCTATTCTATTTTGTCATAAATTTCATGAATTTAAGCTCGTTACCAAATGGGTGCAAGATTTCAAGATCATTTTACAGTTGAAATGGCTTGATGTAACCGTAAGTTCTATGCTAACAGTTTCATCTCTCGCTTGTGGAACGCTCTTCCCTTTTCATGATTTCCGGTCAATTTTGACCTTCAAAAATTTAAATGAAATATCACTATCTGTCCTCTGTTTGCATAACCCTTGTTGATTTAAACATAAATTTTAACTTTTTAAGAAAGATTTTAACATATATTTTAGCATATTTTAACATAATTTGATATTCAAATTTTAACATATTTTAACATATATCTTAATATAAATTTTAACATATTTTAACATATATCTTAATATAAATTGTAACATTTAACATAAATTATAACTGCTGAAAATAACAACAATCTTGACGCCAATGTATTATCGGAACAAAGAATGACATATGTATGATTAGGATGTTCTCAGAAAGGGTAGTACAAATGGAGAAGGACTTATACATGTGCTTTATTGATTATGCGAAGACGTTTGACAAAATACGCCACAAAGAATTGATGGAGATGCTCGGCAGCCTCGACATATTTGAGAAAGACTTGAGAGTAATCAAGAATCTTTACTGGCAGCAAACCGCTTGCATACGGACAGGTAATGAATTGAGGGTCTATACAAAGATACAAAGGGGCGTAAGACAAGGATGTGTCTTTTCACCGGATCTGTTCAACTTGTACAGCGAAAATATTTTGAGGGCCCTACAATTGATGCCTGGATTTGTAATCGGAGGCCACAATTTAAACAACCTAAGGTACGCAGATGATACTGTGCTTATAGTAGACACAGAAAGGAAACTACAAGACCTCCTACGAAGGTAGCTGAAAAAAGTAACAAGGAAGGACTAGAAATAAACTGCAAGAAAACCGAATGCATGGTCATCAGTAAAAAGAGCAGCCCAATATGCCAAATACAGGTCGGGGATACTAGAATCATAAAGGTACAAAAATTTAAATACCTGGGAAGTGTTACAACAGAAGACGGAAAGTGCGACACAGATATCCGAAGGCGAATTGGCATGTCGAAGCAAGCATTCCAGAAGTTGAGTAAGGTATTAAGAAACAGGTCAATTTCGCTAGGAACTAGGTAGAGAGTACTGGATTGCTACGTAATGTCCGTCCTTCAATATGGCAGTGAATGCTGGACAATACCATCAAAGATGAAGAAAAAACTTGAAGCAACTGAAATGTCGTTCTACAAAAACATACTGGATATAAAAAGGGGGAATAGTTCCATATTACAATCAATATATAAAATGACCCCCCCCCATTTTGTGACCACAGCAGTTTCTATACATTAATATTTCTGAGATCCAAAAGCACAAGGATGAATTCTAGGAGCTGAGGGGAGTATTAAGAAACAGGACAATTTCGTTAGAAACAAAGAAGAGAGTACTGGATTGCTATGTGTTGTCAGTTCTTCAATATGGCAGTGAATGCTGGACATCAAAGATGAAGGAAAAACTTGGAGCAACTGAAATGCGGTTCTACAGAAGGATGCTGCGAATATCATGGATTGAGCATGTGAGCAATGATGAGGTGTTGGAAATGATGACAACACAAAGGAAATTTATCCTGAGTATCATGAAGAGACAGTTGAAGTTCCTGGGACATGCAATGAGGAGGGATGGCTTGGAGAACCTGATACTACAGGCCAAATAGAGGGAAAAAGAGACAGAGGAAAGTATAACATATTTGAAGGACCTAATCAGGTGGATGATGGAACGAAGATTGCATGGTGTAATAGGAGAAGGCCTGCTCAGAGCCAACAGGGATAGGAAACTTGGAAAGCCATGATCGTCTACGTCCTGAAGGGACAGGGCACATAGACGAAGAATTGATTCTACCGCTGAACTGTGGGCGCACGGTAGAGGTGATTACATTTAGCATGTGATAAATCATGTATACACACGCCAATAGCACACGAAATCTATCTATCTATGCATATATATATATATATATATATATATATATATATATATATATATATATATGCAGATAAATAGATATAGATATAGATATATATTGAGATATCGTGAGATGTAATAAAGTAAATGATTTATTCTCTCGAGTAAAGAAATGTTTTGAATGGCTATCTACAAACCTCCCAACGAGAAAAGTGTTTGATACTGAATAAAAATATCTCTTTGCTATGATATATGTAGATGCATGTGTAAATATTCCTATCTATCTATCTATCTATCTATCTATCTATCTATCTATCTATCTGTCTGTCTGTCTGTCTATCTATCTATCTATCTATCTAAATATTTACTATCTCTTCTCTTCATTGTATCAGTCGCTTTATTTGTCAATGTATCTAACTACTCATTATCTCTCATCATACATATATATATATATATATATATATATATATATATTACAGATGCTTCTTATCTATCTATCTATCTATCTATCTATCTATCTATCTACCTAAATATTTACTATCTCTTCTCTTCATTGTATCAGTCGCTTTATTTGTCAATGTATCTAACTACTCTTTATATCTATCTATCTATCTATCTATCTATCTATCTATCTATCTATCTATCTACATAATGTAAATATTCAACGCATTGAGTAAAATGTATATCCTTCAGAACGAGGCTTGTTTGTATATTGCCGTTTTTGTAGATTAAGATTATATCAGTCACATGTGCAAAATCTTTTTTCTTTCAATAATAGCCTTAGTCTCACAGAGCGTAATTTTATGCGGTAACTAGAAGGAATTTATATATATATATATATATATATATATATATATATATATATATTCTTATATAAGATTTTGAACATATAAAAAACTGAATAATAATCTACACATATGCAATAACATTTTTGAACAATGCTTGCAATTGAAAAAGTGTTTGAGAAGAGAGAGAAAATAATTGCGCGTGAAATGATTGGACAATTTCGTGGAGCGATTTCCCAAGGAAGCGTTTATGAAAATTAACAAAATTTTCGAAGAAAAAAAGAAAAATCAACACACCCACAAAAAAAAAAAAACCCAAAAAAAACGATAATTATTGTAATTAGGATTACCAAAGAATGTTTTTGTCTGTTCTGGCAAATTCTAAAATGGTTTCATTCAATGGTTCAAACCATTATTTCGCTACTTTTTTTTTTTAAGTAATTTATTTTTGTTTTTTACCGGACTTCATTTTCTTTACATAGTTGAAATTCAGGAGGAAAGTTGAAGCAATTTTCTATTATTTATTTTCAAAGTTAGAATTTATATCCCAAGAAAAAAATACATTGTCAGCTAACTAGGAATATATAGAATTATTTATGACACACAAAGACATCCATAGACGCATAACACAAAGGCAGCCTCACCCAGACACAAACGCAAAATACAATTTAATAACCTGCTCAAAATACATGAACCCCGAAGACGCATAACCATATAAAAATCATACATACTTGTGTAACTGAGTAGTAATTCTTTTTTAATACAAGTTTCATTAAAAACGATCAAATAATTCTTTCTTTTTTTTCAGTTTTCTAGTATACTCTTTTGGACTCTTCTTCTGTGTTCTGTTCGTTCAGAAAGTGGGCGATAATGGCTCTCCGCGCGTGGATGTTTATCACCCATGTAAGAAGAAAAATAAGACCTATCAATCCTCGGGAAAAAGATAGAGTAGCTCAATAAAATCACCAAGGAGAATTCAACTGGAGACCACTCCGTTAATGAGGGATATATGAAAAATATATTTTCTCGTATTTCCTACCATTGGAAATCCCTTCCGCTTACTTGCTTTCCCGACAGCTAAAATATTCAATAATTTAAATGTAAAGTCAATAGTCATCTCCTATATCACTAACTTGCATCCTCTCTCTCATGCTCTTTTCTTTGTACATTCCACTTTCATCAGTATTCTTTTCCTTCTCTTACCCTCTTCCTGACACCCTCTATAACCTGTCGCTCTTTCTCATAATTTTTCTTCTATGTAACCCCCTGCGCACCAATGTCAGTTAACTGCCTTGTTTGGGGCGATATGAGTATAAAAAAGAAGTCTCTGAGAAAAAGGAAATGCAATCCAGATTCTAGAACATTCTGTTAATTTACAGCATTTTATTCGCCCATTATGTGCCGCTACAATCCTGTTTAGATAGTGGCCTATTCTAAAATGGATTCCTTTCCACGTTTAACGTCCGATTTTATGAAACGAGGACAATATTCTTTTTCGCTGGATCCTTTCAGGCACTTGTCATGTGCATCGATGGTCAAATCAAAATTGCTTTCGTCAGTGAATATCAATTTCGAAATTCAATCACATCGTTTGTCTTCTTAACGCTGGCGCCGGTATCAACTAGTAAAGGAATTTAAATCTGTCAAACTCATTCTGGTGTCTTCGGAACCGATAGCAAGAATATTGTCTGAACTGGATGTACAATGGAGAAGGTGACAAAATAATCCATTGATGATCTCCTTAGATGTGAAAGGCCGGCTTCAATTTATCTTCTATAACAAAAAACAACAGGAAGAAAACGACAATGGCTAGGGTAAATGGTATAAAATAAATCTAAAAACTAATTGCAGTTATTAACAAAGGAGATTATATATATTGATTGATAGATTGTTTAATTACTTAGTTTTTGGTCATAATAAGATTAGACCAGTACACATTTGTATTAAAAAGTGTTCACTACAAATATATTCTAGAACTTTTGAATATTTTCCATTTGTAAACGAGTTATTACGCGACCTATGTTTCTATCATTTGCAACCCCTCATGGTAGAAAACTACGTCGCGTAATAAATCGTTTACAAATGGAATATATATATATAGGTCCCCTCTTTTCTAATTATTATATGGCAAATCTAGAAAATAAAATAATTAATGACAACAATAAACCCTCTATATATGTAAGATACATAGATGACATCTTTGTTTTAGCTAAGAATATCGATCAAATTAAATATCTTAAAAACAAATTTGAAAGTCACTCCGTCCTCAAATTTACATTAGAACTTAATATTAATAACACACTCCCATTCCTTATGTATTCATTGATTCTAGCACACATAAATTTACTACTTCTCTATATAGGAAACCAACTAGCATAAATTCGTGTCTTCTTAATTATAATAGTGAATGCCCCCAAAGATATAAGTTAGCTGTTATAAAAAACTTACTTCAACGCACACAAATGATATCTTCTTCCAAATCTATATTTTATAAAGAATTACACAACATTAAGCAAACACTTGTCAATAATGGATTTCCTAACTCCGTTATTGATCAACAAATTAAAATGTATCTCAACAAAATTAACAATAGCTCTAACAATAATGATAATATTAATAATAATGGTTTACATCAAAATAAACATAACACTATTAACTTATACTATTGCAACCAAATGCATAATAATTATAAACAAGATGAAAAAACTCTCAAAAATATAATACGTAGAAATGTTAAACCAGTCGAAATTAATAATCAAATTAAACTCATTATATATTATAAAAAGTTTACAACAATTAACCTCATAGTCTATAATAACCCAACAAGCACTAAACTAAATTCTTTACAAAAAATCAATGTAGTGTACCAATTTACATGCCCATTCAGAGATTGCATCTCTGATACTAATCAAAAACCTAGTACATATATTGGTTTTACCACAACCACGCTCTCCCGTAGACTTATATGTCATCTTTCTGATCAGAGTACTATTAAACAACATTTCTCTGAAAAACATAAACATGTAGGTAATATCAGACAGATTTTGGTTAACAATACGGTGATCCTTACTCATACACACAGTAAGAGGAACCTGCAGATATTGGAGGCCATGTACATCAAATCAAAACAACCAACACTCAATAAAATCAACTTTAAAACAGGAAATAACATATTACATTGCATTTGACTAGATGGTTTTGTTGTCATTTCGCGCTATCCCGCGGTGTGACGTCATAAAACCGCATCGCAAACTTAAGAACTGCGTTTATTATTTTTGGTAAGTATTGCTTTTGCCAAGCAGCTTGTATGTCAACACAAAATAAAATCGTCGGTGATGGTGGATTTTATAATATTTCAGTTTAAACTACCTCTCTGAAGATGGCTCATGTGGGCCGAAGGCTTAGAAGAAAACCAATAAATAATTATCCAAATGTTGGAGAATTTATGTCTTTATTTTCAACTGAAATTAAAGCAAAAATACGACGTTTAGAACGGCTCATGATTAAACATAATAGACATTCATTGTCTCTTATATTTAATAGCATATGTCTAGAAAATTACTTGCTGCCTCGATATACTAAATATATATATATATATGTGTGTGTGTGTGTGTTAGTGAGTATGTGTGTGTGGTGTGTGCGTGTTTATATTTACATGAATGTATATAAAATACAGTGACAGATATAGTGATTTATCAGCTTATTTTTCCGATTAACGCCCCCCCCCCCTATATTGGAAATCGATACCCCGATATCCTATCGGGTCTGACCAAACTCAGGTTTTCAGCCCTTTTATTTTGGTTTTTGCTTCGGTTTTGCTCTAAGTAGGTATAACTGTAGTTCTTAGTCGTAACAACCTACGTTTATCGTGCCAACGTCCAAAGAGGACCATAGTTTAGTTTTAAAGCTTTCATTACACCCGAGCAACACTGGACTATACTGCTAGCATGTATATAACTTTGAAGTTGGTATGACCTTGCTTTGTTAAGTGACAAACTTCTCCCCATTAATTCTATTAATTAACTATCTTGATATTGAGCACTTTACGACAAAAAATCTGTTTGCAAAAATATCTTTTTATCAATAAACCACTGAAAAAAACACAATTTTGGCGATAAGTATCATCATGTGTCAACACACACACACACACACATATATATATATATATAATTTTGATTATTTTGGTCGACACTGTCTATATAACAATGCCTCCCTAATTAAGGATATTGGGCTAGTTTTTAACCTTTTAAAACCCTTTAACTTGAAATAAATCTCATCACTTGATAAGACACAAGTAGTGTCGAAAGAAAATAGCTATTTTTGTAGTGATACTATAACATATTTGTTATAATTTACGCTATCACACCCAGATCGAGCACTCTGGAAGAATGGTAGACTTTGAAAAACAGTAGCTACTGCTAGTATATATATATATATTCATCCGCAGACAGATAAGTTTCGCTGTACCACAGCTCATCAATACGGTTAGACAGCCGATTGCTTTTTACCCAGGATTGAAACCCGACCAATTTGATGCCAGTCGTCGATTCTACCTCTGAGCTACAGGCGCTCAGTAGAAGGAGGCATACTTTTTTGAGTGTATATTATCATTATACACGCCCAATAGCTGACAGTGTTCTAATTCATTGCTGAACAAAGGATGCGTAGATGCCAGAGTAGCTACTATTTTTCAAAGTCTACCATTCTTCCAGAGTGCTCCGTCAGGCTGTGAGAGCGTAAAACGGATAATATTCCATCTGTTCATCGTTTAGACACAATGCAAATTAGATTCCCCGAAAAATGTAAAGTTATCCTCTCTTCAGCTATTCTAGTGTCATGTTCATTACCAGACGCTTTGATTTCATAGCTGTGGTTAGTTATGGCTAACGAGCATGTTTGAAGGACTTTAGACCAAGCCGAAATCTTGGACGACGTGAAACTATCTTGGAACTGACATGCGTACCATTTTGAATCCGCGTAGAATGTGTCCTCTGACAATGTTCACTTGTCCCTTTGATTTTGGGAAAATGCGATAGTAGTGAAACCACCACCAACATAAACACCAACAACTATACAAATGATATCCGAATAGCTGATACTTTAGAAATTAAAAAAATTTCTTTTTCTACTGTAAATGATGTGTGATGATGGCTGATGGTATAACAGAAAAGAAAGCTATTGGTTCATAGTATTTAATTTGACATAAATTAATGAAAATGACCTCGTTACCGTTAAGCGAGGATGTGCGTTGTGGTCCAGTGGATATCGGCTCGGAACGAGAAACCGGGGAGCCGAGTTCGAATTCCAGTTGAATCCATTGTATTCACTTACGCGCAAATGCCCTTGGGAAAGGTATTAATCCGTCTATTCCTTCCAGTTATTGGTTAAATAACAGGACAGATTGGGTTCTATAGCCTTGGTCGGCAACCAGTCTACCGCAGAAAGCAACGGCAACCTACTGCGGGATAATCTTCTGCCCAGTCAGTCATGTCCCGAAAGAGACATGATCGCCCAAGCGTGTATCACGTATGGCACTTTAACTGACTGACCGTTAAGCGATCTAGAATGACTTACCAAGCGATTTACGAAAATTGAGTGATCAAGTTTCTCATTAACAGCTAATTTAGCAGTCTGTAATAGAATAATCGTATCAGAGTATGTTTATCTTCTAGGGCGCCTAACCAATCCCCATTGTAGAGGCCTGATTAGCCACATTTATGTTTGTTCATCACCCACAGAGCCTACTTATGATTTATGACGCAACTACGTTGAGCGGGACTTAGTTTAAGTACGCTTAGCTCCTCGGTCACGGTGACGTGGCTCGTGTTGAGGAAACAATCAACGACCCCAAATATCCACCCCATTTTACTCACGATGCTTGGTTCCAACCGTGGTATCGTTTTCAAGAATTTTCATAAAGTACCACACGCTATGATCTTAAACTTAAGAATCACCTTCCTGACACATAGAACCTTTTCTCATAGTCAGAAGGATTTTTCACGTTGAAACTCTGGTTCTCGAATGATCACAGAAGTTAAGCAAAGTCGAGCCTGATCAGTACTTAGATGGGTGACCGCTGGGGAGTATCAGGTGCTGTAAAATTTGTGTGAGTGGTGTAATGTATAATGACACGGAATTGTTAGTATCATAGCTGAATTCCAATTCCAGTTGGCTTCGTTGTATTCTTTTAAGCACAAATACATTTAGAAATAGTACGAATCCACTTCTTCTCCCCATATAAGGATCTATAGTAAGACTTGTATCACTGACGTCATTATTACCTCAAAAACAAAATTGCGTAAAAAATAATTAGATTTCGGCAGTAAATAATTTATAGATTCTAAGTTTGAGTTCTGTGGGTTATTTAATGCCAAACAGGTGGGAGTTTAAAGTAGTTTTTAATGTTTGTTTATAGTGAGAATGTTGATTAATCAAAATTTAAAGAAAAACTTTTTTTTATTCTTTTTATTTTAGAAATCTGAAAATGACTTCTAGATTTGTATTCAAAAATATTTTGCTGAGAATAATTTTTTCTTTCAAAAATGTGTTATGGTAATAATTTTTTCTTCAAAAATGTATATTTTTATTTAGAGACTTTTTATTTTTTTTAATCATATCACTCTAAGCAAAGCTTTCCATTGCCACTACAGCGCAGGGGGTTACATAGGGGAAGGTGGTGAGAGAGTGATTAGATATAGAAAATGTCAGAAGGAGGGTGATAGACGAGTAAGGATGTACATAGGGAGAGTGTTGGAGAGATGGGTGCGAGTTAGTGTGTTAGGAGGTGTCTATTGAATTTACATTTAAACTCCTGGAATGTTTCTATAAAAGTCTACTTTTATATATTCATAGTGTTTTGACCTCAGTTTGGGCGTTAACTATTTGCCCATAGCTGGGACCCTGACAGGTGCTACCTATCCAGGTCAGGGTGGATCTGAGAACAACGGCAATTAAGAAGTGGTTCAATGCTCCTCACAACCTCCTAATCAGATGCATGCAGTTTATCATCACACCCAGGACCTAATTTATAGAGATTGAAATTTGTTAAAATCATGTTAACGTAAGCAACGCCAAACCGCCACTTGAATGCAGAGGGATACAATGAGATAAAAGATTGGGTGCAGGGGACATTGAAGTAAGGATAGCAGATAAACGGGATTCAAGAAGATAGAAGATGGCAATTGACGTTCCATTTAAACTTTTGGAGATTGTAAATATCAAGGTAGCAAGTAAACAGAAAGAAGTTCCTTAGACGGGAAGTGCGAGAAAAGAAACTGTTGGATTAGATATTGTTGGTTATATTTATTTATTTAAAATCTAAAACGGTGGAAATAAAATGCCAGTAGTGCAGCACACTTAAACTCAAGTGAACGGGGCATCAAGAAAAAAGATACACTTGTAGAAAAGACAGCGTAAAGCCATTACACGTTGGTAGAATGTAACTGAATTCGAGACCTATATACTTATCTATCTATCTATCTATCTATCTATCTATCTATAAAATGGAACGTTGTTTGTGTGTGTGTGTTTGTGCCTGTGTGTGTGTACGTTACCTATAGACTCCGAAACGGCTAAACCGATTTTCTTGAAACTTTACACAGTTGTACTATAAGCGTCTGCGAGTGTTCTTAGCTGGGTTTGTGTCGAGGTACCTCCGATAAATATCGAAAATCGATAATCGAAAAAATCGGTGTATAGAAGGAGTGGTCCGATTTTAATCAAATTTGATACACGCATAGACAAAGACATAAGAAACGATATTCAGAAGTTTCAAGGTTGCAATTCTTACAATAGTGCAGAAAATCGATTATTTATATATATAAGGCAAAATGTTTGTGTGTGTGTCTGTTTATCTGGCTGTATGTCTGTATATTTTCAGCCCTTTTATTTTAATTTTTGCTTCAGCTTTGGCTCAAAGTATATATAATTGTAGTTCTTAGTCTCAGCCATGATACCGTTTTATTCAGTTTACAACGAAAAAAACTTATTTGATATCGATACCAGAAAATGAAAATTTGACTTACATCTATTCATTTTTCTTTCAGTCTACGGTTTCACTTTAACTGGAAACAACTATTGCTTTTTAGCCTTTCGTTCCAACGTCCAAAGAGTCTGAGCTCCAGGACTATGTATTAGTTTTAAATCTTTCATTACACCCGAGCAAAGCCTGGCTATACTGCTAGTTTATTATTTAATTTTATTGTAAACTATTTTCTTTGCGCATTTATTTTAGCTTATCCCGAAAAAATGTCGCGATTTTTATTTCCAGAATTCATGTTATATTCCAGTGTACGTGTTTTACTCACGTTATATATGTTTCGGATTATTCAGATATCTTTCTTTTTCATTATGTGATGTGTTCTTTCAGCACATATGCGATCATAGTTTTCCAATTACCCATACCCTTTGTCGCGCTTAATATTTTTCCTTTTGGTAACTCTCCCAAACCCCACTCCTATATCGACCTGCTCAAGCCCATCAAATATGTCTCGCGTTATTTTCCCCTTCTTTTTCAGTCCTGTGAGTAATAGTTTCCGATGTGCCATGTCATTTCAGGACGTAGGCGATCGTGGCTTTCCACGTCTCCCTCTCCCTGGTGGCTCTTAGCACGCTTTCTCCTGTTACACCATGCAATCCTCGTTCTATCATCCACTAGCACAAGCCCATAAATCAAGAATATAAATATACAGAAACTAGCATGACCACAAAATGAGGGATCAGTTTATATATTGATTATAATATAGAATTGATCCCCCATTTCATATCCACATTATAATTTCTTCTAAACAGTTGGCATATATATCTTCTTCTATGTGCCCTGTTCTTTCAGGACGTAGTCGATCATGGCTTTCCACGTCTCCCTCTCCCTGGTGGCTCTTAGCACGCTTTCTCCTGTTGCACCATGTATTCCTCGTTCTATCATCCATTAGCACAAGCCCATAAATCAAGAATATATATATATATAGAAACTAGCATGACCACAAAATGAGGGATCAGTTTATATATTGATTATAATATAGAATTGATCCCCCATTTCATACCCACATTATAATTTCTTCTAAACAGTTGGCATATATATCTTCTTCTATGTGCCCTGTTCTTTCAGGACGTAGTCGATCATGGCTTTCCACGTCTCCCTGTCCCTGGTGGCTCTTAGCACGCTTTCTCCTGTTACACCATGCAATCCTCGTTCCATCATCCACTAGCACAAGCCCATAAATCAAGAATATAAATATACAGAAACTAGCATGACCACAAAATGAGGGATCAGTTTATATATTGATTATAATATAGAATTGATCCCCCATTTCATACCCACATTATAATTTCTTCTAAACAGTTGGCATATATATCTTCTTCTATGTGCCCTGTTCTTTCAGGACGTAGTCGATCATGGCTTTCCACGTCTCCCTGTCCCTGGTGGCTCTTAGCACGCTTTCTCCTGTTACACCATGCAATCCTCGTTCCATCATCCACTAGCACAAGCCCATAAATCAAGAATATAAATATACAGAAACTAGCATGACCACAAAATGAGGGATCAGTTTATATATTGATTATAATATAGAATTGATCCCCCATTTCATACCCACATTATAATTTCTTCTAAACAGGTTGGCATATATCTTCTTCTATGTGCCCTGTTCTTTCAGGACGTAGTCGATCATGGCTTTCCACGTCTCCCTGTCCCTGGTGGCTCTTAGCACGCTTTCTCCTGTTACACCATGCAATCCTCGTTCCATCATCCACTAGCACAAGCCCATAAATCAAGAATATAAATATACAGAAACTAGCATGACCACAAAATGAGGGATCAGTTTATATATTGATTATAATATAGAATTGATCCCCCATTTCATACCCACATTATAATTTCTTCTAAACAGTTGGCATATATATCTTCTTCTATGTGCCCTGTTCTTTCAGGACGTAGTCGATCATGGCTTTCCACATCTCCCTGTCCCTGGTGGCTCTTATCACGCTTTCTCCTGTTGCACCATGCAACCCTCGCTCCGTCATCCACCTGATCACTTCCTTCAAATGTTTTATCTGCTGTTTTCTTCTGTTATTTCCCGCTATCTGGCCTGTTAGTATCAGCTTCTCCAAGCCCTCCTTTTTCACTGCATGTCCCAGGAACTTTAGTTGTTTCTTCCTGATGCTCAGTATTAATTTGCTTTTCTTCTCTGTCCTTTTCAAAACCTCGTCATTGCTGACATGGTCGGTCCATGATATCCGCAGCATCCATCTGTAGAACCACATTTCAGCTGCTTCAAGTTTTCCCTTCATTTTCGATGATATTGTCCAACATTAACTGCCATATTGAAGAAACGACATCACATAAAATTGTCCTGTTTCTTAATACTTTACTCTATTTCTGGATTGCTTCCTTCGCCATGCTAATTTGCCTTTAAATCTCAGTGTCGCACTTTCCGTCTTCTGTTAGAACACTTCCTAGCTATTTAAATTTCTGTACCTGCTTGATTTTAGAGTCCAACACCTGTAATTGGTATTTTGGGCTGTTTATTTTGCTGATGACCATGCATTCAGTTTTCTTGCAATTTATTTGTAGCCCTTTCTCATCAATCTCTTCAGCTACCTTTTGTAGGAGGTCGTGTAGTTTCCTTTCTATGTCTGCTATCAGCACTGTATCATCTGCGTATCTTAGGTTGTTTAAATTTTGTTCTCCGATGACGAATCCAGGCATAACTTATATGGTTATCAGAATAGTCTCGCTTTATAAGTTGAATAGATCCGGTGAAAAGTCACATCCTTATTTTAAGCCTTTTGCTTTTCATTTTCATTATTTCCGAAATTCGGAGTGGTTTATATGTTTCTATGTCTGCTATCAGCACTATATCAACTGCGTATCTTAGGTTGTTTAAATGTTGTCTTCCGATGCAGAATCCAGGCATAACTGCTAGGGTTGTCAGAATAATCTCGCTGTTTAAGTTGAATAGTTCCGGTGAAAATCTCATCCTTGTCTTTTGCTTTTAATTTTCATTATTTCCGAAATTCGGAGTGGTTCATATGTTCAGTTAAGGATTTTTCTGTAGCACCACACTTCTGTTGCTTCGAGTCTCTCCATCATCTTTGGGGAGATCGTCCAGCTGTCATACAGGAAGACAGATATCACATAACAATTCAGCACGAAAATGATCTGTCCCACAATATTTTGCTTAGCTTTTGAAATGCGTCATTGGCAATGCCAATCCTCCTTCGGATCTCAGTGTCACACCTTACATCATCTGCCGAAATGCTTCCCAGGTGTTTGAATTTCTGAATCCGTTTGAGTTTAGTGTCCCCGGTTTGTACTTAGAATTTTGGGGATCTCTATTTGCTGTTGGTCCAGGGTATGACGGTAAACAGCATCTTTCAGCCTGAATGAGGGGTTGTGAGGAGCATGGAACCACCTTTTAATTATTGTTGTTCACAGGTCCGCCCTGATCCGTTAGAGTCCCAGCTATCGGCAAATAATTAAATCTTCCAAACTGGGGTCAAAACACTATGAAACACTATTTTTAACCCCTAACTAGAGGTAAGAGACGGATAAATACCTTCCCCAAGGGTATTTGTGCGTAAGTGAATGCAATTAATTCAACTGGAATTCGAACTTGGAATCTCGATTTGTCGTTCCGAGTCGATATCCACTGCACTACAACGCACATTCCGAAAAAACTCGTCTTTCTTTTCCTGATGCGAACATGTCTCTTTTTCGTTCGTATTTGTTGCTCACATGTTCGGTAAAGGGTATACTCAGCTTACTTCTATAGAACCACGTTTCTGTTGCTTCAAATCTCTTCTTCAGCTTTAAGATCGTCCAGCATTCGCTGTAATATAGGAGGATAGATACCACATAACAGTCCAGTACTTTTTCTTTCTCTCCAACGAATTTTTTCTGTCTCTTAATACTCAGTTTAGTCTTTGAAATGCGACTTTGGCAATGCCGATCCGTCTTCAGATCTCAGTGTCACACTTTCCATTCTCTGTCACAATGCTTCCCAGGTATTAAAATTTCTGTACCTGTTTGATTTTAGTCTCCCCGACTTGCAGGTGTCATTTTCGAGACCTCTCTTTTCTGATGATCATGCATTCGGTTTTCCTGAATTTGTGTTTAGCCTGTGGTGATACCGAACAAAAGCGATAGACCGGATGTTTGCACTATCACGATCAAATAGCAAATGACCAAAAATTGCGCAGATGTTCCGGTTGAAAACTAAAAATCAATTAAATATTAAATTCCAGTTCGCGAGCCTACGAATTTTATTTATCTGCTAATGAAAAGCCCAGAATCAAATACAAGTGTGAATTCCCAAATGATCTGCTGCGATCCAAAAAGTCGAAATAAAAAGCCTATACAGAAAGCATCGTCAGACAGACCGACGCAGACAGACTCGAAAGTGACGAGTGTAATTAGTATCTCCCCCTGACCTACGTCAAACGCCCCCCTTCACCTCTCTTCTCTTTCTTCGCTGTCTCAAAACTACTTACTGAAAAAAGGAGCGGATACATCAAAGACATTCCTGACATACAACGATCCCACATTCCTGAAGATTAATTCTCTTTTCAGCATTTTATTGCCATGAACATTTTAACGTCCGTTGGAATTATACTTCAAGTATTACTTTAATTGTAAAAACCTTAATTGATATATATATATATATATATATATATATATATATATATATATATATATATATATAAAGTTATTTTTCAACTCAATTTACTCTTCTTGATTAACAATCTTTTTATGACTTATAGTGGGCTATCTACAACAAGTCCAAATTCCGTTAATCTGCAACAATATACAACTACCCTTCAAAAGAACGCCGTCCCCACTATAAGCCTTTTATCCTTACTACTTTCACTATCAAAATAAAAGAAAAAAAGAGTCAGGCTTGCATGGCAGTTCAAATAGATCTTTCCGACGAACTTTATACAACGTTATTGTATAATCTATAAATCTAACGAGCTTGTGTAAGTGATTGACAGAAAATGTTTTCAAAGATAAAGAAAATTTAAGCATGTTGAGAGACATGATCGCCCACTTCCCGAACAAACACGAAAAATAGTAGACGAATTATCCAAATACTCATACAAAAAAGTGTGCTACAGAGAAATAGCATTATCTGCATACGACGTGAAAGGCCGCTACCTACAAAAACTGTGTCAGCTAACATTTACCCTGAAATGAAAAACGAAATTCGTAGAACATTTCTCTTGGTAGCATTGTGTCAAACAATGGAAAGTGCCGAATAAATTGACCTAAATCTTTCTTGTAAAGGCATTGTTCTTTCAGGCGACCGTGACTTTCGAACATTTCCTAACTCCTGTTGGTCAATGTAAAAATAAGAAGGCAACAAAGATGAGGACAACAGTTCGAACAATATCAATAGTGTAAATAACTACAATACCTCATCTGAGAAATATAGACAAATATTGATGGTGTATGTGGCAACAAAGAAGAGAATAATAGTCCGAATAATGTAAACAGTGTAAATAAATTACAGTACCTGATCTCAGAAATATAGACAGATATTAAAGGTTAATATATCTAAGATGAGGAAAACAATCCGAACAATGTAAATGGTGTAAATAATTACAGTACCTCATCTCGGATATATAGACAGATACTGAAGGTGGATATGGCAACAAAGGTAGAGAAAACAGTCCGAACAATGTAAAGAGTGTAAATAATTACAACACCTCATCTCAGAAATATAGACAGATATTGAAAGTGAATATTGCAACAAAGATGAAGACAACAGTCTAAACAATATCAATAGTGTAAATAATTACAATACCTATCTCATAAATATAGACAGATATTGATGATGTATTTGGCAACAAAGATGAGGACAACAGTCCGAACAATATAAATAATGTAAATAATTACAATACGTAATCTTCAAAATGCACTCCCGATCAAAAATTTAAGACCACTTAAAAATCTTTAAAAAGAAATATTTTTTTTACGGATAGATTTTAAACATCTCCCACTTAAGGTTACCAATACTACAATCTAAAAGCTTATGGAAACAAAAAGCTATATTCCAAATATTTTATTTAGAAATTTACATTTTTATAAAATGAGGCGATTTACACATGATCAAAATTATAAGACCAGGGGTATAAATTGTTAGATCTATGGTATTTCCAATGTTTTTAGTTCATTTAGAGATTAGCAATCACTGCGTAAAGGTGTTACCATGCCTAAAGCAAGCAAACTTACCGAAGTTGCGCGTTCTCGAATTCTAAAATTCCACAAGCAAGGTTAGTCACAGCGGGCGATCGCACCTAAGGTAAATCGCAGTAAAACTGTGATTTGCAACTTTTCTAAAGAACAGTGAGAATTATTTAAAAGCTCTGGTAGGCCCCAACAAATTTCTCCTGCATTGAGTAGGAGAATAAGACGGGTTGCTATGAAAGACGACGGACTTTCTTCTAGTCAAATTAAGGCAGTCACAGAAGCTGATTGCAGTCCCGTAAACCATCAGACGACACTTACAACAAAAAGGCATGGTAAATAAAAAGCGTAAACAAATTCCTCGACTGCTTCCACGTCACAAGGTGGACCGTTTAAAGTTTGGTCATGAATACCAAACATGGGACGTTGAGAAGTGGGAGAAAGTCCTGTTATTTGATGAGAAAAAACATGCCTCCTGAAAGTTTCTCCACACATCATAGTGGTGGAGGGTCCCTAATGGTATGGGGTGCCTTTTCTTACAGAGGGACGATGGAGCTCCAGGTGGTGCAGGGTGGTCAGACAGCGGCTGGTTATGTTAGCATGCTACAAAAAGGATCTTTGATGACTGAGGGCCATCGTTTGTGTGGGGATGGATGGTTATTCCAACAGGATAATGCTGCAGTCCACGCTGCAAGACGGATCTTGATCTTTCTATAAGAAAATGGGGTCCGTCTCTTGGGACATTCTGCATGCTCACCTGACTTGAACCTAAATGAAAATGTTTGGGGATGGATGACAAGAGATGTTTATCGAAATGGCAAACAATATTCAACAAAAAATGAACTTCGTAAAGCTATCTACAGAAGCTGGAGCAACATCCTCCACACCTTAATGGAAACGCTTATTTCTAGCATGCCCTACAAAATTTTTGAAGTCATCAAAAGCAGTGGAGGTAGAACTCATTATTAAATTTGGTTGTTGAATGTTTTCATACACTTTTCATACACATTTTGTACAATTTTGCAGAATTTTTATCTCTGGTCTTATAATTTTGATCATGTGTAAATCGCCTCATTGTATAAAAATGTAAATTTCTAAATAAAATGTTTGGAATGTAGCTTTTTGTTTCCACCACCTTTTAGATTGTAATATTGGTAACCTTAAGTGGGAGGAGTTTAAAATCTATCCGTAAAAAAAAAAATATTTTTAAAGATTTTTAAGTGGTCTTAAATTTTTGATCGGAAATGTATAGACAGATATTGAAAGTGAATAGGGCAACAAAGACGAGGACAACTGTCCCAGCAATGTAAATAGTGTAAATAATTACAATTACTCATCTCAGAGATATAGACAAATATTGAAGGTGAATATGGCAAGAAAGATGAGGACAACAATCCAAACAATGTAAATAGTGTAAATAATTACAATTGCTCATCTCAGTGATATAGGCAGATATTGAAGGTGAATATGGCAACAAAGACCAGGACAACAATCCTAACAATGTAAATAGTGTAAATATTGAAAAAAAAAGAGAGAAAAGATTGGGAAAGAATAAAAGATTGGAAAAGAGAAAGCCGGAAACCACATCCTAAACAGGAAACAAGGGATGAGCCTCTTCACCTGTTCAATAGACGTGGGTGGAGTGTGAACCGGGATTGTATTCAGAAGCGAATTTTTGTCCGGTAAAATTAAAAGATAGTCAAAACAAGGCTGTCAGAACATTTAATGGGGTTAAGGTAAGATCAGATCCTTACTTCCCACGTTTGCTGGGAAAGGATTTGAAAATTTGAAAACCTAAAATGATGTAAGGAGAGGACGAAAAGGAAATTACGTCATATCAGGTATTGTTGCCTGATTGGTTGAACCAAGTGCATGATTTAACTCTAACTTGAATTGTGTAGGTGGAAGATATCTCATTGGTCAAATTTTGATTTGCATAGATAGCTAGTTTTTGAAACTGCAGCCAAGTTGTAACGACTGAGGGAAAAGTGTTCCCAACTTAGGGCCACTACCAGGTACTGCTTGTCGCCTTCCATTGAGCTCTGGGCTGAAGATGTAAAGAAACGTAGAAAAGCCTGCCGCCGATCAACTTAAAAGAGTTGAAGTCGAATACCGATATAGTTCTAGCTAAAGATGTATAGAAATAGAATGAGCCGAGAAAGAGTAAAACTAGGTGAAAAGAGATTTTTCACTGCCGAGCAAAGGAGACAAGAAGAATCTACTATCATCACCAGAACGCCCAATTTCGGCTGTTTCCGTAAAGCTTCGTTAAAGAGCTGTGAACAGACCTTTTTTATTTGGGAAAATTGAAAGCTCTGATTATTTTTTACGAAAACTTAGCTCCGTAGTGAACATTGCATCCAACGATTGCACATTCTATGTTTTTTTTATTTATTCTTCTATATATGTAAAGACATTTTCTGTAACTCATCCAGGCGTCTTCGAAATTATTCCTTTATTTGTTTTAATGCCGTGTTTATTTTTTTTTCAACACAAGTGTACACCTGTGTCCGGACTGATTTGAGGTGGTAGAGAAACGACTACCAGGTTTTAACTTGTTGTTCCTGAGATCAAAGAACACAGCGTGGGTAGGAAAGTTCGCCGTTGTAATAGACGTCTGGAAAACCAGCTACTGTGACGAGGCTACTATCACGATTAGCGACCGGAGAGCGTCGTCTTAATTGGTGCCGTTACGAAAACATCAACCCTGACGCAGTTTCCGGTCATCATCATCACATCAGGTTCCGGACCAGGAGGAACAAGCCAGCCGAGGGCAAAGAGTCACGTTTGCTAAATTGAATAAAGCAAAACTGGTTATTGTTAACACCTCCAAAACTAAACTGTCGTTAGTTAATCATCCGAGTGGTCATATTTCTGACTTCAGTCAGCATTACTGATGCTAACCTCCAGAGAATTGCTCATTCTACCTTCTAGGGCTAACAGCTGGTTTAAAGTGAAAATAATATGTTAAATTACGTTATTAATTCATCTGTTAAAAAAATTGTTTCGCTGTGTCTTGAAAATCGATTTTTCTCTTCTGAAATACTCTTTTGGTCTATAAGTATCTCCTTCATCCATGCTTAGAATATTGCTGCCACGTATTATTAGGAAACTCTGCCATATATCTAGAGGTTCATAATAAATTTCCCACTGCTGTGGCAGCACTATAAATAATTTCATACTAATTGTTCGGACGGTATATATATATATATATATATATATATATATATATTGCTTTTAAATTTAAGCGCAGGACGAGACTGTCGAAGGTTTCTCATCAGTTTGCAGTTGATTCGGCGAAAGGCAATCGTAAGTTCTATGCTAACAATTTCTTTTCTTTCACTGCCCGCTTCTGTAGCACTCTTCAGCTCCATGCTTTCGAGTTGCTTTATCCACCCCCGCCCAATTTAAATATATCGTCAATCACTATTTGCTGTCACCCGGAATAAAGAAATATTTAAAACTAATCCATGATCCTGAAGTTCAGACTCTTTGTACTTTGGCACGAAAGATTAAAAATCAATAGTTGTTTCCAGTTAAAGCGAAACCGTAGACTGAAAAAAAAATGAATGAATGTAAGTCAAATTTTGATTTCCTTGTATCGATATCAAATAAGTTTTTTTCGTCGTAAACTGAATTTTGAACGCTAAATAAGTCCTCTGAGTAAATTGTATCATGGCTGAGACTAAGAACTACAATTATACCTACTTAGAGTCAAACCCGAAGCAAAAACTAAAATAAAAGAGCTGAAAAAAATACAGACATACAGGCAGATAAACAGACACACACACAAATATCTTGCAGAAAATCGATAATATATATATATATATATATATATACATATTATCGATTTTCTGCACTATTGTTAAAGCTGCAACCTTGAACCTTTTGAATATCGGTTCTTATGTTTTTGTCTATGAGTGTATCAAATTTGAATAAAATCGGACCACTCCTTCTATAACCCGATTTTTTCGATTGATGATTTTCGATATTTATAGGGGGAACCTCAACACAAAACCTAGATAAAATCACTCGCAGAAAATGTAAATTTTCTGCGTAAATTTTCAAGAAAATTGGTTCAGCCGTTTCGGAGTCTATAGGTAACGAACACACACACACACACACACACACACAGAAAGTTCTATTTATAAATAAGTTTTTATATGTATATGAGTGTATAATATATATATTAATCATTTCAGCCCGAGCAAGGCGGAAATGCCACTGATGTGCAGGGGGCTGCATAAATGTAAAAATATTAATTAGAAAAGAGTGAGGAGTACAAACTAGTAAGAAAGGAACAATAGAAAGCTGAGAAAGCAGGTGCGATGACAGATACATAGGTGGAGAGAAAGGGAGGGTTATACGGGGGTGGGGAGAGAGATAGAGTCCACTGGTTAGTAGATGAGTATTGACTTTTCATTTAAATTTCTGGAGGTTGTAGCCGTCAGGAAAGCAAGAATACGGGAGAGAGTTCCACAGGCGGGAAGTGCGATAGAAGAAGCTGCAGGAGTAGAATTGTCGTCTGCATTTGGCTAACCTGACTGTGAATGGGTGGGACCCAGTTGCCAGTCTGGTTGCTCGAGTAAACCCCTGTTGAGGAGGCACTAGTGACTTCAGTTCGTCTGAGCAGAAGCCATGAAAGTATTTATAGAAGAGACAAAGGGAGGCCATATTTCGACGATGGGGAAGTGGCTGCAGTCGAGCCGCCAGATCAGTACCTATCACATTACAGACTCTCCTCTGGAGCCTGTCAAGAACACTGAGGGGAAAGGCAGGGGCGCCTGACTATAAATGCACGGACGGATGGTTGACTTTATATATGCAGGATAGATTCAGGTGGAAAAAACATCCTGGATTGACATAGTGACCCAACCTTCTTAGCAGTAGATTTTGCTATGGTTCCATTTGAGGTCTGAGGACAGGGTAAGTCCGAGGAGGCATAGTGTATTTCTCTACGGGAGAATCGCTTAGACCATGCTTATAGGAGGCAGGAGAGGTTGCATGTAATGTTTGACAGACAACAGCTTGGTCTTAGATGAATTGAAATTGACAAGCCACTTCTTGCCCCAGTTCACCACAGAGTGAAGATCCCGTTCAAGGTCAGCAGCGAGATTGTGTCTGTCCGCCACGACAGATGCCTACTTGGGACTTGATCTCATCTGCGAGGTCGTTGATGAAAATAAGGAAGAGCGTTGGGCCCAGGATAGCCCTGTGGGACACCAGCATTCGTGCTGTAGGACGAAGAGGCACACCCATTCAGAACGACCTTCATTTGGCTGTTATTTAAGAAAGATTGGATTAGGTCAAGCAGGCGACCGGTAATACCATAACCGCGGAGTTTGGATCGGAGGCCAGAGTGCCAAACCCTATCGAAAGACTTGGAGAGGTCCAGAGCAACCGCGCAAGCCTCGTCAGACTCATCAACGGCCTGTAGCATGTACTCCGTTACGGTTGTTAGCAGGTCGGACGTGGACCTGGCAAAGCGGAATCCATATAGCCTGTCAGAGAAGAGTTTGTGGGCGGTGAGATGATGAACTATTTCAGCATTGATTATAGCCTCGAATACTTTCCCGAATATTGGTAGAAGACTAATAGGGCGATAGTTTGATGGGTCCGAGGTTCACTACAATTCTTAAATACAGGAACTACTGAAGAGAACTTCCAGCAGGCAGGAAAGCATGAATCCAACATTTGATAAAAAATAATATTTACTATGAGACGATCTAATTAATAAAACCTTACAGAAAGCGAGAAGGTAGGACAATTTATGTCATAAAATAATTACAAGACGGACACTTCGGCTAACATGGTTTCTACTTGTACAGTATGACCTTATATTTTATTTTTTTATTAAATGAATTATAATAAAAGTGTTTTATTTATACATTTCTGCTACAGTTTAAGCATTAACAAGGGTGAATTTATTTTACGGTTGACATATCTGGTTGGGCGCTTCTATTATTCATCATAGGGTTCGTGACAGGCTCCAAATGAGAATCTGTAATATGATGGTCCCGACCTGGCAGCTCGACTCCAGCCACTTTCTCACCGGCGGGATGTGGCTTCCCACTGCTTATTCTACAAATATTTTCATGGCTTCTGCTCCAATGAGCTTAGGTCACTGATGACCTCTCCACAAGAACTCTAGCAACTAGACTGTCAACTAGATCCCACCCTTTTTACACTTAAATCTACCCTCGGAACCATCCTCACACTTATATTCCCATCATTCTCTTGCCCTTTCTCAGACACTCCCAGTCACTGGTTCGTCTTTCTCTTCGCTCTATTCCTGCTTAAACTTTCACTCTTCTCTTTTGTTGCCCCTTGCGCACCAGTGGCGGTACTGCCTTGCTTGGGGTTAAACGATTAAAAAAACTTTCTTGAAGATTTTAATTACTACAGGAGGAAATGTATCTATGATTATGAGATAATTAATATAAAATTGATTTACATAATATATCTAGATCATTTATTAAACATCCTCAAATAAAGATATACTATCTATCTATCTCTCTATCTCTCTCTCTCTCTCTCTCTCTCTCTCTCTATATATATATATATATATATATATATATATATATATAATGTCTCATCAAATACTTAACAATGATAGTAACTACATTATGAGACATTGTTTTTTTAATGTCGAAAAAATGTACAAATTTTTAGTTGTTTTTGCATGTTTTAATAAAATAATTAATAGTAAATATTCATTGCTCTATTTTTATATTGAGCACTCTTTGAAATTAATGTTTTGAACATTGCGATTTTATTCTTCGTTCTTCTTCATTGTTATATATATATATATATATATATGGAAAACAGGAATAGAGGTCGTTCCAAGGAGAGAAATTGGTATAGATTAAAAAAGTGTGAGAATCCGTAAACATTTTATTTGAAGTGTAGATTTATTATTATGTCATTTCCATCATATTTCGATTTCTGCTATCGTCGCACTACCAACCAAGTCTGCGGGAAGACCTAAGGTAGGTCGTGGCGTGTTGTTATGGCTCCATTTCATGTTTTTTCTATCTTCCCCATCATCCCTAACGTTACATAGACAAAGTTCTCCTTAGTGTGTGGGCTGTATTAATAAGACAAATTTTTGTATATCTCTTAAGCTGGGGTTTCCAGGGATTCTTTCAATGTGTTGTTTTGTTCCATTTTTTATAATTCCAAGTGCACCTACTATCACTGGCACGATTCTTGTTTTCAATTTCCACACTTTTTCTATTTCAATTTCCAGGTCTTTATATTTGGACAGTTTTTCAAAATCCTTGGTTGCTATGTTACAGTCCGGTGGACAAGCCATATCAATTAATAGACAAGTTTTCTCGTTCTGGTTTTTAACAATAATGCCTGGCCTATTTGCTTCAATTTTTCTGTCTGTATAGATGATGTAATCCCATAGAATGGTGACATCTATTTCTGTAAGCGGTGCTGAGTGATGTTCATACCAGTGTTTGTTTACAGATTTTCCAAAGTGTTTGCCCAATGTAAATATTGCCCCACTCTATCGTGGCGACTTTTATATTCATTTGGGACAAGTACAGAACAGCCTGAAATTAGATGGTCTATTGTTTCTTGGTGTTTATCACAAAACCTGCATTTGGATTCAGGCAAATATTATGTATAATATTTGCCTGAATGTTTCTAGTGAAAAGACTTTGGTCTTGCGCTGCCAGAATAAAGCCTTCCGTCTCAGACTTTAATCCAGATGCACGTAACCATCGATGAGTATCAACTTTATCAACATTGGATTTATTGGCACGTTCTGGATATTGGCCATGCAGAGGTTTGTCTTGCCAGCGTTGTTTCATCTGTTCAAGAGCTTTATTCTTGGCTTTCATTTTCATATTTTTTGCCGCAATAGTTGGTTCTTGGCTTCTGTTTTGCTTTTCTACAGAATCTACTAACTGTAAATCTTGTTTTTATTTACTGCCTTCTTTTATTATTGAATATTTTTCTTTCTTTCTTCATGTTGCTTTACTAATTGTATCATCCAATCCTTTGTTGTTTCTATGTATGTTAGTAAGCCAATAGTTGTTGTCTTGTATGACAATTCTAGCTGAATAAGACCTCTTCCAACTTTTTTTACGGGGTATGTATAGACGGTCTACATCAGCCTTTGGATGATGCATCTTATGCTTAGAAAGAAGCTTTCTTGTTTTAGAATCCATTCGCCTGGTGTCGTTTAGAGTCCAGTTTAAGATGTTGAAACTATATTCGACAACTGGGATTGCAAGGCTATTAAATGCCATAATTCTGTTCTGAGAATTCAATTCAGATTTTTATATCATTCGTATCCTTCTATAGTACTCTTTACGCACTATTTCTTTCATTTTTCTATGGTGAATGTTTTCACTCTCATTTACACCTAGGTATTTATAAGCTTCTTCTGGCTTCAATTCTTTACTTGTTAAGGCAGGGTCTAAGCTAATTGAGGATGTTTCTTGTATTGATCCACGTAAAACTGTAGCTTTAGCACATTTATCCAAATTGAATTTAATTCCAATGTATTCGCTGAAGCATTTTACAATTTGCAGAAGACCTTCCAGCTCATTATCATTCTTAGCATACAACTTTAAGTCATCCATGTAAAATAGATGGCTTATTTTCGTTTGGCCTATTTTATAACCACATTGTGTCCTATTAAGTTGACTGGTTAGTGCTATTAATGATATGCAGAATAGTAAGGGAGACAAAGAATCACCTTGAAATATACCTCTTTTGATGTTTATTTCATCAGACTTATAGGTTATTATTATTATTATTATTATTATTATTATTATTATTATTATTACTTATGTTTTATATAACACATTAAGTGTTCAAATGTATTAGTATCGCTAGCCGTGTTTCCAGTTCAAAGTTGACTCTCTTCAGGCGAAAAAATTCTAACTTTACATATCGATTCTGTTTGTATTTCTGACAGACGAAAACAACCTGTATATATTGTCGGTAAACAGGCCAGAAAGTTCATCCGCGTGCATGTTCGTCTGTTGGGTATTTTCACACTGGCTTGTTAAAGTTTGCTTGAGAATCGCTTAATCTTCATTGACCAGAATATATATATATATATATATGTATATATATATATATATATATATATATATATATATATATATATATATATTATTTCTTTTTCTCAATATATACTGTTAAATATAAGAGACAATGAATGTCTATTATGTTTAATCATGAGTCGTTCTAAACATCTTACTTTGACTTTAATTTCAGGTGAACATGAAGACAAAAATTCTTCAACATTTGGATAATTTTTTTATTAGGTTGGTTCTATGCTTTCGGTTCACATGAGCCATTTTCACAGAGGTTACAAAGGCGTTAACATAAAAACATCCACCATCAGCGACGATTTTATCTTGTGTTGACATAAAACATTTTCTAAGTTTTATGACGTCAAACCTCATGATAGCTCGAAATGATCACAAAACCATATATTTAAATGCAATGTAATGTGCTATGACGAGAGTTAACCGTGATTTTATCAAGTGTGGGTTGTTTGGAATTAATGTAAATGGCCTCTAATATCTGAAGGTTTTTTTTACAGTGTCTATGAGTGAGGATTATTGTATTGTTGACTAAAATCTGTCTGATATCACCTACATGACTATATAAGAAATATTGTTTACTTGTACTCTGATCAGAAAGGTGACAGCAGTACAACACAGCTCATGATTAAACATAATAGACATTCATTGTCTGTTATATTTAACAGTATATGTTTAGAAAATTATCTGCTGCCTCGCTACACTATATATATATATATATATATATATATATATATGAAGGATGTCTCAACGTTTGGATTAGACAATAAAACAACGCTTACCTTCTAGGATTTTGAATCCGGCTGCCTCTAATTGCTAACTAGTTAATAAACCCGGGTCGTCTATTGCGCAGCACATTATAAATAGCAGGAATTGTGTTTCTGGATTTAGTGTGGAGAGTTTATCTATCTTATGAAGGTCCCACTCTTCATATTTCTTGAAGGATCTAAAGTCCTTATACATCAAATTCCGCAAGCCTTCCGTCTGTAAACAGAGGGATTGTTTGCTCGGTTAGGCTATAGTTTTCCTTGCGTCCCTTTTTTTGACCCCATTAACTTACACTATTTATTTTAAAAGTCTCTTACTTTAATTCCTAGATGTAAACTTGATAAGACTGGTACGAAATCAGTTGTTTTTTTAGATATTACAAATTACATTAAAAATGCCTTTT
The DNA here is from genome assembly GCA_037127315.1 of Ascarosepion bandense. NCBI lineage: Eukaryota > Metazoa > Mollusca > Cephalopoda > Sepiida > Sepiidae > Ascarosepion > Ascarosepion bandense. The sequence goes on from JBBBDQ010001012.1 coordinate 975,437, forward strand.
AAATTAAGTTCATTTCTTTATATATATATATATATATATATATATATATATATATATAAGAAAAAATCAAAAACAATTAGCATGACAGGAGGGATATATATATATATATATATATATATATATATATATATAAAAATTAAAAAAGGATTAATTCAGTGATGTCGGATGAACATTTCGCTATGAAAATCCCCATATATATATATATTCTTCAAATGGTAAACGAGTTATTACGTGACCTAGGTTCTCACCATGTGGTGTTTTCAGACGATTTCCAATAACTGATTTTAACGTTTACCGGTTATTTTTGCGGGAGTGAATGAATTATTTATTTATTTAAATAAATAAATAATCAATCCGCTCCGGTAATAATAACCGTTAGAAGGATAACCCACAATGACCCACTGACACGTATATATAAATAGCCGAGGAAAAACACAACACATGTGGCCTGGTGATTGCGCTTAGCATGAAACAGTCTGTCGCCCCTGAGTGTTGACTCCAATGTTTACACTTTTATGTAAATATAAGGCTCTATCTCTGATATTGAACACTTTACCCTACAAATATAGCACACTTTAAAACTATATTTATTCATATATCTCCTGCTACCGAGCGCCCATAGCTCAGTGGTAGAATCGCCGACTGACGCCAATTCGGTCGGGTTTCAATCCTGGGTAAAAAGCAATCGGCTGTTTAACCGTACTGATGAGCTGTGATACAGCGAAACAGACCTGTCTGCGGATGACTATATATATATATTAGACTCCCGTTGAATTTTCTTTAAAGTCGGCTGTAAGAACTCATGAAAGGAAAGCTTTTTGATCAGTTTCAGCAGGGTGTAACATTTATGAGAAGAATTTCATTTTGCTGAGTTCTTTGAAGGAAATTCACAGTCTGTTCCAGTCCCTCTTACCATTGATACATAAGAGATATCAGACATCATAATTCAGTCAACTTTCTGTTGGGTCACCTTATTATAGTTAGTTAGTCCCTCTTGCTTTAATCATTAACTCATCATTTAATTGAATTATTTCATTATATATATATATATATATATATATATTTTAATCATATCACCCAGAGAAAGGCGGTAACGCCACTGATGTGCAGGGGGCTACGTAAGAGAGAAAAGATTAGAAAAGAGAAAGCCGGAAACCACATCCTAAACAGGGAACAAGAGATGAGCCTCTACACCTGTTCAATAGACGGGGTTGGAGGTGAACCGGGCGATATATAAACAGATTAAAAAACGATTTGCCATTAAGAATTGTTTAGAAAGTATAAAAAAGCGACATATACTAGATTTTATTAGTATGCTTTTTTAAGTGTTGCTGACATAATTGTGTCTGACATGTTTTTATAGATAGCAAAATATGTATTCAAAACAAATTGGCGACGAATATCCACAAGAATAACGATATTTGTTGGCTTCCTTATACTTTGCTTAGCTTTTGTAAGGCATATTTTGCAATCTCTTTGCACCTTCGGATTTCATGTGTCACATTTCTTGATTAGGCTTCCAAACATTTTTCTCAAAAAATGTATGAACTGCTACATAATATCAGTCTTTAGACAGTGAATGCTGGACAATCACTTCACACATTAAAAAGAGACATGGAGCCACAGAAATTTGGTTTTACAGGAATATATTAAAAATAAAATAGAGTAAACATATGAGAAAAAACTGGATCCAAAGCCTATAAGCGAAATAAGTTTTTCCGGCCGTTTCTTCATTGTTAGTTCACAAAATTCACAAAATATTTGTGATTTCGAAACAAATATATTTCAGTAAAGATTTTTCTTTGTGGCTAATACGCACCTGATCTGTTGATTTATTTTTTTCCATAAATTGTTATGTAATTAATGTATTTTAATTTTATATGCCGATTTCTAAGATTACCGAAACCAGTTCTCCTAGATGGCAATTGATGATAAACAATCCTCTCACAGATTAAAACGAGACTTGAAGCGACAGAAATGTTCCCCTATAGAAGGATGCTAAGACTACTCTAGACCAAGCATGTGAAGAAATGTTGATTCAAAGTTTATAAAATAAATACATTTTATTAAATTACTCTCGCCATTTTTGCATCTGTATCACTAATAGAGGGCAAAACATAGAATTCACAAGAATATTTGAGATTTCACAACAACGATCACCACATACTAACGTTACCGAATATAAACAAACTTACTTCGTCTATAGTTAAAAATACGATTGACACATGCATTATATTCGCATACACATACATTTAAAATAAGCATCAGTCAGTTAAGTGTCATACGTGATACACGCTTGGGCGATCATGTCTCGAAAGAGACATGACTGACTGGGCAGAAGATTATCCCGCAGTAGGTTGCCATTGCTTTCTGCGTTTGACTGGTTGCCAACCAAGACTATAGAACCCAATCTATCCTATTATTTAACCCATAACTGGGGGGAAGAGACAGATTAATATCCTTCTCAAGGGTATTTGCGCGTAATTGAATACAATGGATTCAACTGGAATTTGAACTCGGCTCTCCGATTTCTCGTTCCAAGCCGATATCCACTGGACCACAACGCACATCCTTAAGCATAAGCATATGTTGCTTATATTTCACGTGGCACACACATATGGACAGGCATAAGTTTGCTTCTTACATCTAAAAATGATTATCTATTACTTTATTACACATGACACGAATCTGAGCAATGAAATCAAACCTCATCAACATCTCTTTGGAATTTTTTAAAATTTAAATGAAAATTAAAACATTCGTTTTTAAAAAAGATTTACGAAGAAGTTTATTAAATTGAAACATGTTAGATTGAAGAAATATTTTTTTACCTGTTCTTATTTCTATTCATGTTTCCGTATACTTTTCATTTTGTACCTAATGCGCACCTGATTTGTTGGTTTATTTTAATCAAAGTCTTTGTATATTAATTGTATTTTAGTTTTAAATTCCGATTTCTAAGATTACTGCCATTAGTTTTCCTAGATAGCAATGTATAATGGGCATGAAATAACAGAAATGTGATTCTACAGAACGATACTGGCGATACCTGGGATGAAACATGTAAGAAACGATGAAATTTTATAGAAAATAGTGGCTCTACAGAAGAATGTTGAGGATATCGTAGACTGAGCATGTAAGCAACGATGAGGTGTTGGAAAGAATGCCAACAAAAAGGAAATTAATACAAAGCATCAGGAAGAGACAACTGAAGTTCCTGGGACATGTAATAAGGAAAGAGAGCTTGGAGAACCCGATACTGACTGGCGAGATAGAAGGAAAAAGAGACAGAGGAAGGCAGCGGATAACATATTTGCAGGGCCTGATCAGGTGGATGACGGAACGGAGGTTGCGAGATGTAACAGAAGGAAACATACTAAGAGCCACAAGGGATAGGGAGACGGGAATAACCATGATCGCCTACGTCCTGAAGGGACAGGGCACATAGAAGAAAAATAATAAGCATGGAGAACAGAATCAAGATGTTTTTAATTTTGGTTGATTTCACTTTTGTTAACTTGGCATTAATACTTTTATAAAAGACATGGACTCCTGGATTTACCTTTGGGATGATGTTACTTTTTTTTCACTTGTCACTTAGCAAAAGTCATGAAACCACTTCTCCCTATACACTATTTACTTAAAATTTAGAGTTGCAAAGTTTCATAACGGCTATCAACAGTAAAAACAGAATTAGAAAACAAAATTTTAATTTTCAGTCAAGAAATTGGGAAATGCAGGGGTCTGTTTCTCCCCGTACCCTATCTTCTTCCCATTCAGAAGGATGCTGCGAATATCGTGGACTGAGCACGCAAGGAACGATGATGTATTGGAAAGAATGGCAACATGAAGGAAATTAATACTGAGCATCAGGAAGAGACAACTGAAGTTCCTGGGACATGTAATAAGGAAGGAGCGCTTGGAGAACCTGATACTGACTGGCGAGATAGAAGGAAAAAGAGACAGAGGAAGGCAGCGGATAACATATTTCCAGGGCCTGATCAGGAGGATGACGGAACGGGAGTTGCGAGGTGTAACAGGAGCAAACATACTAAGAGCCACAAGGGATAGGGAGACGGGAATAACCATGATCGCCTACGTCCTGAAGGGACAGTGCACATAGAAGAAGAACGAAAAGGGAACTTATAATTAACATCAAGAAGGAACAATTGATGTTTCTAGGGAACATAATTGTTATGGTAACCTATCTACATTGGAATGAACTCTTCCTCCTTCATAAATACAAACCTGCGAGACTTCCTGGGGGAGACATTTGAGACGCAGTGTAACTTAATAGTTCGGACGGGCACTTCTATCTGCCGACTAATAACACTTATATATTGTATATATGTTCTGTTATTCCAAAGAACTGGTTCAACATACCTTCATCTTTTCTTGTCTTTCTTTCTTTGCCTACCAGGCCACATAAATAATGAGGAAAGAGGGCCTGGAAAATCTGATACTCAGTAGACAGATTGAAGATACGAGGGGCAGAGAAAACCAATGCATAACCTTCTTAGCGAGCTTGTGTAAAATGAATGGCGGTGCAAGTTTTAGCAGAGATAGCAAAAAAGATAAAATTTATTAAATGCAACAAAAATGAAGAAATTGTGGAGAGACACGATAGCTAACATCTAGAGTATCACGGCAGTTAGAAAATGGAGAAATCATCTCTCTTCTTCTCGCTACCGTAAATGCGTGTGTTTGTGATTATTTAATATAAAAAAAAACTTCAGTGCCCTTTTCTCCATATTGGCTTCTTCTATGTGCCCTGTCCTTTCTAATGTACTGGAGGAATAACATCATTATCTGGAGTTTGAAATAAAGGTAAGTTCTTACTCGTTCCCTAAAATCTCGCTTGACCTCCCCTTACGAGAATGGGTTCGTCCCAGTTCGGCTCATCTCGGCTTAATTCGTTGTTTTCAACCGAAGGTCATATGATAAGCGAAACAAACGGAAGCAAGAAAAAAAAAAAAAGAAAAAAGATTGATATTCGAAGTCATGGACCGACAACAGAGAGATTAAGTAATTAACTCTCCCCGCATGACGCCAACTCTACCTTCTTGATGGTGATCAGTAGGGAGTTAGCCTGGCTTTGAAAACACGGGAAACCACCACAGGACCGGAGCGGAAGTTAAATTAACAGCTGCCCGAGAGGAGAGGTCAGGTTCACGGTGTTAACAGGATGTCAGCGTCAACAAATCCAAGCTTAGGGCTGGCCAGATTTTTTACAGTTTTATCTTATTCTTATTCACGAAGATTCTTAATATTGGAACGAAATCTTAAACAGTATCTACCGCTTGAGGCGTAATACAACAGAGAAAAAAATTAGTCTATATTTCTGTGCCTTCATGTGCGCTTTTTCTTTTACTAAGTGAGAGTCTATAAGAAGCATGTGATAAAATGAGTTCGTTATGATATAATGGTTGTTGTGTTGGCAAACATACTAGGATGACCCGACATTCACTTTATACATTTCGTTTCAACAATAAATTGACAGTGATTATAATATAAATATCATAGTCATTGCCGGCATAATGTTATAGTAACGAAATTCTACAAGCGGATGAAAATATACCCTTTTGCATTCAAACTTGTACTTTATCGAATGTGGGTAATTTTATCAGATGTGAGTCGTGGTGTAATGGATATAGAAGACCCAAGTTCGAATTCCTTTTGAATTTGTTTAATTCACTTCCACTCAGATACCCTTGGAAAGGTATGAATCAACCTCTTCTCCCTTCAGCTATGGGTTGAATAGCAGAACTGATTCGGTTCTATAGCCTTGATTGGGCAAGTCGCACTAAATATCTGCTTAGACCCAAAACGATTAGGTCTATATCGGGAGGATGGATTAATAATTATCCCTAATTGCAATAGGCCCTACACAAATAGGATACACAAAATATAATTAGAGCCCTGAAGTACCTCGGTTTAAAGTCGAAGTCACCTCTAATCTTAAAATTGTAAACTATCTAGACATCACCCTTAACTTAAATGATGAATCCTACCAACCATTTCTCAAAGAAAATAGTTCCCCCACTTATATTAATATTTCATCCAACCACCCCAAAAATATTATAAAACAGATCCCCAATATAGTGAATAATAGAATCAACCAATTATCATCCAACATTAAAACTTTCAACGCAAGTAAAAATATTTACAATAAGGCCCTTCAAAAAAAGCGGATATAAGAACAAGTTAACATATAATAAACCTACAATAGACTCCGAATCATCCAAAAATAAAAATAAAGGAAACTGTAGAAAAAGAAAGATAATTTGGTTTAACCCCCCTTATTGTAAACTAACATCAATATTGGTAAATATTTTCTCAAGTTAATAGATAAACATTTTAATAACAGTAACCCACTACGGAAGATTTTTAATAGGTAGACCCTTAAAATTAGTTATTCTTGCACCCCGAATATGGACAGCCTTATTAGTTCCCATAATAGGAGTATTCTGGTGAACTTGCGCATTGCTGAATCTAGGTCCGGAATTCTAAACGAATGCAACTGTAATTCTCTGGACGCCTGCCCGGTGGACTTAAAATGCAAATCCACCAAGGTGATTTATGAAGCCCGTATTTCTCCATCTAACAAAAAAAAAAGAAAAAAAAAAGACGACTTCCGGACCTATATCGGTATGTCCGCCGATTACAAACAAAGACTGTATAACCACAGGTACTCCTTTTCGAACCCCGGTCAGAGGTACCAGACAGCGCTTTCGCGGGCATTCTGGAAAATGAAAGAAGGGCTGGATCCTGAAATTAGCTGGAAACTGATAGGTTCAGCCCGTATTCCGAAGAATTTTCCTGATAGGTGCTGTCTATGTTTACTGGAAAAAATTTCAATATTAAAATACCCCCACCAACACCGGCTACTGAATCTTAGGAGGGAATTCATCAGTAAGTGCCGCCACAAGGCAAATTATTCGAATACTTAAATTTAGAATTTAAATCCCCGTTGAGTAGATGTTAGAATATAAATTAAAAGGATTCAATTTAAGTTTTAATCTTAATTTTACTCTAACGTTAACCTTAAAAAGTATTTAAACCCCACTACCTTCCTATCCCAAGCTCCTTTAATTTCCTATCTTTAGAACATATGGATTCTTTTACTAAACCCCTTTTTCCTTGGTTAACACATATATGTATATATATTTTTTTTTCTCTAATATTTTTTTCTCTAATAATTTTTAAACTGATAACATCCTGTAATTGGCATTTAACTCGCTTCTACCTAAAAGGTTTAATCAAATAAACTTAATTTTTTTAAAATCTTATATTGAAACCCATTCCTTCTCGCTTAAATACACCTCTTCAAACAGCCCAAAATCTTAACTTAAAGTAATTTAACTCATTTAGTTGTCTATCTTTATAAAATATGAACTCCTATTCCTCCCCTTCCTAAATATGCCATTTCAACACCCTGTAACCCCGCGACTACCAGCTCTGTCCTTTTCCACTTTGTGACCGTTGTTAACCAAAAACTCCCCCACACTCTAACTCAAGGCCTTCGCCATTTGGAAAAACAATGTCGCTGACGTGATGTAGAGTCTCTATTAGAAATCCTATGTCGAAATGTACATCCGACACTTTTGAATTTTGAAAATTTTCTCTAATTTATATTGGATCTGTATTCTTAATACATTGAGCTCTCTGCCTGCATCACTTTTTAATATTAAACATTTTTAATATTGATTAGGATCAGGTTCTTGGAATTCCTACTCTTCCACTTCGGATTAAAGAAAAAAATATATATATATATAATTCCCTCTTTTCTTCAAATTTCATTAAAAATGACAGACAAGGTGCTGGGATTATTTTTTAAAATATACTATTGTGTGTGTGTTAATACGTTAGTTTATACATGTATGTGTAGGGGCCTCGGTGATGCTTATTAGATTGGCCTTGTGTCAGACTCAACCGAAGCCTCTACAATTCAATATATCAGAATTGTTAGAAGAATAAAAGTTTTTCATTTGTAAAATAAGTGGAATTTTATTTGCTGAATGCTATAACATGAATTTGTAATATATGTGAAGTTTTGTTAACAGAACATTATAACAGATTTGTAAATAGAAAATGTTCAAAAAGCAAATGTATATAGTTAATTGTTCAAAGAGAAATATAGGTAGTTAAATGTTCGATAGATATTCAGAGCTCATAAATTATAGTAGCAGAATGTTTATATGTAGAAAGATTGAAAATATTACTAATAAAATCTGTGCTCTTTTTCTTTTTACGGCCGGCAAGAGAATGAAAAGGAAGTGAAGCAATAATGAAGATTGTACCTGTCGTAGTCCGTTTAAGTATCTTGTTGCTGTTGTTTTCTTTGACGGTGTGTGAATGAAGACGAAGAAAGGAAAATTGGAAGGAGGGGTAAAACGAATGCATGTCAACGAGACACGACAGAGTCGGCGTTCTGAATTTTCTTCTTTACTTTGCTACGAGGTTTTTCAGATTACTGTTCCCATCTCAAACATTATTTAGTCACCTTCCCAGTTAAGGCAAAATGTGACACAAGGTCTTTTTAATGTGGGTCTTCCGGGCCATGTAACCCGGCCAAAAATATCTGTCTATCTTTCCCCAGTCGTGATTCTATCCTTCGGTGGAATCACGACTGGGTTCTCTCTCCGCCCGAACGTAGAGAGCTGACAGTGTCAATAGTAGCAGAAGCAATTGCCAAATGCAATGGTATTTACCCACCTACCCACTTAAGGCGAAATGTGACAAAAGGTCTTTTTAATGTGGGTCTTCCGGGCTATGTAACCCGGCCAAAAATATCTGTCTATCTTTCCCCAGTCGTGATTCTATCCTTCGGCGGAACCACGACTGGGTTAGCTCTCTCCGCCCGAACGTAGAGAGCTGACAGTGTCAATAGTAGCAGAAGCAATTGCCAAATGCAATGGTATTTACCCACCTTCCCACTTAAGGCGAAATGTGACAAAAGGTCTTTTTAATGTGGGTCTTCCGGGCCATGTAACCCGGCCAAAAATATCTGTCTATCTTTCCTCAGTCGTGATTCTATCCTTCGGCGGAACTACGACTGGGTTAGCGCTCTCCGCCCGAAGGTAGAGAGCTGACAATGTCAATAGTAGCAGGTTGCAAGGCAACTCTGCGACTAATCTCAGACTGATTTGACCGCTCAAGTCACGTGGTTAAGTAGTGAATTTTAGTAATGCGACTGGATCAAAATGACATACCCATTTTTTAAGTGTCAAGAAAAATTGATCGGATTCATAGATTAATTTGCTACTTTCTATCCAATCAGAATCTAGAATATTAACTTTCACACTGAATTTTTTTAATCATTTCACCCCAAGCAAGGCTTCCAACTGCCACTATTGTACAAGGGGGTTGCATAGGGGGAAGTGACGAGAAAAAGTAGTTAGGGGTAACATAGGGGAATGTGATGAGAAAGAGTGGTTAGATATAGGAAATGTCAGAAAGAGGGTGATAGACGGGTAAGGATAGCGAGGATGAGGGTTGGGTAGATGGGAAGGGTGTTTGAGAGAATGAATGCGAGTTAGTGTGTTGTAAAATTTACCTTGGTCTGGTTTTTTCCACACTGCTTTCAGTCGTTTTGTTCCGATTTTGCGGGTGTGCAATTTTACTTTTTTTTTCGTTTGGATTAATCGGTAGATGATATTGGATTTGTATCCTATATACGTAACGATAAAGCTTTAAGAGAAAAAGTGACAATAATAATGTTAATTCGAATCAGAAAGTGACATTTGAATATATTGGGATATATAAGAGTGAAGACTTGAATACATTTTCACTCACAAGACATAGTGAAAAGAACTAGTAAAACAGAAAGCGGCAGGTTACCATTCTAACAATCATGGTAAATGGACGGCAGCTGATCAAATAAAAGAGAAGGATGAAAGACAAACCTTATTAAGAGATACAATCTGTAGGGAAGAGTGGAGAGCCATGTTTGCTAATACTCTGAAGAGACGTATGATCCGGGATTTTTTAAGCTTGATTTGGAGTAGATTCTAAAACTAAAAATATAGCGGACCTATTTGATTTTTCTTGAAAAGGTGTGATTGGATATTAAGTACAAATGCTTAGAAGTCGTGTGAGCTCTATTTTTAGAACTTATGAAACATGTTCTTTTTCCTCTACGCGCCTTGTCATTTTAGGATGTAGGAGATCATGGCCCTCCACGTCTACCTGGTGGCATTTAGTACACTTTCTCCTGTAACATCACGTAAACCCCGTTCTGACATCCACCTGATCAGCCCCTTCAAATATGTTATCCGCTGCTTTCCCCTGTCTCTTTTTCCCTCTTTCTGGTATATTAGTATCAGACTCTCCAAGCCCTCTTTCCTCATTGCATGTCCCAGGATCATTAAATCTCTTTTCCTGATGCTCATTATTAATTTCCTTTTCGTTTCCATCCTTTCCAACACCTCATCATTGCTCACATGCTCGGTCCATGATATTCGCAGCATCCTTCTGTAGAACCACAGTTCAGTTGCTTCAAGTTTTTCTTTTTTCTTTGATGAAATTGTCCAGCATTCACTGCCATATTGAAGAACTGACATCACATAGCAATTCAGTATTATCTTTTTTGTTTCTAACGAAATTGCCCTGTCTCTGTATACTTGAATCAGCTTCTGAAACGCGTCCTTCGCCATGACAATTCACCTTCGCATCTCTGTTTCACACTTTCCGTCTTCTGTTAGAACACTTCCCATGAATTAAAATTTTTGTACCTGTTTCATTTTCGTATCCCCCACCTGTGTTATATATCGCCGTACGACGACAAAACAACAAACACGCATATATATAAAAATATGAAGTTATATTTTTATTAATGACGATGGACCGTGTAGAATAGGGAACAGAGAATTGAGAGAGCGCGCTTCTAATGGGTTGACGGGAGTGTAGTCTTATCTGTTGTGTCTCTCTTCACCGGCCGATCTCTGTTGCTTCTCTACTGGCGAATCCGTGTGCCGAGGTCTTTTTATAATCTTCCAGAACCGGGACTTTTTCTTCCGGTTTTGCCTCGCCCACGCACACACGTAATTCTCAGAGACACCTGTTCTGTTTGCCTCTGTAGCCATTTCCGCTGCTGCCGGAAATAAGGTCAAACGACATCCGTTCCTTTCAACGACCGGAAACACCCTCGCTTGCATCAGCCTTCCTCGGGTGGGGCCAGATTGTTATATTACACCTGTATTTGGGATTTTGGGCTGTTTATTTTGCTGATGACCATGCATTCGGTTTTCTTGCGGTTTATTTGTATCTTTCGTCACTCTTCTGCTACCTTCTGTAGACTTTTCTTAAAAAAAGGAGTATGTTGGCGCTTTGCAATCAAAATAGAGAATATAGTCAGCCTGTAGCATTTGTTTACATCCTTATATTGAAAGGTTACTTTTTGAGCATATTCCTAAGGGGAGAGAAGAAAAGAGAGAGAGACAGAGAGAGATGAATACTATCTTATGCAAATTTATATGTAGCAGAGTGGGCGGCCCAGTGTTGTAGATTCGTGGGTGACGTATCAAAATTTTGGGTAGGTAACATAAATTCCGAGTGGGGTACGATACCCTTGCTCCTGTCCTAATGAGATCATGGATGAATGTTATTTACATTATCAATGATCCGATCAAATTTTTTTCTTGTAAGCCTCGCAATGATGCTGAGTCCTCTTTTAATAATTATTCGTCTCTGAAATATTTTCCATCACCATTCCACTAATACATATGAGCGCCTTTAAAAAAGCGCGCATGCGTATTATAAAACCTCCATTATTTCGGAATATATATATTGTTTTATAGGTCGTGTAATACATCGAAATATATATTTAATATGGCGAAAGACAAATATCAATTGAATATTTCAGAGCGATTTCGAAAATCTGTGAATTTCACGGACTGATGCGGGAATATCGTTGCACGCATGTAAGATTTGATAAAATTCATTTGCTTGGAAAAAGCAGAATACAGGCCGACAGTTGAAATATCGAAGCTCGAAACGCTTAAAGGTGTTGAGTAAAAACAGTTTGAACAGAGAAAGATGAAGTTTAACAAAGGAGAAAATAATTTCATATCTTCGTTTGTTTGAAAGAGAACAGCCTTAAACAAAGGTTGACGTTCGTAATATCGCAGAAAAAGAATCACTTCAAAAGGATTTATTGTTTGAATATATGAAAACAAAGACCTTCCACATTGTGCAAAATATATACATGGTAATGTATCCTAGTTTTTTATATCCAATATTCAGAAAAGTGCGTTTGGAACGTATTAGTGCATTTCGTATATATTCTTTACGAAATTGTGTTTTGAATATCTAATATATATATATATATATATATATATATATATATATATGTGTGTGTGTGTGTGTGTGTGTGTGTGTGTGATTCCTCAAATCTTCATATGTGTGTGTGTGTGGATAAGTTCAGTTATGTTTCTTCAGCTAAAGAGTAACAGATTTTGTTCAACTTTGATGGAAAACAATTTTCACATACAAATATAATTTAATATTTACATGAATTAAATTTACAAAATATTGTATCGCAATCAAATTAAACATACGAATGAATATGAGTGTGTATTTCTGTTTCTATCTATCTATCTATCTATAAAACATTCAACTAAACCCTAAACCAATCGTTCAAATCTAACCAAATATCAAAATGCAAAATTATATAACTGGGTGCAATAGATGAATTGTAGTTTTTTGTTGTCCTTTTTTAAATAATCGTGTCATCCCTAGCAAGTATTTCTGAATACACTAAATATTCGTATTAGAGCCTCCGGTATAAATGCTATTTAGTACATTATGCCGTTTCTAAATGTCTGTTAGAATGAATTGTGACACGGTGCCTAAGTGACCCTACTATATAATGCAGTCGACAAAAAAAAAAAAAATCAACAACGCACTAGCACAAAAAATTAAAAGTATGAAATGGTGACACCCTATATATATATATATATATGTATATATATATATATACTTTAGAAAAAATTTAGATGTTCTACAATTTCATGGATAATACGTATTTCGCTGCACAAAAAAGCTGCTCGTCAGACCCGAATGATACAACAGTTAATATTCCAAAAAATCTAGAAAAGAATTACTTACAGACACTCACGTGACCATATCGAGAATAGACATTTGTAATGGTAATCTACAAAAACATTGAAATGGGTATATTTTTAGCATCTAGAGATTCTTAACTAGTATACAATGATTCTACCTGGATTAAAAGTATTAGCAATAACTTCGATGTCCGATTGGGTGCTTATGATTTAGCTCAAATCGCAGATCTGATAGGGATATATATATATTATATACTCTCGGTAGAATTGTTGATCTTAATGAAGTAGATATTTTACGGAGATGATGGCCTTATGTATATCCCTAACAGTAACGGCCCTCTTACATTTACAATTCAGAAAAAAATATTAGAGCATTTATATTTTACGTTTTAAAATCGAAATATTATTTAAATCTCAAAATTGTTAATTTTTTAAACATGAGTTTTAACCTGTCCAATAATACCTTTAAACCATATCAAAAAATAATCAATCCCTTAATTATATTAATGTTAATTCAAATCATTCTAAATCTATCATTAAACAAATACCTAGAATAGTTAATATTAGAATTAATAAATTATCATCAAATAGGGAAATATTCGATAAGATTAAAACAATATACTATGAAGCACTTAAGATGAGTAATTCGAAAGATGAAATATTATACCAAGAAAAATTAAAAGATAAAAATAAAAATTAGAAAAATAAAAATAATATAGTTCAACACTCCTTTCTGTATATTGTCTAATGTATACATAGGTAAATCTTTTTAAAATTTAGTTAGCAAACACTTCCACCAAAATAACCCTCTAAGTAAATTATTTAGCAGAAAAATTCTTAAAATTAATTATTCAACTACCAATAACATTCAAAACATAATTAATTGTCATAATAATAGATTATTCAAAAACTTCCATAACAAACCTCTGGAAAATGAACTTTTCTGTAATTGCATCAGTAAAATCAACTACCCCGTTAATGGCAGATGTAATTCTGAGAAATTAGGCTACTATTATTTTCAGAGGTTTATTCAGAAATATCTGCAGATAGTTAGAAACAGAGACTTTACAATCACAGACACTAGTTTTCCAACGCCTCCTTGAAACATCAAACTAAACTGTCCAAATACTACCGAGATATAACGGATGGAGGATTTAACCCACTGCAGGAAAATAAAATATGTTAACACTCCCAAAGACGTCAGGGACAGGTGTAATTTATGCCTGGAAGAGTAACTGATTATTATCAAATACAATAATCCAAAAGAACTCCTTAATCAACCTAACGAATTGATATTTAAATGCTAGCATAAGAATAAGTATAAAATGATTTCGCCTTGATCAAAATTATAATTTAAATTAATTTAACTTTTTTAAAAAAAATTTCTTTTGGAGAAAAATCTGGAATTTACCGTTGGAAACGTTTTACCCCGCAATATTTTTTTATAGTTATTATGTTTATAGTTATGTTATATTATTCTAATATATTTATAATATTCTAGATTGTAATATTGTATGTATATGTGTACATGAACATGCGCGTGTTTATGTGTATATGTGCATATATGTGTGTATGTGTGCATATATGCATGTGTATAAATATATATGTATATATGTGTGTGCGTGTGTAAGCATATATATGTGTGTGTGTGTATATTTATATATATATGTGTATGAATGTATGTGCGTTTGTATATATGTATATATATATTAATGAAAAATATATATGGGATATGGATAGATTTGTTTTTGGTTGTATGATGATGTATGTGTGTATATGAATATATATATATATATATATATATATATATGTATGTATGTGTGTGTGTGTGTGTGTGTGTGTGTGTGTGTAACAGTAGCTACTCCGGCATATACGTATCGCTCATTCAATAATGAATTAGAGCACTCTGGCCATTGGGCGTGTATAATGATATATGCGCTAAAAAATCTGCCCTCTTCTACAGAACGCTCGTAGCCCAGAGGTAAAATCGCTGACTGATGCCAATTTCGGTCGGGTTTTCAATCCTGGGTAAAAAAGCAATCGGAGTCTAACCGTACTGATGAGCTGTGATACAGCGAAACAAATCTGTCTGCGGATATATATATATATATATATATATATATATATATATATATATATATATATATAAGAAAAATGGACTCATGTATCAGCCTAGAAGAAGTCACGTTACTCTGCACATCATATTACCAATGCTGATTTTGCTGATGACATTGCGCTGTTGTCAGAAAAACCTCCTTAGTGCTCAGGCACTCCTATCTTCTCTTGAATCAGCAGTAAACTGTTCAGGGCTTCACCTGAATGAAACCAAAACTGAGTGTATGCCAATTAACATTCGCAGCAATCATGAAATTAAAACTCTCTCGAATAACAAGCTTAAACGCGTTGAAGACTACAAATATCTCGGATCACACCTCATAGAATTCTGAAAAAGACTTTGATATCAGAAAAGGCATAGCATGGACTGCTTGTAACAAAATGGATAAGATCTGGAAATCCAATCTTGATCGTAAGATCAAAATCCAAGTTTTTCGCGCACTTACTGATCCAATTTTACTCTATGGATCTGAAACTTGGACTCTTTCAGCAAAACAACAGCGCCGTTTAGACGGATGTTATACTCGTCTTCTCAGAAGAGTACTTGATCTTTCATGGCGAAACCACCCAACTCTAGAAATGATACATGGAGACTTACCAAGAGTATCAACCTTAGTTCAAAAGAGACGTGTCCAGTTTGCTGGGCATTGCGCACGTGCCACAGATGAACTTGTTTCATCATTTGTATTATGGAGGCACCCATCATCTCACAAACGATCTCGTAAATTAACCTTTCCATACAGCATACACAGAGACACATCTATCGCCAAGGAAAACCTTACAGAAGCTATGACAAATCGGGAATACTGGAAATGTGGAGTGTGTTCTATCTTGGCCGAGACCGCAGAATGATGATGATGATGATGATGATATATGTATATATTTTAATTTTTTAAATAATAATAATGTTATTAATATTAGTGTTAAAATTTTATATAAATATATATATATGTTCCGTATAAATATCTTTATGATGATATATATATATATATATATATATATATATATATATATATATATATATATTATTGTTATTTTTATCATTTTTATAATATTTATATTACTATTATTTAGATCTTTTTTAATATTATTATTAGTAGTAGTAGTAGTGTTAAAATTTTTAGATATATATATATTTATTAGTATTATTAATATTTTTTATTAATATTATTGAAAATTTTTTTTAAGACTGTTTTTAGCATTTTATTTATTATTTTCTTATATATTTTTTAATTTATTTTTATTAATTATTATAAACATATTTATAATATAATACTACTAGTAGTTATATTTTTAAACTGTATTAAAAAGTATGATTTACAATTTATTTTTATACAGTAGATACATCCCATTATCTTTAAAACTAAATTTTAATGTTAAATTTCCATGTCATGTTTTTCTAAGAAAGCAGGTGAATTGCAACAGACGCTGGTGTCGATCTAAGACGTTAATTTTAACTTCCTTTCTCCGTACGCTATTCGTTCTTATTTTTTAGCTTTTTCTTTTTCTTTTTTCTTTTCGTTTATGATTTTTCTATATATTTATTTTTCTTTCTTTCTTTGTTTTTTTTTTTTTTTGAATGAGGGACGGAATGTTTTTGTAGATTACTATTACAAATGTCTATTCTCGATATGGTCACGTGAGTGTCTGTATGTAATTCTTTTCTGGATTTTATTTTTTTTTAATATTAACTGTTGTATCATTTGGGTCTGATGAGCAGCTTTTTTGTGCTCCGAAATGCGTATCATCCATGAAATTGTTGAATATCTAATTTCTTCTCTGTTAAATTAAATAAATAAATTTAACATTGAGTTCTTTTGAGTGCGCAATTTACCTGACTCAAATACCAAATATTCTATGTTATATATTTATATATACATAGTCATCTGCAGATAGATCTGTTTCGCTGTCACAGCACATCAGTACGGGTAGAAAAACTGATTGCTTCTACACAGGATTGAAACCCGACCGAATTGTCATCAGTCGGCAGTTCTACCGCTGAGCTATGAGCGTTTGGTAGAGGAAGGCGGATTTATGTGTGTGTTGTATACAATGTAAACACACACCAATAACCGAGAGTGTTCAAATTCATTACTGAAGGTTAAAATGCCAACCAAACTTGCAACACGATTTTCGACCGGGAGGTCTTCTCGGGCATGTGGAAAGAAAGACAAGCATCCTTCCACTTACGCAACATATTTTAATTTTGAAATTTGCATTGTTGAATATTATATTGTTGCCGTGGTCATAAATGATTTTATGAAATGCATGATTTTTATGAACACTTACTGTGCCGGAAATAGAACATAGACTTGACTCTATATTCATAAACTCTACACATTTAGTTAAACGTAAAACAAAATTCACGGTAGATAAAGGCTATGATTCTAGTAGAAAGCGCTCGGAACAACAAAGCAATTGGAGAGTCCCTATATATATATAGTTCTGAAAAGAAAATGATCATGAGAACAAACTTAATGATGAAAGCTGAATATATATATATATATATATATATATATATATATATATATATATATATATGCGTTGCTCGGGTGTAATAAAAGCTTTAAAACTAATCCATGGTCCAGGACGTTGGCACGAAAGACTAAAAAGCAATAGTTGTTTCCAATTAAAACAAAGCCGTAGACTCAAAGAAAAATGAATGGATGTAAGTCAAATTTTGATTTCCTGGTATCGATATCAAATAAGTTTTTTCGTCGTAAACTGAATTTTGAAGTAAATGGTATCATGGCTAAGACTAAGAACTAGAATTATACCTACTTAGAGCCAAACTCTAATCAAAAACTAAAATAAAAGGGCTGAAAAAAAGTACAAACATGCAGGCAGATAAACAGACACACACACAAACATCTTGCCTTTTATGTATATTATCGATTTTCTGCATTATTGTAAGAACTTCAACTTTGATTACTGTGAATATCGTTTCTTATGTCTTTCTCTATGAGTATGTCAAATTTGATTAAAATCGGACCATTCCTTCTATAAGCCGATTTTTTCGATTATCGATTTTCGATATTTATCGGGGGTACCTCGACACAAAACCTAGCTAAAAACACTCGCAGATGCTTATAGTACAACTGTGTAAATTTTCAAGAAATTCGGTTCAGCCGTTTCGGAGTCTATAGGTAAGGGACACACACAGAGACACACACACAGACACACGCACAGACAAAGTTTCATTTATAAATAAGTTTAGATTAGACATGTGCGTGTGTGTGTGCGTGTGTGTATATAACAATAAAAGCAAAAACTATTTTTACATATGTGTTTCGTCGTCTGAAGAACTTTTTTAAAAATAAATGCATGGATGTCAAACGTTTGTCAGAAAACGAACCGCGCCGGTAAAGATTTTTTTATTCATGTATACATTTTAGATACATTGTTGCATTAACATCAGGATTTTTCCATATAGCAGGTGAGGCAAAAGTCACCCACTATAGTGATAATTTATTAAAAGTATAATTAGAGTTTATTACTTTGAGAGCAATCAGTGACACACCCAGCATTTTTTAACTATTAATAAGACGCCCAGCAACTAAGTTATCAATAGGAAGTTTATATAGATTTTGCCCGTTGCGTTTCTCTTCAAAAAATCTATGTATAGTAGCACCTAATTTCCTATACATTAACACCAAGGCAACTTTTTCTGTATATACATGGTGTCCACAAACTTCATGTTCACTTTAAAAAAATATAACTTTTTTTGTATTTGCAACAGAAATAATTTGTAAAAAGTATTAGAAAGAAGTAGATCCATATTTTCTAAGGTTTTATTGAAATTTTATTTAAGTTTCCCATTATCCTCTATCATTAGCAATACAAAGGGCAAGACGATTTTACAATTTGTGAAAAACATTTGCCAAGTAATTTACAGTAATGCTTAAAATCACACTATTTCAATAACTATACTTAAATCTAGGAACATTAAACTTTATAATATACTTACAAAATTATTTCTTATCACAAATACATTTAAAGTAATAATTTTTTAATGCGCACATGAACTTTATGGATATACTGTATTATATCCCTTCAGTGTAGCTAGATTAACAATGTAAGATTCAAGCCAGGATCGAAATCCGACTACTTCGTCACTAGAGGAACACCTTACCACTTAGCTATCTATATAACAGCAGAGATAGGCAGCTTTCACAACAGGGTTATTCACAGAGTGTAAACAAACCACAATGACTGAAAGCGTTCAATTTGATAGCCGAACCAAACTGCGTTCAATTCAATAATCAAAGGACATAGCCGTAATTAGTTACCATTTACATGAAATCTCCCGCTCTCTAAAGTGCTCTATCGACTAGCAAGAGCATGTTTAATCATCTACAGACAAGCCTCTTTCACTGTATCACAGCTCTCCAGTGCGGCTAGATTATCTAGTTATCTCCAAACCGGGATCTTAAACACACTAATTTGTCATTAAACGGGAATCTTAACACTGAACTATTTGTGTAACAGCAGAAAAAGGCAGCTTTCGTATATAGATAGATAGATAGATAGATAGATAGATAGATAGATAGATAGATAGATAGATAGATAGATAGATATGATTGGGAACCAAGAAAACTTTATCTGTAACATACACGTCGATAATACAAATACCATCATATTCATGTAATAGGTAAAAATACTTAAACCATTATTAATAAATAATATCAACACTCAACAATATAAGCTATGAACACAGTCACAATATCATAAGCGTGTTTGTAAAATAAAACTTTTCTATATCTCTACACATATAAATAAAACAATCTACATAACTTCTACTACTATACTGTTGGAGTAGAAGTTACAGCCGTAACTTCTACTCCAACAGTTTCTTTCCTCGCACTTCCCGACTGTGGAATTCTCTTCCAAACGATTGCTTCCCCGACGGCTACAATCTCCAGGATTTTAAATGTAAGATCAATACACACCTCCTAACACACTAACCTGCTCCCATTCTATCAAGCACTCTTCCCATCTGCCCGACCCTCATCCTCGCTATCCTTACTCATCTGTCACCTTTTTCCTGATATTCCCTATGTCTATCCACTCCTTCTCTTTACCTTCCCCTATGTAGCCCCATGCGCAATAGTGGCAGTGGAATGCCTTGCTTGGGGTGAGATGATTAAAAAAAAAAAAGAAAGGAAAAAATTAATAAGATCACATGAAATATTTATGAAAAATAACAATAGCAATTTTTCTGGCACTAATAATGAAACTTACAAAAAAATGAAATTAGTGCCTAAAGGCACAATCTATAAATGGGATTAGTACCTAAAGGCACTATATATATATATATATATATATATATATATATATATATATATATATATATAGTATATTATTACAGTAAAAATAAAACTTCAGAGAACATCTACATTAAATCAAAACAAACAATATTTATCAAAAACTCATATCAATCTGGTCGCAACACATTACATTGCATTTAGACATATTGTTCTGTTAACATTTCGGTCATAGAACCGAATTACAAATTTACGAACTGAGTCTGTTATTCAGTGACAGTTATCATCGCATAGCAATGTTTTATGTCAACACAAGATAAAATCATCTTTGATGGCGGACTGTCTTTATGTTAACGTCTCTACAACCTCTCGGAAGATGGCTCATGTGATCCGAAAGCTTAGAACCAGTAAATATCCAAATGTTGGACAATTTTTGTCTTTATTTTCAACTGAAATTCAAGCCAAAATACGATGTTTAGAAAGGTTCATGATTAAACATAATAGACCTTCATTGTCTCTTATATTTAATAGTATATGTTTAGAAAATTATTTGCTGCCTCGCTATACTATATATATATATATATATATATATATATATATATATATAGAAGATTATATAATTTAGAAGATTATCTACTGCCTCGATACTCTCTCTCTCTCTCTCTCTCTCTATATATATATATATATATATATATATATATTATAAATTATAATTTAGAATATGTACAAATTACTACAAAGTGTGCATTTTGTAGTATATTCTAATTTGTACTTGTTCTAAACTATAATTGTCTTTTCTGAAATCATACTGAATATTAGGAAAAGAGAGCTGAAGTTTTGCAAATATGTAATAAGGAAAGAAAGCATAGAGAAACTGATGCTCACGTGACGGATAGAGGGAAGGAGAGACAATGGAAAACAACGCATGACATTCTTGATGGACTTGAGAAAATAGATAACAGGGTGGCGATTGAGTGGAATAACAAGAGAGGGGGTATGAAGAGCGACAAGAAATGGAGAGATGAAGAAGGCCATTATCGTCTACATCCAGAAATAAAAAAGAAGATTATAATAATGATAAACAGTGGGGGCTCAATTCGATATTATAATCATTATGCAAACTGATCCCTCACTTTGTGGCTATGGTAGTTTGTAAATATTTATATTCTAGATTTATGGGCTTCAGTAAATGGATGACAGAGCAGGGTGTGGGATGAGTAACAGGAGAAAGGGTGAAAAGTTTTAAGGAAAAAGTTTCTTAAAGTAATACATTTCACGTTAACAAACTTGCTCAGAGATTCGTCTTAAAAAATCTCTGAAGAAGCTTGTAAAAGTGAAACATGTTAGATTAAAGATTAATGATTAATGTTAGATTTTTTTCCTGAATGTTCTTTGGTTATTTTATTCATCACTAATACTCACACACACATATATACATATATATATATATATTCATATAGATAGGTGTGAGTTTGTGGCCCTGGGTTTGTTTATATATATATATATATATATATATATATATATATATATATATATATATATATATATATTGTAACTCAGTTGTAGAACACGTAGAATTATTTTACCTGCAGTTCATGCATTTACTTTTATAATGCTCGATACAACGTAGAGCCTTATATTGTAATGGTTGTTACAATGGTTTATAAATTCATAGTATCACGACACAAAAATTTTCGCGTTTCGAAGCTGATACGTGCGCTTCTCATCGGGTGATAAGTTGAAGTGAACATGATGCGAAAATTTTTGTGTAGTGATACTATGAATTTTCAAACCATTGCAACATCCTTTACAATATATATATATATATATATATATATATATATATATATATATATATATATATATATCCGAGTCAATAGAGAACGTAGAAAGAATTCTTACAACGTCCAAAACATTAATTTAAAACAGTGCTCGATATATAATGTATAGAGCTGTGAATATTCATTATAAATTACACTCTAGCTACTAAAAATAAAACTTACACTCTAGCTATTAATGGTAAATCTGTATAGAATTCAAAGACACTCATTAATCAAACATACTCACTATCCACATACTCACTACCCGCACCCACGGTCATTTGATATAATTAAATAAATTACAACGGTCAGAAACTTATTCCCCTATCACTAACCCCCACCAACACCCGAAATACAACTGACCAAATATATAAAAAAGAGGTTTTCCATTCCTTTACATACCGCCTGATGAGACATTGAGGTTTCCATGTCAAAACAAATGTACCTTTGTCGTGGATATATATAGAAAATTATGTACATGTTCTAAAATATAATTTATAATAATTTTTTTTTTGTGTGTGTGTGTGTGTGTGTGTCTGTGTGTGTGTGTGTGTGTGTGTGTGTGTGTGTGTGTGTGTGTGTGTGTGTGTGTGTGTGCAAAATTATACTCAGTTATAATCTGAGAAAAAGTACACCCAGAAAATAAAATAAAGAAGACGGGAGGAAATCTATATTTTTGTCGCATACGTGTTTTGTTCCGTGACAGAATTTATCAAGTGTTGAAATTAATTTTATTTTAAATAAGATATCGAGACAGAAATATTCTTTGTTTAACAAATGCACTGGTCATGCACCTAAGAAAATTAGAGATAAAAACGCAAAATTCATCAAAAGAGAAAACAATTTACGAGAGCGTTGCTGTCAAGTATTATGAAAATATTAATCTACGCCCCGCTTTGTTCCAAATCTTTCCTTTTCTAATACAAAAAATACTTTCCTAGACCAACATACATAACAAAAATATAAAAAAAATTAAAAGAAAATGGTTAATTTCCATCTCTTTTTAACAGCACATAACATCACATACTGTACATTAGAAATATCTCTTAAAACACGAAATATGACGTCGTTTAAATGCTTAAATTCAGTTAATTTTAAGAATATTCATGAGCGTTCTTCTAATAGCGAACAATATAACAATATTTCTGTATAGATGACTTATTTAAAATAAAATTCATGTCAACTCATTGCCTTGATAAAGTTCCTTACAGGACGAGACAAACGCATAGGCGATAAGAATACTGTCCCCTCTTGTGTTTTTTAAAAATATTTTCATATCGCCCGGTTCACACTCCACCCACGTCTATTGAACAGGTGAAGAGGCTCATCCCTTGTTCCGTGTTCAGGATGTGGTTTCCGGCTTTCTCTTTTCCAATCTTTTCACTCCTACGTAGCTCCCTGCGCTTCAGTGGCTTTACCGCCTTGCTCGGAGTGATATGATTAATATATATATATATATTCTTCATTTGTATACGATTTATTAATATTCAAATGTTCTACAATATCACTGTATTGAACACTTTTTAATACAACTGTGTACTGGTCTAATTTTATTATGTTCAAAAACTAAGTAATTAAACAATCAGTATATATATATATATATATATATTGTTGGAATAATATTCCTTGTCCAAAGAAACACTATTTTTAAAAAAGCAGAGCTAATAATATTATTTATTCATAAATTATAACTATCACATCACGTGACAAGACACAAAAGTGTCGAAACAAAATGGCTACATTTGTAGTGATATTGTAACATATCCATGTTATAATTTAGGAAGAAATAATATATATATATATATATATATATATAATTTATCCTTTCCATAAATTAGCCTTTAAAATGTGGTGCCTCAGTAATCGTTTCCCTCCTAGCTACCACTACTGACCCAGGTCATAATCCACATTCTTCCCACTACTAAAAAGAAATTACTGCTAAGATTCCACTGGTTTACTCTAAAGCAACCAAAATTCCCCTTCCCTTTCAGCATTAAAATTTCTGTCCATTCTTTGATTAAACGGTGTTGACAATTCATGTCTTAACCTGACATCTTGTAAATAGCTATTCCGCCTCTAAATATTATCTGAGTTTACAGAAATGTATATATATATATATACGAGCAGTATAGCCGGCGTTGCTCGGGTGTAATAAAAGCTTTTAAACTAATCCATGGTCCTGTCGCTCAGACTCAGCCTAAAGAATATTTGTGTGGAATTTGGTGAGAATCGGATAAAAATTGTAGATTTGTATAAAGGACATACAGACAGATAAGCAGACACACACACAAACATCTTGCCTTATATATATATTATCGATTTTCTGCACTATTGTAAGAACTGAAACCTTGAAAATTCTGAATATCGTTTCTTATATCTTTTTTTTTTTTGAGTGTATCAAATTTGATTAAAATCGGACCACTCTTCTATAACCCGATTTTGTCGATTATCGATTTTCGATATTTATCGGGGGTACCTCGACAAACAACCTAGCTAAGAACACTCGCAGACGCTTATAGTACAACTGTGTAAGTTTTCAAGAAAATCGGTTCTTTCATTTTGGAGTCTACAGGTAACGGACACACACACACACACACACACACATACACACACACACACACACACACACACACATAACAGGGGATAAATCAGTTCCAAATACCAGATGAAGTGTGAACCAGATTATATGCAAACCTATCAACTCCTATTGCTAATTAAAAAGATTTTCTACATTTCAAGGAGAGTAACATAAATGCTAACTTTTTTACGAGACGAAAATTGTTTATATAACCATTGACATTTACTCTTCGTGTCAGATTTAAATGAAACGATGGTTAAATGAAAAGAGGGTAAATTTACTTATTTACTATTTTAAACCTCATTTACTAGCGAATTTGAAACAGGCACCAAATGTTTATTCCACATATCTACTGGTGCACTCGAGAATACATAAGAAAGTAAATGTACCCTTCCAAAAGGTTTCGAACTTGCAGCCCCAACTTTAATAGAAACTACTGTTTGACAATACGTCCCTTAGACTTTTCATAATTCATTTTAATTGTGGCTTTTGTTGAAAGTCATTATGTGAAGTGGTTCTATTTGGTATTATCTTTTGTTTGTATATATATATATCATTTATTCAGCATAGATGAAAGAAAAGATTATTATAATACGAGACACAATGTATGCTTGAATTCATTAAAAACAAACAAGCAAAATGAATTAAACAAATTTGGTAAAAATAATTCTTAATTAGAAAATAAAACAGGAACCGTCGCGAGACTTAAAAAGAATTCCCTTGCCATCCATTAAAACCTGATTACACCATCTTTGGTAAATGCAAAATAAAAACAATAAACACCTTTCGACACAAGCCTACCAACAAAAACGGACCAATGAAGACAGGCAAAACTGTATAAAACAAAAAACTGCTTAAGGAAAATAATGCAATTTTTTATTCGAAATATTCCAGCAAACCAGAAAAATATTCGGAAATTAAGGAAAAAAAATGATTGAATAATTCTAAAAAATTATCCTTGATCTAGATCCAGATAAAAAAAGACCCAAAAGGTGAAGTTGTATAGGAAAGTCTGTAAAAAATACGGACATATTAATGACGGGGAATATATATATATATATATATATATATATATATATATATATATATATATAAAATAGTGATGAACCACATATACTGTCTTAATTTGTATAGGAAAAACTACTAAAATGTTGTAGGTTTAAAAATGTATTTTTCTGACGGTATTTATTTATTTCTATTATTATATTTGATATTTCAGACCGTCCTCGGCCTTTCATCAGAAACAAATGATTTTAAAATTTAAATTAGAAACGTTTTTGCGAGAGCGTTCGTCCGAGAGATTGTTTACATCACGTGACGCAGAAAGCAACAGATTGTTTTAAATATTTGGAAACGTAAACTTATCTTTAATAATACTTATAAATTTGGTTTTAGAGAAAATTTTTAATTGTATCTAAAAAATGTTTAACTATTGAAATATTTATAAAGATTCAAAACACCTAAGTCCCTATTTAACCCTAGTCTGTGTGTATTTAATTTTAAAATCCAGTATTTTGATTTCTTTCTGCGTGAGTGTGTAGAACTAAAATCGGAGTCTATTAGTAAACATTTGCAGTTTAAACTTTAAAATTTAAAAGGACGGTTTGAAATATCAAATATGATAATAGAAATAAATAAATACTGTCAGAAAAATACATTTTTAAACTTACAACTTTTTAGTAGTTTTTCATATATATATATATATATATATATATATATATATAACAGCATGAAGAGTAGATATAGACGAATCCAACCGAGTATCCTGTACATACAGTGGTAGGATAACTCACGAAGAGAGCTCTAAATATATATGTATATAAATACATACAGAGCAAATATAAGAAAAATAAGAAAAATTAGGACAGACACGTTATTTCATGGTAAGTATAGGCCTATTTTAAAAGAGCCATCATCAGCTGCCGTCTTTATTGTACAAAAGATTCGTGTAAAATCCTTTGTACAATAAAGACGGAAGCTGATGATGGTTCGCCGGAAATAGGCATATACTTGCGATTTACCATGAAATAACCTGTCTGCCTTAATTTTGCTTATATATATATATATATTAGAAAAATTAACGAAGATTAACGAAACTGGTTATAAACAACCATAAATTTAAAATTTTTTTGTTTCAACATAATTTTTGATCAATACTCGTATTTAAATCGTAATGATACGAAAATGAGTCATTCGGTCGGACCCCCTATCCACATAGGGGGA